>JAKZAP010000015.1:10056929-10389434 GCA_023053575.1 Branchinecta lynchi
ACGCTTTTCGAAGTCATCCCAAAAGAAAAACTGATATTCAGCCACATCATTAAAGTGCCAAACTTCTTTCCCACCAATTTGAAAAAAAAACTGCTGAAAGTGAGATGACTTCTTCAGATACTACGATCAGTTACCACGGTCGGACCGTGGTATCTGAATATCAGATACCACGATAACTGGCCATATACCAAAATAACTGCAAAAACGCTTTTTGACCGTGGTATCAGATACCACAATAGGCCTAACTGCAAAAACTTTTGATTGGGCAACACGGACAAGTCAGCGGAAAATTGCTCTAACGATTTTGGTCCTTTAAGCAAGAGTCCTCGTCGGGAAGTAGCTTCAAGAAACGACCCTGTCGTGGACCGCTTAGAAAGGACCATAGGTTAAGCTCCATTTACTTTAGCAGTGAAGAACAGTTTGAAGGTATAGTAGGTACACAGACACACAGACGAGAAACAACTGGCAACTCTTCTTATGGATGCCCTAAGTAAATCTGGAGGCGCAGGGGGAACTAAGGTTAGTCACACTTAAGGGCATTAATGATCACATTCCGAATCATAAGGTCAATCGAAGTCAAGCGTTCTCGAGTTTGTGAATGATCATGTTTCTAATCATTATTATAATTACACAGCACAGCCTCTTGCTATTGGTTGGTCAGAACGAGTGTTGGGAAATACTGAAGTAGAAAGTGCAAAGTACTTAAGTAATTACTTAAGTAAAGAAAGTAGTACTTGTACTCTACCTCTACTTACTAATAAATAAGTCAATATAGTAAAACAAAAAATGGACCAAAATTATATTAGTTTTAAACAGTCTTGGGCAAACAGTCATGTTTCTAGATTCTTTGCCCTTAGCCAGGAATCACAATTGGTAGTTGGGTGGCAATCCTGGTGTTTTCGCACACCCTTCCTGTCAACCGTCGTCCGGGTCGCATAACTAGCCCTTACCCCCAAACCACACCGAAAAGCGAGCCTGCACCCCAAGGGAATGAGGAATATTTGCTCTGGCCACTAGGCCAGGACGGACTGGTCCTTGGAATGTCATTTATGGCATTCCAGTTTAGAAAAGAAAAAGAGAAAGTGTACTTATTTTAGAGGACTTACCCAACACTCCTGCGCACAATCTCCCCCACCTCCTACCAAGTCGACGGATGGATTGTCATGATGCGTCATTTTGGATTTCGGGCATTTCATTTGATACACGCACTTGATACAGATGGACACGCATTCCGCACACGAGTCGAGAAGCATATCGATACATTCGAGGATGACCTTGAAACAGATATTAAAGTAAGTTTTAAGTGCTGTTTCTTATGGACCGTTCACGCTTATGTTGTCGGACGAATAAAAGTACTTCGCGTTGTAAGCCTTATCCTCTGCAGCCGTTCAACTTGAAAATCAAGTTGTACGCCGCTCCCCGACGTTTGGATCACGTATGCGCAGATCTTCAAAACGGAGCCATAAACCTGACAATCCATTCCTAGAGAACATAACCTCTGATGACTTTCATGTGGAATTTTAGATCAGCCTCGACCGGTTTTACGAAAATCCGGTATAATACTCGGTACAATATCTGCTGCTGTGTTTGTTGGACTAGTGTATATTTCTCGATTTAGTTTTGAGCCTACCAGGATTGTTCTTCTTATTTTAGATAAGGTAAAAAGCTTGTAACTGTCAAAACACAATTTGCTGTATCAGCTAGTATGACTGACTTTCATTAAAATAACTCGTTCAGTCTGCATTCAGTTAATTTTATGTTACAAATATCTCTCCTTAAATGTTTCTCTCTTTCTTCTTCAGTAATCACGAGATAGAAACTCATTGCTATGATTGGTCACGTTATTCACGTTTAACTTTTAACACACAAAATAGAACCGGTTTCCATTAATATTTACCACAGCAAGCCTCGGCGGGATGAAAATTTACCACACATATTCGCGGATAGCACGGTTAACTCAGAAATTCTGCACCTTAAACGTAAGCTTGAACGGTCCTTTACAACCCTATCTTTACCCAAATCCAGATTATTCATGAGTGTTAAATAGTACGTTAAAATCGAAACGGAAAGACAACCAGTAAAATGCATCTCCGAGGAGTTGCGTACAACCCCACTACTCGACAGTCGGTGGTTGTGCAGGTGATGGTTGCCTTGTTTACTAGTTTGATGGTGAATGATACGTGGCCGCTACAATGGACAACATCTGTAGCGATACCATTATTTAAGAAGGGTAGTAGACAGTTGCATGAAAATTATAGATGTATTCATTTGGGGAATGCTTTTGCTAAAATATTTGCGAAATTTATAGATTCTAGACTTTGTAGATGGTTGGATCATAAGGAAATAATGTCGTCGGTACAGGCTGGTTTTGGGAAGGGTTTTAGTACTATCGACCAAATGTTTATTCTGCATTGTTTAGTTAGTAAGTATTCGGGTAAAGAAAGGGGTAGATTGTATGTTGTCTTTTTGGGATCCCAAAACGTAAGTGGAGGGATACCTATGACATCGCAAAAGTTGTCCGTCTGTCTGTCCGTCCGTCCGTCCGTCCGTCCGTCCGTCCGTCTGTAAGCACGATAACTCTCGAAGGGAATGAGATATTTTGATGAAACTTGGTGTGAGGGTTCGATGGTTCGTCGGACCAGTCAAGTTCGTAGATGGGCTTTGTAGCTCTACATTTAGGGGTGGGGGAGGGGATTCAAATTAAGGGACAAACAAAATATTTTGAAACAGCTAATGTGATAGTCGATTATGGGGTAAGAAGACATGCTGAACACGATGGTGAAAACCATTTTGTCATCGGACAAGTAGTTCGCCCGGAATCCGGCCAAAACCGGAAAGTTTGTTGAAAGTAAAAGTTTTATTTGAAGTTGATTAGATGTTCGATTTAGGGGTAGGAAGACATGCTGAAGACGATGGTGAAAATTATTTTCTCGACGGACAAGTATTTCGCCCGGAATCCGGCCCAAACCGGAAAGTTTGTTGAAAGTAAAAGTTTTATTTGAAGTTGATTAAATGTTCGATTTAGAGGTAGGGAGACATGCTGAAGACGATGGTGAAAATTATTTTCTCGACGGACAAGTATTTCGACCGGAATCCGGCCCAAACCGGAAAGTTTGTCAAAATTAAAAGTTTTATTTGGAGTTGAATAGATGTTCGATTTAGGGCAAGAAGACATGCTGAACACTTATGTGAAAACAAGTTTCTACCCGGACATGTAGTTCGTCCGGAATCCGGCCAAAACCGGAAAACTGTTGGAAGTCAAAGTTTTATTTCTAGTTGATTAGATAAGCGATTTAGGGGTAAGAAGAGATGCTGAGTCCCTATATGACAATCGTATTTTACCCGGACATATAGTTCGACCGGAATCCGGCTGGAATCGGAAAATTTGTTATAAGCTAAATTTCTATTTGAAGTTGATTAGATGTTCATTACTGGGGAAAGAAGATACCCTGATTTCGTGTTTGAGCTTTCTTTTTTCGCCGGACAAGTAGTTCTGGAGTTCGGCCGGAACCGGGAAATTGGCAGAAGTGGCAGGAAGTTTTCGTCAAAACAGATATGACTTATAGGGGTAAACACACATGCTGAATCCAAATCCGAACTTGGTTTTCTCAGGTGATTAGCTATTTGGCCTTAATCTGTTTCTGAATTTTAATTGTAAAAATGTTCAAGGAAAGACTGGATCTGGCTAAGACAAGACCCAGTTGTCTGTATCAGATATTGAATTTTTGGGATCCCATCGAAACCTTTGGTCTTGTTAGATTTGAAGGGAGCATTCGACAATGTTCAGAGAGATCTATTAATGGACGAGTTCCTGAACATTGGTTTACCGAAGGCGTTTGTACTAATTTTGGTTCCGATGTATGAAATGACTAAGTTTGTAGTGAAGGTGGCAGGGAAATTTCCTAGATCTTTTTTTTAAGCTTAGGTGTTAAACAAAGGTGTTGGTTATCCCCTAAATTGTTCTCGCTTTACATTAATGATTTTCACGAGTATTTGTTACATTCTGGTGCAGCGGTGGTAAGTCTGGATATTTGTCAGTTATGTGCATTGTTGTTTGCGGACTCTATGGTGCTATTTCCTGATTCTGTTTCCTGATTTTAGTTTCTGTTGGATAGGACCCACGAATACCTCCGAATGAAAGAGCTGTGTTTGAATGTGAGTAAGTCTGTAATGATTGGTGTTTAGAAAGGGTGGAAGAGTGAGTGAAAGTGAGAGTGTGAACATTAATGGGGAGAAAATAGGGATAAAGGATGATTTTGTTTATTTAGGTGTTCGGTGTTCGTATAATGGTAAGTTTGGTAAACAAATAGAAGCTAGCGAGAGAAAAGGGAAGCGTTGTGCGTATCTTGCCGGTAGCCATTTAGGGGATATTAAGGATATTAAAATGCATAAGCAGTTATTTTCAACTAAATTAGTATCTGCTATGCATTATGGATCCGAGATTTGGGGCTTCCATAAGGGGGATAAGCTAGAGAGTGTACAGTTACAATATTTTAAGAGGGTATTAGGGGTTAGCGTGAGAACAAATAGTTTAGTAATCACAGGGGATTTAGGTTTAGGGTCGCTCCGGAATAGTAGGTTGGTAGCTATGATAAGATATTAGGAGAAAGTGACGAGTTTGCCAAGAGTGAGAGTTCTGAAAGCGGCGTATTTGGAAATACTTGGAGGTAAGAAAAGGGATTCTTGGCCTCAGCAAGTTAAAAACAAAATATTGGAGGATTGTGGTTTTGGGGTCTGTGGTGTGATGGAGTGTGACCAGGTTACCCCCTAGGTAAGGTAGCTAAGTTAGTGAAAGAAAGGCTAAGAGATCAAGAGATTCAGAGGTGGCATGGGGGTGTATCAGAGCACCACGCTCTGAAGTTGTATGGTATGGCCCAAGAAACATGGGGAGAAGAATTATATTTTAAATTGGGATTGGGGGGGGGGGGGCAGAATTGAGGTGGATGGTGAGTCTTGGGGCGGACGCTATTCCAGTGGGGATGCGGAGAAATTATATTGGTAGAGATAGAAAAGGTACTGGTCCTTATTTTTGCCCAATGTGTGGTATTGAAGGAGAGGATGCGGTACATTTGATATCTTATTGCCATGAGTTGAAAGAATTAAGAAAGGAAGTGTTTGGTCGGGAGGCATGGGAGGAAAGGGATTGGGTTTCAAGTATGGGAAGTAAGTGTTTCGGTGAGCTCCGAAGGCTGGGTAGATTCCTGAAGCTAGCTATGACCCACCGTGAACTATTTTTATAGAAGTGGATTTTCGGTTTGTTTTTGGAGTGTATGATATTTTGTTTTTTGTTATTCTGTTACGTTTCCCGCCATGGCCCTTGGGCTTTACTGGGAATAAATTCATTCATTCATTCAGAACAGACAGCCTAGGGTCTCTTGTTCTAAGAGCAAATGAAAAAACAAATCACGATTGAAAAAAAACGTAACCTACCAAAGCATATAGATAACTGCATCATAAAGGCTTTCGCTCCTTTAGCTAGCCTACACTACAAAAGAATTTGGAATGATAATAGCACTGAGCGGAGTTAGAAAATCAACATGTCTTCAATACGCTTGAAGCTATTCGATTCGGATGAACCGCATCTTCGGTAAGAATGATCCAGGGGAACTCCACTTGTTCACATTCTTGTGGATTGTGAGTAACAAGCCCATACCCACTATGATGACGGCTGTTGCTGAATTTCGTGATGTTACTTCAATGCTGTCAAAACTGCCGTTGATCTTTCTAAATTCAAATGCAGTCGAAGGTTAGTTCAGCCTTGGCAGTTGGATGAGGAAAGGAGGAGGTGTAGCCAGCTCGATATTCCACAATTATTTAAACACGATATCGATAAAATGGTAACGCAAATTCTCGATTAGGAATCCCTGATTTAAATACACAAACTAAGACAAAACTCGGCTTCTTGAATGCAAAATGCCAGGGATAAATGACTGAGAACATGTCAAGTTGATACCTTTTTTTTCAGCTGAAATCGATCGTCAATTTCGATCCATCGCAAGATTCTTTCAAGTCTGAACTGATTGGACTCCTGGGGGTTGAAAATCGAGTATTCTTCCTCCACGCAGCGTAAGTATCCGATTGCTTACTCTTCGCTCTTTAGTTTAAGTTTAAGATAAACCTACTTTTACTTTTTTCTTTAGAGTTCAATCGAATAGGGTTGGGATACGATAGTATAATAGTTACCGATTACTTCATGCGTAACTTCGTTGCTCCACTGTTTATATTATAGTAATTCCTTCAGCCCAAGCTGACTGCGAATCATAGTGCAAAACGGATACGTCAGCTGAATTTTATTGGAGCTATATTTCGGCCCTTCTTGGCAAGGGTCCTCTTCAGGCTCAAAATCGCTCAAGTTGGAAAAACGAACTTCTGAGAAAAAAACACAGTCAAATATGAATCGCAGTCAGCTTGGGCTGAAGGACTATCGAAGTCGAGAAGTTCATTTTCCAGCTTGAGCGGCTTGAGCCTGAAGGGCCGAAATATAGCTCTAATAAAATGTAGCTGAAATATAGCTCTAAGAAAATTCAACTGAAGTATCCGTTTTGCACTATCAAATATATTATAATCGATTTTCGTCGACTGAACTTTTTTCGGATTTGTGGTAGATATTCGTGATTTGTAACTCTACGCTTGAAATATTTAGCACATTCAACAGTAAACGATTGCAGAAAAATAATTCTTTTAGAGTTGCACGCGATAGCGGACTTTCTTCTGAAGTGACCTTACAGTCTGGAATTAAACATTTACTGAGCTTTGGTTCAGTAGCCATTGAAAATGCACCCTTTTGTTCAAATTCAAATTCTCCGCGTCGAGGTGAACTTTGTCTTAGAACCTAGTCACACTGGGCTCAAAACGCGGCCTATTTGACAAACGACTGAAAATCCCTAGGGGATGTGAGATTTGATTGGCTTTGTAGCAGCTTATGGATAATGAGCAGACTGCATTTAGGGGTCAATTAGGGTTCCTGTAACATTATTATACACGCTGTTTTGCTCTAATTGATCTCCTGAATTTTAAACTACAAAATTCAAAATTAGATGTATCTTGTTCTTTTTCTTTTTCCTACTTTTGCAACCCAAAAAGCCAGGAAATGAGCCCAGTGTGACTAGGCTGTTATCCGGCCAGCAGTGCATATTCTGAACATCACTACTAGAGCCTAAGGTGAAAAACCAAAAATACTTTCGCAAAATAATCCATTGTGTTCAAATCCTAATAAGCTGGTTTTTCAGTTAAGCTTTAAATAGCTGCTTTGTACAAAGTTGTCTGAGTGGATTAGCTCTCATCCCAAGAAGAGTCGCATAATATAATACCAAGAATAGATAAGGGATAGATAATAGATAGATATATTCTTGATAATACTCTTGATGACTATCTCTCCTTGCCGATGAAAAATCTCTGGCCTCTCCGGGTAGCTAGCGGAAGAAAGGCAGAAGTGGTGTCACAGCTGCACCCAAATTATCGCGGTGATTGACTGACAAAGGATTTGAGTCGTTGAGTTTGAGTCGTACGGACACACTTACTCCTTCTTCCTGAGGGTCACTGGCGTGTTTTGAACTTAAGGCGTACTCTCGCCGTTCCCCGCGGACTCCACTTGAGGAGTCCCCGCGTTTTTGTTTGTCCCGAGGACTCACTCCCCGTGTTCCCGCGAGTCCCCACGGACGGGGAATGCTCTGATTATCATCACCATCATCAGAAAGGACTCCCTTTCAGATTCGAAGGGGAATCAGTTTTTGCTGGTGTTGGTGCAATGTAAAATTAATTACAAACAATGAGAATAAACAAAACCAAAAATGAAGTGGCTCCAGACTAATTTCGTCAACTGCATATCTATTTTTCGAACAAAATCCATGCTGGAAGCATTCCCCGTGTTCTCGCTGTTTCTGTCCAAGGAGTCTGCGTGGAGTGACTCCCTCTATTCTCGCCGTTCCCTTTGATTCCCCGAGGAGTCCTCGGGGAACGGCGAGAATATGCCTTTAGTCATATAGAGTATTGCGAAGTAGACCCTTCCGTCGTGAGAAGAAAAAACTGTGGGTTTGCCATGTTTTGGAACCAGAACGCTGCTTCGTAGCAGTACACACCATTCTGGGATATTCGTCGCGTTTTTGCAGATACTATGGTATATGTTACCGCGGTAATTGAATGTGCAATTAGTCGTTTTTGCAGAGACCGTGGTATTTGATACCACGGTTTAATGATAGTATATGAGTAAGTAAGAAAACTAATGTAAAGTGAAGGTTTTTTTTCTTTTCTTACTGACCCCACAGGCCCATTCCGGCTTTCCTGCTGTCAGAAGTATCAGCTACATGTATAAGTGTGTTAAGAGGGTTACAAAAGGTGTGTTCATGTAGTTTAGCATATAAAAGTTGGTTTGTATAAGAAAGAGTATTAAACTAAAAAAAAAAAAGTCGTTTTGGTCTTCAGATACCACAGTAACTGCTAAAACGCCTTTTGACTCAGATGCCACGATAACTGCGAACGCGACTTTTGACTGTGGTATCAGATACCATGGTATATGCAAAAACACAAATATTATCTTGTGATGCCTTGAGAGTCTTTATAGCTTTCTGGCGTCTTGTTTAAAGAACAAAAAAAATGGACCGGAGTATGGGGCCATTTGTCCAATCATAGTTGAAAGAAATTATAATAATAATAGTAATAATAATACTTCATTCAGGACCGCAATACAAGAAAAGAAAGAATGGAATAATAGAAAAAAGAAAGAAAAATGAACTACAATGAATGAAAACGAAACACTACATAAACTTTATAGGACTTATAAATAAGTTAGATGAGTCAACGGCCGTTCGTATGTGTTTTTAAAAGCCCGGGATCTACCACGATACATAACCACGATAATAGTTTTGCATTTAGCGTCGCCATCGATGATGTGGTACTTCTTCGACATGGCTGAGTTAGACTCCATGGGGGGAGTCCGAGTAGGTATTTGGAAAGTTCGTAATATTTTCTCCGAATTTGCCTTTTCTCGGAAATGTTTAGCAAATCCGAGAATGGAGAAATGTACAGAAAGTGCGGTGTGATCAAAGCTACTTATAATCTATAAGAAGCTTCTGGGGGATACGGGCATGGTTTCGTAAAGAGTCATACCTTGGTCATACCCATACTTGACTCAGATTCACTCTGTCACTTAAGTCTCCAGGATTTTGTACATTCTAGTACCCTGGAAATTTATTTGTTGCAGCTGTGGTACAAGTACATTGTAGTTGTCTTGTTCCATTTTGTATTCAGTTTTGTACACAAAATGTAAGGTTGATACTGTGGATCGTCAACCTTCTAGAAATAAAGAATCTTTGTGTGCCTTGCTTAATCTTGTTGCTGAATGTAAATAAATAATAATTCTAGATTCCCCTAAAATCCTTTTGTAAATAGTTAAGTACGGATGGTCAGCACAAAAACATTAACTCTGGGTAAAATTATATATAGGTGAAATAATTAATAAATTGTTTGTCTCTGTCTAGTGAAATATTTACCGACCTAAGAACGCTGTGTCCCTCCCTTGACTGGAAAACGAACAAGACCAAAGGTCTCGATGGGATCCCAAAAATTTAATATATCTCATCCAGACAATTGGCTCCTGTCTTCTCCAGACTCCTTAAAGCACAATGGACACTTCTAATGCTTTACTTTGTATTAAATGCTTCACAAATAAACATTTCCGACTTCCTTTAGAAGGCGCTACGAAAATCGGCCGTTTTCTTGTTATCCCTTGTCTTTACCTCTCTGGCATTTCGGCGATCCAAATCTTAGGAGCTGGAATATCGTGGCAGGAAATTCAAAAACTCCCAGCAGTGCTTGGTAGAAAAGGATATATTTGAGATGTCACCAAAGTCAAGCCACAGATGCAGTTTAAGTGATTGTTCTAGTGTTTCATCAAAAGTTCCATGGCTGAAAGTGCCTATTAAAAGTTTTTCTTTGTGGAATAGTGTTGTGACGCTTGATTAGCTTGCTTTATAAAATGTACCAGAATATGCAATAAGCTTATAAAAAATAACATAGCTACAAAAATCATTCAAAAACAAATAACCTATTCAAATCTGAATTATACAAGCTGATTTATGCCTAAAATAAAGATCTACTAGGTATTTCAAGAAACATCACTTTTATCTTTGTCCAAGCTAGTAAATTGAGCACGTACTGGCCCAAAAAATTACGCTTTGAAATATCAGAGAGAGGAAACTGTTGAAAAAGCTGCTGATCTAGGGGGTAAGCATTGTTTCTAGGTTGTTACAGAGTGGGATTGGGGTAGTTTGATGTGCCCATTGAACTTTAAGCATTTTTACAACAAAAATTCAGAAACAGATTAAGGCCAAATAGCTAATCATCTGGGAAAACCAAGTTCAGATATGGATACATTACATAGAACAAGAAACCGGCACCAAACTGAGCTGCCCAAACTAACAAACCAAAAGATTATACCAGACCTTTAGAAACCTGAACGGACCTTTACGGACCTGAACTTGGCCTGCATCAGTAAACTCAACAAATTCCAACGCTAATACCGTCACTCTGATCAGTGCTGCAAGCAATCCGAATCACGACTGGACTGTACAAAAAAAATCTTGCAGTATTTACTACTGGGATTAATCTTGTCTTTAAAAGGATAATCTTATTTCTACTTCGGATTTATGTTATCTCAGTAAAGATTAAATTAATCCCAGTAGCAAATGCTGCAGTTAACTTTAATCCTTACTCGTAGAAACTTTTCAGTGTGACGGTAGTTAGGCCGAGTGTCTAGGCTAGGGGAAATTAGATCCGAGGCCCATAGCAATATTTGAAAGAGACCTGGACTTCTCCTAAATTATGCAGGCTAGTTATTACGACGCTACCAAGAAGATCAGTTCTTTTTTGACAATTTTCCTATTTCCAGTCTGAAAGACTTGTGTCTCATTCTGAAAGAAGTGGAGGAGCTCCGACTAACCGGAACCGGTTTTGTCTGGTTTGTCTCAGAAGTAGCAATTGGCTGTGCGACCATTCCGCAAGGGGCGATTATTCTCAGACAAAGGTTGGCAGGCGATACTGGAGGACACGTCAAGGACTCGCTGTAAGTCAAGTTAGTAATCCTCAAGTTAGTAACACTGCTTGTGTTTTCACGTTGGTGATTTTTTTTTCTTTTTTTTTTCGTATCACAGAATACTAAATTCTGATGGTTTTCACAGGAAAAGTTATTCCAGAAAAACTCAAGAAAATTATCCAAAAAATTTCAAAATTTCCAAGTATTTTTCTTCTATTGGTGATTTCTTTTTGAAGAATGGGTGTATATTTCTGTCTGGCTCGGCAACCCAGGTTGTTAATTGTTATCTGAGATTGTTAAGTATTTTTCTTCAGCCCAAGTTTATACTAAATATGAACTTACGAGGCCCAGGATTGGCTGATGAATATGAGTTGGCTGCGCTTCGGGGAGGATCATCAAATTGTGATGACGCTAAATCGGAATGTAAGCTTATTTTGTTTTTGTGCCAACAAATAAAAATTCATAGGTAGGAGATACATGTGAAAAATGAAGAATAAAATGACAACACCTTTACTAAACAAACACACATGAGAAAATCGTCGACTCTATGCTAGCCAACGTAATAATCAGTCAACGGATTTGATTAGCAACTAACGCTGCAGAATCAATATCCGGATTATGCATGTTTAGAATCAGAACCCGTTTCGTAGGGAAGAGTTCCCAAATTGTGTAGCTTTCCTGTCCGGAACTTTTGAACGTTTGTTAAAGATGGTACAATGAGCGTGTTCCACCCTACTTACCGTAGTTACTAGGCATGGCGTCACGAATTTTGACTTCTTGCCTTCAAGTCTCGAACGTATTTTTCTATTTACGCGAATATAGGAGGGTTTTCGCGATCTGGAAAGCAAAGTCGGAATCACTTTCCTATGGTTTTCGCGCTACTTTGGAAAGTTCTCTAACTTTTCAACCGGATTTTCGCACTTTGGAAAGCAAAGCAACTATCCCGGAAAGTGATTCCACGATGTTAGTTGAAAGCTCCGCGGAAAGTTGAATGTTTCGGCGGCAATTTCGAAGGTGTGGAGAAAAAACAGTGCAAGTATCACTATAAACTAAAAAAAAATGGCAAGCTTTATTAAGATATGAGAATCAAAGAACCGTTGAGTAAACCATATTTATTCAAAAATAGTTGTAATTCAATATTTTCCTGGCGATATTAGCTTTCCTTGCGTTTTCTCGATCAGTCCAGCGGGAAAGTGGAGTTATTCCAGGAATCGCTTTCCCACAGTTTTCGCGATGCCCTTAGCTCGTCGGAAATCCGAGATCTCGTGAAAACCCTCCTTATCACAACGATGCCTAATTTTGCTGTTCTTCATCATTTCCAGGGTGTGTCCTTCGCGTATCTTTCGCCTCCCATTCACAACTGTCACTCCCTCTTTCTTTTTGTTCCTATCTCAACCGTTTGCATCTTGGTTGTATCTCTTTACTGTCTCTTTGGCGCCTTTCCAAATTCTGCAAACTGGAGGCTAACCTGAGCCTCGTTTTTGTTGCAATAGCGCTGCCGCATCGCTGCTGCAGCACTTCTTTGCTTTTGCACCATATGCGTTTTTGGATTCACTGTCTTCTTGGTTGAAGCGGCAGCGCTGCAGCATCTTGCAGGGAAGCACGGACTTGGTCGGTGAGCAAGTCCCCGATCCTCGAGAAGCGCTGTCGTCTTCCTCGGAAGCGCTGCAGTGCAAAAACGGATGTAGAAGAATCAGTCCGGAATCGGCCGAGAAGTGGACCTGCAGCATGCAACAAAAACGAGGCTTTGGTCGGTGAGCAAGTCCGTGATTCTCGAGAAGCGCTGCCGTCTTCCTCGGAAGCACTGCAGTGCAAAAACGGATGTAGAAAGAATCGGACGAGAAGTGGACCTGCAGCATGCAACAAAAACGAGGCTCTGGACCTTCTGACTCTCTTAACCTGGCTTAACCTTCTGGGTCCACTTCGACGAGAACGGATAGAAAGTCTGGAAGGTGAAGGCGGCTGGAAAGTTGAACTGAAAAGGCAGCTTATTTTACATCTGACATTTGAATACACTGAATTTTTTGTACTTCTCTTTTTTCACCCGAGGCTCTAGAAATAACCTTCAGAATGTGCGGTGCTTGCACGACAACCCAAAATTTAACGAGATGCGGAAAATTTGAATTTCAACTACAGCTTGCATTTCCATGTGTTACGGATGTTGTCGCTGATGGTAAACTCACGAATGGGAAAAGTAGAAAAGTTATGATGCGATTTGTCTTTTTGCTATATGACTGTTATTTTTCGGCAATGGCATAGCTTTATAGTTGCAGAATATTTCAAATATAAGGCGTATTTTAGCCCTCGTCCCGCGTTTTTGTTTGTCGCGGGGATTCACTACCCATATTCTCGCGAGTCCCACGGATGGAGAATGCCCCAATTATCATCACCATCATCAAAAAGGACTCCCAGATTCTAAGGGGAATCAATTTTTGCTTAAATTGGTGCAATGTAAAATTATTTAAAAAGAACCAGAATAAACAAAACCAAAAGTAAAGTGGATCTAGGCTAGTTCCGTCAACTGCATATTTTTTTTCGAACAAAACCCATTTTAGAAGCATTTCCCGTGTTCTTGCCATAGGTGGAGCCCGTGTCGAGTGACTCCCTCCATTCTCGTCGTTCCTTTCGATTCCCCAAGGAGTCCTCGGAGAACGGCCAGATTACACCTAGTACAAGCACATAGAGGTACCAAAAATCCGACAGAAAAAGTTAATTCGATGAAATCGATTATCTGTGGATAGCGGACTAACGCAGTAACGCTTGTTTATCGGGTTTTCATGCCTATTGAAGTAAACAAGTAAAGTGTAACTAGACTATCGTATCTTAACCTTATTCAGTTCAACTTTAACGGATATTTTGCAGGCACTTCATCGTGAAGGGGCTTTCTACTTTACCGACAACCAACGAAGAACCACCAAGTCAGTGCATCTTTAATGGAGATCCCTGGTTCCCAGGTTATCAATTTTTTCAGTAAGTACTCCTACTTATACCTGATCGGAATCAAAACTGGGGCTACCCTTCTATAACGGGCATAGTTGAGTAGCAGTAGCTAACGATAAAGATTTATTTTTAGTACAATAGTTTGTGCGTGAAGGTAGGATGTAAAGAAAATATAGGCCTGTATACAAAATGTTGACACTCAAGGTAACAAGGTAATTAATGTTGAAATTTGATTTTCTTTTCTTTTCTTTTTTTTCATTACAGTATGATATTTTGAAAAAACTTGAAAAATGTGAACAGATTTAAAATTACAAAAAAAGATCACTGGGCCGATATAAATCTAGCTTATATACCTTTGAGAGCCAGATAAGGGTTGGTTGGGCGGGGACCTGATTTCCTGCTATGATTGCCCGATGCCCCGAACCATCTCTTCCGTACGGAAAAGTTTAATTTATGTTGTCTGGCTCTTGGGCGTTTCCAGCCGAGTCTGATTGAGTTGAATTATGGACGAAGTTTACAGGTGTACTGACTGGCAACCGTACCAGTGAGTACCAAGAATACGACGCTGTTCACAATCGTATTACTCTAAAAAAACGGGTACTACGAATGCTGTTGGAATGATTCGCCTCCTTCCAGTTCAGTGCTCCAAGCGGACTTGTTTTCCGATTGTTACTTGTCAACACTTGTGACAGAGAGATAGTAAAATATGGATCTAGAAGGTGATGAGAAAAACCTGATAGCTTTACCTTTCTACTCAGTACAAGCAATAACAAATAATCAGATAGAACCTCCCTCTCCCTATCTCTGTATCATGTTTATGCGGAGTCGAGTATTTCCGTACCTTTTCCGCTGCGAACGATCGGAGGTTAGTAGCTTCGCGCCACACGTTTCTTTGCCTCGACAATTAGCTATGTCGCTGTGAAACCACCTTGAGGAAAAGTAGTAGACAAAGCTGATTGGTTCTTTGGACGCACTCAAGAGCGGGTCAGCACACGGAGTACACGCCTCCTGCATTTTCCTTTTCCCCGTTGAGCAACGGCGAAGATGGAAGTAGAGGAGACGGGTAAAAAGCTACAGTAAATACCTCTAGGACCGCTCAGTTTTGCCGGGGTATTCACAGTCGCTGCATGGTACCAAAGACAGAGGTTCTCAAGATTCAGGATTCAACAACTTTACTAAAACAAAATCATTCCGGCTTGACGACCAGTTGCACACAAAGCACTTACAATTTTTCTCTCTCGTCTTCCAAGCCCTCCACTCACCAACTACCCTCAAAGAGATGTTTCTTTAACCGATTTTTAAATTGCGGTACACTTTCCGCTTCTCGAATTGAGTCTGGAAAAGTATTCCGGACCACCGTACTTGAATGCCTTGACACATGGCTAGAACGAACCGTACTTCTTGTCTCACTTACCAGGTCTCCAGCATGCCTTGTAGCATGTCCATGATAAAATGGGTTAAAACGAAAACAAAAATTTCTTTCTGATTATTCGTTCTTGGTACAAGACAATACAAAACTACCATTGCTCAGGAAGCAGATTTTCTTCCTATCAACTTGTTGATGTGCTTACTACATCTGTCACAAGAGTTTCCAATGAGACCACGAGGAATTTCAGAAACTAGTCCGCTTGGGTGCCAAGAATACGGTGAATTTTGCAGTAGCTTACAGAAGATCCCGTCTCGTGTTTGCCTCGATAATAATAACTCCTTTATTTCCTTAATAGCATTTACAACTGCTAGCTGCGGATCGTCAACATAACAAATTATGAATCACGGCTGATTGATATTCTGACAGTTAAAATTACGAACAAAATAAGGCACAAAAGAAGATAAATACCTTTCGGTTGAGTTTATGGGGGGCTGAAGAAGCCGTGGCTTGTCAATGTTAGCTAGTTTTCCACTTGTGTTTGGTCTGGAGTCTCGAAGTCTGGGAAAATAGTCCGGTGGTGGTCAGAAGTCAAACATTTTTTCCCAAAGTTCATCGTCAGTTGATGTCTCCTATCCGCAAGGGTCGGCAACTGAAGCTTGACCAAAGCATCCTCACAGGAAACATAATCCGGACTAAACATCACTTTGTACGACTTCTTTTGGATAGTTCAAGTTCTTTTATTGTTTGAAGATATATATTTAACACTATGGCGGCTAATCTTGAGCCAGCGAATGTGGACGAGGTTATACTACGGAACGCCCAGTAAGTAAGTAAGTAAGTAATTAATTTATTTATAACCCACCGTTTTCAGAAAGCGGAGTAAATGAAGAAAATAAATAAAACACATAAACATACACAAAAAGACAATTAATTTCAATCGTCGGCCAGGAAGCAGTGTAGAAGGTCGTGCAAAGAGTCGTGCAAAATCTCCTTCAAGAGATCAACTACAAGCTAGATCTCCTCCCAAAAGTATCTGGGAACATCGAAGCTATCCAGTCAAAGTTTTTTGTTCGTTTATATAACTCGCAGCGTTTTTGAATGTTAAGTTTTAGGTTATTTGTATTTTATTAATCGTAGTCTAGCATTACTGACCATATTTATCATAAGACGTCGGTTTAAATGTCTCAAAATTGTATATATTTGTAGATTGTTCTGTTATGACATTAAGTTTTGACGTAAAAACAACCCACCGGCTTGTCCGTTATCTGTTTTTATGGCACTTGCCTTCCGGCCAAGTGCCATATACCGATCACTTTTCCGTCGGTCGGTTAGTCCGGTGTTTGCGAGTTAGGGTACTTCCAGATATGCTAGGACGATGAAACTTGGCAGGCATATTAGGGACCCGACCAAACTAAGTTGAAAATAGTCACTTGCCCGATCCGACCATCGTGGGGGGAGGTAGGGGAGCCGGAATCCGGAATTTAGTGGAAAGCATAACTTTCGAACGGGTTATCGGATCTTAATGAAAGTTGATATTTGGAGAGACGTCATGTCTCAGATGTTCCATTTCAATTCCGGACCGAATCCGATGAATGTGGGGGGGGGGCGCAGGGGGGACCGGAAATCATATGACAAGCTTAAAGTGGAGGGATCGGGATGAAACTTGGTGAGAGGAACATGCACAAGCCCTAGGTACATCATTGGCAGACGCGGACGGGATTCGTGCATTGTGGTGGGAGTTGGAGCGGGGGGGGGGGCCGGAATTCCGGTGATACGGAGTTAATTTACTTTTAGGTGGGCTGGGACAGTGAAACTTGGCAAGCGTACCAGGGACCCGACCAAACTAACTTGGAAATAGTCACTTCCCCGATCCGACCACCGTGGGGGAAGTGGAGGGAAGGGGAATCCGGAATCTAGATGTACGTATAACTTTGCAACGGGTGATCAGATCTTAATGAAACTTGATATTTGGAAAGACCTCGTGTCTCGGATGTCCCATGTGAAGTCCGAACCGGATCCGATTATTGTGAGGGGGAGCCGTAAATCTTGTGACACGCTAAGAGTGGAGCGATTGGGATGAAACTTGGTGGGAAGAACAAGCACAAGCCCTAGATTCATCGGTGACAGAACTGGATCGGGTTCGAGCACTGTGGGGGGAGGAAGGGGGGTCCGGAATTCCGGTGATCACCAGTTAGGACCATGAAACTTGAACATTAGAGACTTGGTATGATTAGAATATTTTTGCCTCATGGGCCTTACAATTTGCCTTACAATTGAATTTCTTAAAGTACAAATGATACTTTTGATTAAAATATACATTTCATTTTCCCGATGAGCTCATCATCATTTTTGCTTCAAGAGTTTTGATTACAGATGAATTTCTAGCGCCCCTAAAGTGCGCATCATCACAGCCATTATCCCCAGGACCCATTATCTCAAGGGTTTTGCATACAGATAATCACAACAAACCCACGAACTGAAGAATTCCTACTTTCATCCTCTGACCCAGCCTTGCAAGTGCCATATGAGCTTGCAGCTCTTGTTTAGATTATATTGAATTGAATTGAAAGTTAGTTGACTTCCAGAGTAATATTACGAGAAACTTGCAAGCCTATTTAAGTAAATTTATATGAACGAAATGATGAGTCGGGAAGTATCATTCTTACGCAAAAATATATCGGATGTCGACACGAGATCAAATAGACTGGAAGCAGAACTGTGTCATATGAATGTGGTACTATTCGACCTGCGGCCTAGAAACCCTCCTTGTCAGTCTCTGAAGCAAGAGGTGATGGAGTTCTTCAGTTTCGTTTTGCCCTCGATACCGCTGTCCAGATTTGATATCCGGGATGTGTTGCGCCTTAAAGCCGGTCCAGTGATTGTTAGATTTAATACCAGAGATGCGATTTTGAGAAGCAGTCAAATAATCAGATCTGCAGGGGTCACAGTCGCGCCTGATTATACGTTCGCACAGCGAGAGGCCCGCCGGCACTTAAAGGCGTTTATGGCCAAGGCCATCGAAGAGAGACGTCAAGTGCGTCTGAGGGGTGATAAACTGTTTATCGATAACAGGGTGTTCGTGTTTAACCACGCAGAAAGGCGAGTAATGGAGACGACATCGAATGGTAATCAGTCCCAGAATGTTCGGGACAATCCGAATACCCACGTGCTTAATACCATGAAAGACATGTCAGCGAATTCGCAAATTAACTATGAGAGTGCCTTACCCCCGAGTGAAAAATCAGCTGATATGGAACAGGATGAATCAGACGGGGATAGCGTAATAACTGTGGTGGAAGAGGCGGCTGCGAGAGAAGCAGATTCAGAGTTAGTAATTCGCCAAGGACCAGCTGCGGTGCAGGCGATGGGTGCAGCAGAGGTGGACAAGAGAGCTAGGAAACTATACGAGATTATATCACCTGAGGACAAAAATAGAGCAGGTTCACGAAATGTTCTCCAAAGAGGTGCGGGAAACAGAAGTCCCGGATTTGGGCGAGGTAGAGAGGGGGGACCTTCCGGTACAGGGCACCGTCGTAGTAATAGTGTTGATACAGATTTTTATAAGCTAGCATTCCCGGCAGATGAGGTTAGTCTGCATTAGGAAAGCGGGGGCCATGGTTTTGGCGATATTGTGCAGAAGACGTTGAAAGTATGTGCTTGGAATGTGCAAGGATTTACATAAGAAAAGTTGGATAAGTTGGTTGAGGAGTGGGATATACTAGGGCTAGTTGAAACGTGGACCAGAGAGTGCGTGCATAGGCAGGGATATCATTGTTATTGTGTGTCCCGATGAAAAATTTGTAGCCTGTGTAGTAGTATGGTAGTAGTACGAAAACGTTGCATGTAATACAATGTAATAGCAAAGAATACTATCATTTAATGTGCCTCAGACTGGTCCAGTCTTATGTAGTAGTATCCAGTAGCATCCTGTCTTGCCATAGTAGCATCCGGTCTTGCTAATCTTAGCATATAGTAGTATGCAGTAACACGGTAGCCTTGAAGTAGAAGCATGTAGTAGCATCGTTAGTACTGCATGCTACTTTTTCGTACTACTTCATAGTACTATTTTGAGATAAATTTTTCATCGAGGAGAAAAGACAAAAAATGGTAGAATTTACGGAGGGGTTACAGTGCTCGTGCGTCTCAGTTTATTTAAATCGGTTTCGACGTTAAAGAGCGAATCAGAGATTATTGTATGGATTAAACTGTTAGTAGGAAAGTGGAGAACTATTTTTGGTTTTGGGTTTATACGCAAGCTAGCTCCTATTCTAAGGAGGAGACTTGGAATGTGTTAACAAGTGAAAAGATGCGTTATAGTAGAGAATATCCTAACCACGATTCATAATTGCAGGAGATTTTAATGTTTATACAGGTAGCAGGAGTGGAACATGTGAGACGGGGAGTGCTCCGTGTACTGGTTGGAAGGAATTTGCTGAGCGCGATGAAGGTCAAGGGGTTTTGGAGGTGGGTGAGCGCAAAAGTAAGGACGAAGATCGGAGAAAGAATAGGTGGGGTGATAATTTATTGGAATTTAGTAATAACGAAAATTTGGTAATTCTTAATGGTAGATTGGGGGAGGACAAAGGGAAGGGAGATTTCACTTGTTTTTCTGGGGGGACCAGCAGTGTGATTGGTTACGGGTTGGTTAGCTTAGCTCTTTAGCCAAGATGTCTGGATTTCAAAGTACTCTAAGTTGTGGGATCGGATCACGTTCCGATTGCTCTTTACATTGAATGCCCTGAGTCTGATAGTATAGTTCCCAGATCGGTATCAGGTAAGCCTAGACCAAATTCAGAAAAGGATTTGTTAATTAGAGAAGACCTATTGTAGTAGACGAGGGTCTGGAAAAGAGGATTGAGGTTCGGGTAGCTTTAGACGATGCCCAAGAAAAGTTGGAGAAATGTGTGGGACTAGGAAAAGAAAATAGAATTGAAGAGACGGTGAGCGAATTGTCTGTATTAATATATGAATTGGCGCAGGAGCAGGCTAGAGAGCAGGGTGGAGGTAAAAAGATTAGAGGTGGTAGAGCAATTTTTTTTATAAGGATTGTGTGAATTATAAGTTAAAGGTGGTGGAGGCTCTGAAGCTAGTGAAAAGTAGTAGTAGTGGTGATTTGGAAAGGAACCTTTGTCAATATAGACAAATTCGAAGGGAGTATAAAGGGTTAATAAAAATAAAAAAAATACAGCGATCGGAAGAAACTCAAGAAAAAAAAAGCAGGTATTAAAAAAATAAAGATGCTAAGGAATTTTGGAGGTTATGTTAAGGTATCATTAAATGGGGTTCGTGACGCGGAACAGCCAACTGCAGAATCTTGGAGTAAAATTTTTAGGGATAAAGGGGATCAGAAAGATGAAGTATTCCCTGGACAGTGGAAACTGGAATTGGAAGAACGTACAAATTATCCTCTTCAAGAACCTGATTATAAAAATTGTTAGAGAAGGTGGAGGAAAGTGAAGTGTGAGAAGTTATGAGGAAGATGAAAGGAAAGTCCGCTCCCGGTCCTGATGGAATCCCTTTTTCCGTGTGGCGAGGAGGTAAGGTGGTGGTTATCCAGGTGACGGTGGTGCTGTTTTCCCAGATTTTATCGACGGCAAGTTTGGCCTCTTCAGTGGACTGTAGCAGTCCCAATATTTAAGAAAGGTAGTAGGTTAGTGCATGATAATTACCGATGTACTCATTTGGGGAATGCTTTAGCTAAAATATTTAGTAAGGTACTTGATAGTAGATTACTTAGATGGTTGGAAAGTACAGAGAGAATGTCATCGGTGCAGGCAGGGTTTCGGAAAGGGTACAGTACGATTGACCAGATTTTTGTTTTGAATAGTTTAATAAGAAAATATATTGGGAAAAGAGGTGGGAGGTTGTGTGTTGTATTTTTGGATTTAAAAGCGGCGTTTGATAATGTTAGGAGGGATCTCTTGATGGATGAATGATTGAATATGGGAATACCGGATCCTTTTGTTTTATTATTAGTCTCGATGTATGAAGTAACGAAGTTTGTGGTAAGGGCGGCTGGGAAGTTTGCAGGGATTATTTTTTCAGTTTTGGGAGTGAAACAAGGGTGTTGTCTGTCTCCGAGGCTGTTCTCTCTGTATATTTATGATTTTCATGATTATTTTGGGTTCCGGTGCCCCGTTGTTGAGTTTAGATATTTGCCAACTATGTGCCCTTTTTATGAGATAGTATTCTGTGCTGAATCTCCGGAAAAAATGCAGTTTTTGTTAGATAGGACCCAGGAGTACCTTACAAATAATGAATTGAGCCTTAATGTGAGTAAGTCGGTGATGATGGTATTCAGGAAAGGTGGGAAAGTGAGAGAGAGTGAAAAAGTAATGTATAAAGGAGAAGTTTTGGAGATTAAGGAGGATTTTGTATATTTAGGTGTGAGATTATCAAGTAATGCTAAGTTTGGAAAACAAGTAGAGTTAAGTGAGAGGAAAGGTAAACGGAGGCGTATGCCATAGTCGGTAGTGATTTGGGGAAAATGAAGGACAGAAGAATGCACAAGCAGTTGATTTCAACGAAAGTCGTCACTGCTATGCATTACGGTTCCGAAATTTGGGGATTCCAGCAAGGACAAACATTGGAAGGAATCCAGTTGCAGTATTTTAAGACGGTGCTAGGAGTAAGTATAAGAACAAATAGTCTAGTTATTAAAGGAATTTAGGGCTATTGTCGTTGCGTAGTAGAAGATTAGTTAATATGATTAGATATTGGTAGAGATTGCTAAGTTTGCCTAGAGTGAGGCTCCTGAAAGCGGCATATTTGAAAGTACTGAAAGATTTGAAAAGTGATGCGTGGCCGCAACAAATAAAAAAAAATAATTGAAGATTGTGGTCTAGGGGGAGTGTGGAATGAGGGAGCAGGTCCATCATATCCACTAGGGGAGATAGCTAAGTTAGTAAAAGATAGGCTTAAAGATCAGGAGATCAAATTGTGGAGTTGCGGTGTGTGGAGTTCGTATTCTTTGGAGTGGTATGTTTTGACTAAAGAGGTATGGGGGGTGAACTCTTTTTTAAAGCGGGGCTTAGACCAGAGGAACTTAAATGGATGGTGAGTTTGCGGGCGGATTCTCTACCATTGGGGGAAAGAAGAAAGTTTATAGGTAAAGTTAAGCTATGTTCTGGTCCTTACTTCTGCCCTATGTGCGGTTCACTAGGGGAGGATATTTTGCATCTGGTGGGTAGATGCGTTGAGTTAAATGATCTGCGTAAAGAGATTTTTGGATATAGTAGGTTCGAGGATGAGGATTTGGTTAAGGTCATGGGGAAGAAAAATTTCGGTGACCTTCCTCGGCTTGGGAGGTTCCTCAAGCAGTATATGGAGCATCAGGAGCATTTTTTAAGGAGGAAGGGTTCCCTCCTTTTGGTGTAAACATTGTGTTTGTGAGTGTTATTTTGTGTTTATGTCATTTTCCTACCATGGCCCCACGGGATTTTTGGAAATAAATTCATTCATTCATTCATAACGTCCCCAGCAGGGAGACTGGCTCGAAAGCCAAAAGCTCGGATAGACTTGAGTCTTTCTGTCTGTTCTACTGTCAGTCCGGAATGCCATACAGGACGCGCATATTCCACGAAGGGATGAATGTATGTACAGTAGAATGTTTTTAAAACTCGAGGAGGGATAGCAAATCGGCGAAGGACGGCATCCGATGTTTCCATATTTGACCACTAATACTGTCTTGGTTTTCCAGTAATGCCATGAAGCTCCGGTCGTCCAATGCTGTCACCGGGTATCTCTCTATGGACTACTATGGTAACAGAGAGTATAGCAACTATGATATTCTTAACGTGGACGTTAACGAAAAGAAAAACGTCGTTGGAACGTACCTTCACAATAAGGTAAACGTAAATCTTACACCTAAAGGATAGCCGGGCACCGTCCAGCAACAGTGGTTTCTCGGATTTGTCAGGTCTGACTAGCTCTTGAAAGCCCTGTATTCCATACCCCCCCCCCCCGCTCCAAAGATACTTGCCCGTTTACAATAGGGAAAAAGTGGAGTACATAAAGAAAAAGAAAAGAAGAAAAGAAACTAAAGAAAATATGTACACGCACTAAACATAATACTAAAATCTATACCACGAATCGAGTTAGTGTATGGTTTGCGCAAGCATTTAAAGCTCTTGCTTGAGCACTTGTTTAAATTTTATGTATTTTTTCGGTTGCGTTTTGCTGATAACTGGGTGTTTGAACTTTGGAGAGGGACACTAAGCAAAAATTTTGCGTACTTGTAGTACCGTACCTTTACAATACTGCCTACAAGACTTGACTTGAATAGCGCCGTTCTGTGCCGTTCAGTTATAGCACAACATTTTAATCACGAGCTTAGAAAGTGTCAGGATACGCGGCTTCTCACAAGATAAGGACATTTATATTGCTGCATGGGCTTAAGGAAGAACACTGTAAAAAGTTTCTCCGAATAAGAATGCAGTATTTGCTACTGGGATTAATCTTATCTCTATTGGGATGAAATTAATCCGAATTAGGCATAACCTTATCTCAGTAAAGACAAGATTAATCTCAGTGTTGGGGTTTAGAAATGTTTTTTAAGGGAGGGTTATCTTCGGAGGAATTAAAATTGGTTGTTAGCGCTCGTAGTGATAGCCTCCCCCTGGGGATTCGGAGAAAATATATGGGAAGTGTAAAGGGGAGGTCTAGTGGTCTTTACTTCTGCCCAGTGTGTGGTTGTGTGGACGAGAATTTGTTTCATTTTATGTGCGAATGTGTGGAATTGAAGGATTTGTTGAAATATTTGGGGAGCAAAATTTCGGGGAAGGTTGGTTGGTGGAAAAGTTTAAGGATACAAGTTTGTTTGGGGTTAGGCAGCTTGGAAGGTTTTTGCGGATAGGCTGGAGGCATAGAGAAGAGTTTTTGTAGTTAAGATTTACCAGAAGAGTTGATGTTTGTTTTTATTTGGTTTGTATTTTGTTTTGTATGCGATGGCCCTCGGGCTCTAAGCAAATATATCATATCATATCATATCATATCAAATACTGCAAGATTTTTTTTTACAGTGAAGTCTAGCAAAATTGATTATGGGAATTGCCGGTGGTATATCCTTGAAAGTTTTGTTTTCAATGAAAAATAGGCTACAGGCTACACTTGTTTGGGTCACGGCTGGGTCCTGGGGCCTTCGACCAAAACCTATCCAGCTCCCTGTGGGTGAAATTGCTCCTCGGCGTCTGGCTGCGGAGGAAATTTATTTGTGAAATCTTTATTTCATTTATTTCATATCCGTTCTCTATTCATTAGAATCTATTAGAATCTTTGCTTTCCATGCTTGGCAAACGGGCCATACCGCCCGCTACGTGTGGCATTAAAGCGAGACAAACTTGTAGGCTTAAAAAATTCTAGTAAATCTAAGATGCGGTATATCGAAGAAATAGGGGAGGTTTCATCTTTTTTTGTTTGCTGTGTCAGAATATAAAATTATCATTGCACGACTGAAAGAGTTTCAGTATGGATGTTCTCTATGTCTGGTGGCGCCAGTATCGCTGCTATTCGAGTGTGTGTCCCCTTTTTCACGTCCTGGCTCTGCTCCCTAGTGTTATTTTGCTCTGAGCAGAAGCACATGTACTAATTGCTCAAAAAAAGAGTAAGCAAAGAGTAAATACTACTTCGTCGTTCAATTATTCA
Source organism: Branchinecta lynchi (assembly GCA_023053575.1). Lineage (NCBI taxonomy): Eukaryota > Metazoa > Arthropoda > Branchiopoda > Anostraca > Branchinectidae > Branchinecta > Branchinecta lynchi. Next base: position 10,081,910 of record JAKZAP010000015.1, read on the forward strand.
ACATCATAGTCGATCGTTCCATTTTCTCCAGAGAGGCAGGGAAGGCGGAGAGTTGGAGAAGAGAGGTTCTGAATCCGACTATTTTCTGATTTAGTAAGCAACACTACATTTTGTTTTTGCTAAAAAAAAAAAAAAAGGACACGGTTGTCTTTAAACATAATCGAGGCGCCATATCGGTGCGAGCTTCGATGGAGTTTTCCATGACAATGACTATCTGTGACTTCAACATTCACAATTGAAAAGTAGGGTGGCTATAACTTAGTAGTCTCCACCAGTCTGTCCTCCCGTCTGTGATCGTGATAACCCTTGAACGGAATGAGAAATTGCCATGACATATGAACAAGCTGAGATCTTCCTATCTCAACGTTCAAGCGTGGAGGAGGGGCTTAAAACTAAAACTAAAACTGCACGGGTTGGACGCATTTAAATAGGAAATATTACCAGTTCCTTTCCTCTACAGGATAGTTCGGCCGAAATAAGGTTAAAAAAGAAACTTTATAGGGTTTAAATTTTTAAATCAGGTTGTAGTTCTCTATAAGATTGACTCCAGATGATGGGTCAAGAGAAAGTGCTGAGTCTCAGCGCGCTGTTTGGATGGACAGTATGAGCGTGTTCCACCCTTCTAACAATAGTTACTATTAGCTACTATTTCCGTTCCATCCTCACGAAAAGTTACTACGCTGACCGTTCCAACCTTGTAGGAAAAGTAACTAATAGTTACTATTTGCTTACCATGCTCGGGAGCGTAGTAAGCGTAGTAACTACGCATCTCTGTAACGTGATTGGTCGGATTCGCCCCTGGCGTGAGATCCTGCTGGAAAATAGAAAAGTCGTTCCAGCCTTGACGGCAGAAAGCCAGAATTCGTGACGTCATGCGTAATAACTACGGTAAGTAGGATGGAACACGCTCTATGAGTGTGTATGATGGTATGATGATGTCCGGAATCTGGGATGTATAGCAAATAAGAGATCGGACCAAAATTCTTTGAGACATTTTGAAATGAAAAGCAATCTGATCTTTATACTTAGGATTTGCATACCCTTTTGATTTGTTCAGCTTGTGCTCTGTTGAGTAGCTATAGAGCGACTATATAGAGCGTGTTCCACTCTACTTACCGCACTATAGGACCAATCACTATTCAAATCAGAAGAATCGGAATCTACAAAGTGAAGCCAATTGAAAGCCAAGCAGCAGTCTACATTGTCCGAAAGTCCGTCTTCCATTTTACTTCTTTTAGACCTCAAAATCCATGGTTCTTACCCTCAACGATACAGCAATCAAATGGGCTGGCGGAAGCACAGTTAAGCCATCTGGCGCCTATTTTTTGCGTCATTTGAGAGTTGTTACGGTCCCGGATGTTCCTTTCGTTTATGCCCGCCAGGTGGATGAAGATTTTGAATGTACCAGAAGCGAAGTCCCTTGTCCGCTGTATAAGGAAAATAAGAAGAGTAAGTTTTACGACTTAAAGCTAGCTTTAGTTCTACAAGCCCGTATACATGAATATAGCTTGCTTCCCATTTATCAAAAGTGAAGGATACATGGTTTTTTTTATGAAAAGTAGGTTGAGGGAGTTTGAGTGAAGAAAGTTGATCTGGAGTACGTTGAAGTACGTTTTTTGACTTTCGAGAAAATACAACAGAATGTTGTTTTGTTTATAAATAGTGGTGAGTTTTTTGTCCGTCTTTCACTGGTGACCTGTTCTCACAAGATGAACTATTAGTTGTGTTTTTGCAGATACCATGGTATCAAGAATTGATTAAAGTGAGATGACTTTTTCAGATACCATGATTAGTTACCACGGTCGGACCGTGGTATCTAAGTATCAGATGCCACGATAACTGGCCAGATACCACGATAACCGCAAAAACGACTTTAGACCGTGGTATCAGATACCATAGTATCTTAAAAAATGCAACTATTGATATTAGGAGTATCTTGAGTGCGGATTGTTTTGAAGAAAGATAACGCATTTGGCCCTCAGAGAAGGAGGCGGGGAATTTACAGAAAATAAATGTTCCTGTATTAACAGTTTTTTCTGCAATGCTAGCGAAATATTTGCAGTCACTTCTGTTTCTGCAATGTTTTCAGGCGTACCAAACACCTTAAAATCTTGCTTTTCATATTACAGCGACACAGAATTTAGCAGACAGCCTGCAACCGTACTTCTTGACAGTTGGGGATCTTCAGTTAAACCGGTTGCTATTATAGTTGTTTATGTATGCTATGTTCTTGATGTAGCCTAAACCAATACTTCAGATCTGCTGCGTGTCTTCGTGCGTCGACGAATCTGTCAGCGAACACAAAAGTCCCTGTAAAGTACACCGTAAAAAAAAATCTTGCAGTATTTGCTACTGGGATTAATCTTGTCTGTGAAAGATAATCTTATCTCTAATTCGGATTAATCTTATCTCAGTAGAGATAAGATTAATCCCAGTCGCAAATACTTAGTTAACTTTAATCCTTTCTCAGAGAAACTTTGTACAGTATAGCTTATATTCAGGAAGGCACTGTACAGACTGCTCCACAAAAGTACACTGAATTGCATAATTGCAAAACAAATGATGCCCCGGTTGGTTGGAATACCGACGCCGTTTTCCACCACATGGGGGAGGGGCGCAAACTGGACACGTAAATCCCTAGCTGGAGATATTTACTGGGCTACCAGATCAATCAATCAGTCAAGTTTAATCCAAATAGCTAAAAGCTAGATGACGAATACAGATTTACGAAATACACACGACACGAAACAAATTAACTAACAAGGCATGACCAGAAATAAATGATGGGATGAAACTAGGTAAAAATTGGGCAGAAGAATTGGCAGGATATGGAGAAAACTGATTGCCAGTATTCCTCTCGGATCGACGCACGGAAGACGGGAGGGAGGAATAGATGGGCCGTCTGGGGACAACACATTATCTTAGCTTTGGGGATCTCAAACTCTACTAGTTTGAGGAAGCTCCAGTTATATGGGAACTGGCACGGGCGTTTAAAGGGTGAAGACCGACTAAAAGGCACAAACAGTCAGTGCAATGATCCTAAATTACCGCCCATCCTCCCTTATTCTTGCCTTTATTCTCTTACAGCTAATTCCCTTCACCAAATGTATTCAATCCAAAGCCTTGTATGTGAATTCTAAATGAACGTCATCACTTTTAGCTCTGTACCGATTTTGCTGCGATGGGTATAGTATCGAACTTCTGAAGCATCTGGCGGAGAAGGTCAACTTTACTTACTCACTGTTCATTCCAAGTGATGGAATGTTTGGAAGCTACGATTATCATTCCCACCCTGGTAAGCATATAATTATTCACATTTCTATCTTCATCATCATTTGTGTATGAATGAACCATCATAATGAATCATTAATTTCCATGACACATGGGGATGTGAACTGGTTAGATGAATTTGCCTTCGGGCGGGATCACTGTTCCTATGGCCGGCTTCTACCAGACTATTGTAGTGGTTTGCGAGCTCTGTTCAGAACTCCCTCGGTAGCTGAAATGGTAAGAGCGCCTTGTAAGCAGAGGGTCCTGGGTTCAAATCCCGACTGAGAAGCTTTTTTGTCTTTTAGTTCACTACTTATAGTGAACTAAAAGTTATTAGTTGTTATTAGCCCCGATTCCCTGCCGTGTGTGAGAGGACCAGTCCTCTCCCTGTTTGCATGAATTATGACATCAGTACCAATGACTGCTGCTCTCAAAAGCTAGCTAGACCTCTTTTTAGTCTTTTTACCAGCGCCGCCGACGAGATTCATTTCAAGAGACCGGAATTCCTTTTATCATCAAAGGATTCTCGTCCCGCTAGACTTTATTTCTAGTCGTCTTCACCAACGGCAGCCTTTCTTAGCCTAGTCAACCGGAATTCCTTTCGACTCCACGGGATTTCTTGTCCATGTAAACGCTACATAACCTTGAATCGCCCCTGAATAAGCTGAAAGTGTTTCAAAATGTGTTCTGACATTTGTTTTCGTATAATCGACGTTAGGCGACTCAGCTAGGCAGATATTCTTAAGAAATTATATTAGTTGCGTTTTTGCTGATACCATGGTATCTCTTACCACGATAACTTGATCTGCAATTAGTCGTTTTTGCAGTTATCGTGGTATCTGATACAGGGTTCTCTGCAAAAACGACTGTTGCCGAAATTGCACTTTTCGAAGTCATCCCAAAAGAAAAACAGATATCCAGTTACATCACTAAGTGCTAAACTTCTTTCTCACCAATCTGACAATATTTGATGAAAGTGAGATGACTTTTCAGATACCACGACCAGTTACCACGGTTGGACCGTAGTATCTGAATATCCGATACCACGATAACTGTTCAGATACCACGATAACTGCTAAAACGACTTTAGACCGTGGTATCAGATACCATAGTATCTGCAAAAACGAAACTATTGAGTATTTTAATGTTAAGAGTGATGACCAGAGTGATATCAAGTGATGAAAGTGAATACCAGTTTTGTAACTTTTGCCATGATTGGACTGAAAAGAGGAGTATCCTTTAAATTGGCACCCTTATCGTCTGTATCGCAAACTATGCGATAGTCTGCTTGAACTATGCGATGCCTGAACTGCCGGATGGTTAGTATATTGTCCTTTTTTACGTATGTGAAATATGATGTTAAGAAACAAATATATTGATTGATTGATTAGTTTTACGTCTTGGAATCTTTGATTTACTACTCTCTGTCTGTTGGTAATTTATAACTTGTGTATGTTGCTTGAATCAAACGTCTACATTGCTTGTTACAGTGTCAGAAGTTTCGTAACAGATTGCGCATAACACTTTCAAGAATAACACCTTTTCACTTAGAAATAAAGTGTTATGACCAATTAAGTTTATATTATTTCGTGCCTAGATCTCCAACAACACCTTCAATAGGTAAAAATACTACACTGTCAGAAATTACATAACGACGACAGAAGGATGCGCGGTTTCAACAGATAACACTTTGGGATGTTATCTGTTGTCTTTCTTTCCTTCCCGTTAGTATTTTTACCGATTGAAGGTGTTGTTGGAGATCTAGGCACGAAATAGTGTAAACTTCATTGTTCATAACACTTTATTTCTAAGTGAAAAGGTGTTATTCTTGAAAGTGTTATACCCTATCTGTTATGAAACTTCTGACAGTGTAGTCTATGAAAACTTCAGCCATCGTTCGTCTAAGAAAATCGACTTTCCACATTTTCATGGGACTTGTAATCTTCGGCTCAAGTACTATACAACGGTCATAATTTCTGTCCCTCTGTCGGCCCAGGCTCAGCTACTTCGAGTACTTCCTCATAACCCAGGACGATTAAACTTGGCATGAAATGTGGATGTTACAAAAATATATTCATTTCGATTCCAGTTGAAATTCATGGTTGTACGAGGAGATACACTAGATGTCCCATTTCTAATTAGGTCCTAACCATATTCGGCGACGGTTGGGAAGATGAAGGATTGGATCTCGTAACGTCCTCATTTGTTTTGTTCTATTCGTAACAAGTGCCAAGATAGCTCGAAGCTCTTGTTAGTTTTCTCACTAGGTCGTCTCTTTTAGCCCTCCCGATGCTCTACAATTCTACATGCTTGGTTTATTTCGCAAAATGAATAAAGTGGACAAACAAATGCTTAGTTATCGCGAGCACCACTGACCGGAGAAAAGAGAAATGAAATAAAATTTTCAAAAGCTTCACCCCACAGAAGAAGTTGTCTTTGGTTTTATGGTTCAGTTAGTTCTCGTCACTTAGAGCGTGTTCCACCCTTCCAACAATAGTAACTATTAGTTACTTTTTTCTTTCCAACCCTGTGAAAAGTTACTACGCTTACCTTTCCAGTCTTCTCGAAATAATAACTAATAGTAACTATTGGCTTACCACGCTCGAGAGCGTAGTATGCGTGGTAACAACGAATATCTTTGACGTGACTGGCCCGATCAGCCCGCGGCACGATATTTTGAAGAAAATAGAAAAATAAGTTCCAGTCTCGACGCCAAGAATCCAGGATTCGTGACGTCATGCGTAGTAACTACGGTAAGTAGGGTGGAACAGGCTCTTAAAGGTTCATTGAAGAGCTTACCCTTTCAACCTCCCACTATGGGAATACAGTTGCTTCATTCCCCTCAAGAAAAATTCAGATGACCCCCTATGCAATAAGTCTCGCAATATCTTTCCACATTGAAAGTATAAAACGAATTACGCTCAACTTGATCAACACTGGCAGCAAATGTTGTCTCTGATTGGTTTATTCAGTCTGTACCTCTGTCGAAATACTCAGCATTAGTTGTGTTTTTGCAGATACCATGGTATCTATTACCACGGTAACTGGATCTGCAATTAGTTGTTTTTGCAGTTATCGTGGTGTCTGATACACGGTTGCTCTGCAGAAACGACAATTGCCGAAATTGTGCTTTTCGAACTCATCCCAAGAGGAAAACAGACATTCAGTCACATCATTAAGTGCCAAATTTCTTTCCCACTAATTTGACAAAAACGGATGAAAGTGAGATGACTTTTTCGGATACCACGACCAGTTACTACGGTCGGACCGTGGTATCTGAATATCTGATACCACGATAACTGACCAGATACCACGATAATTGCAAAAACGTCTTTTGACCGTGGTATCAGATACCACGATAACTGCAAAAAGGACTTTAGACCATGGTATCAGATACCATGGTATCTGCAAACACGCAACTATTGACATTTATTCAAACAATGTTTACAACGGATACGTCAGCTATGATTCTTCATCAGCGATATTTCGGCCCTTCTTGGCAAGGGTCCTCGTCAGGATGTTAATCCTCTGGTTCAACTTCTGGGAAGGAAACAAACCTGTAATAAAAAGATTACATGTTTAAAAGATTAAAGATTACAGGTTTGTTTCCTTCCGCGAAGTTGAACCAGAGGATTGACAGCCTGACGAGGACCCTTGCCAAGAAGGGCCGAAATATCGCGGATGAAGAATCATAGCTGACGTATCCGTTGTAAACATTGTTTGAATAAATGTTTCAAAGTCAGCTTGGGCTCAAAGAATATTCAACTATTGACGCTATAGGCCGGAGTTAATTGTGAAAATGTTCTCCATGGGAAGATTAGATTTGGCGAGAGTGCCAGACCATGAAAGCAGCTGTGAAATGAAAATCGAAAAAATGCCGACTCGGGAAGTGGCTTGTGTTTGAGAAAAAAATATTGGTATTGAACCTGTTTCAGTTCTGCTTTAAAGGACCTATCTTACCTAGAGTACTAACACATCCTACTTCCATAATCATTCCATATAGGCTTATTTCTAGACCCCGAGACCCCAATTTCGTACGGTACATTCTAACCCCTCTTACAAAACGATGCTCATTTTCTCACTTGCCGTCTCCCACATTCGATGTGTATCACACTGTCGATGGTTGCCTGCGAGAAGTTTTTCCATCAGAAAAAACGGTCATGTAGATTGTTTCCCTGTTTTCGCTGTAAGTCAACGGACGCGGACAAGGTTTAAAACAGCCAAATCCATCGGTTTTTTGTTGAAAGTACAGCCTAATTTTAAAGTATTCATATATTTTAAAATACTATAAGCTGAACAGTAAATAGTGCGAGGTGTCCTTTAACTGTTTGGTTCTTTATGTTTATGTTACCATCATTGCAATTGCCTAAGCCGTTCTGTGCTAACAGTACTGGTTATTATCATAAGGTGATACATTTTCTCTGCGTTTTCTTTTTAGATATGAAGAGTTGGTCAGGTATTGTTGGCAGTTTGACAAAAAGAGAAGCAGACATCGCGGTTGGCGCATTGACTTCTACCGAAGAACGGGCAAATACGATTGACCTTAGTGCTCCGTTTCGACACCAGGGAATCGCAGTACTTGAACGAAAGGTGAGATCAGTGTGCACCGTGCACAATTGAGCAAGTGACTGTGGCCACAACTTGAGCACCATAATTTTGGGCGTCGTCCGTTTGAGCGCCACAGCGTGTCACTTAAGCATTGTCCTAATAGGTGTAATAAGGTGAATATACGCGATGTCTACGTCTGAACACACACGCCTGTTCAAATACAACCCAAGAGGTTCTTATCGATGCGGCTTCCGGTGTTGCCAAGGTAATACAATTTTTTGAGCTCTAAAAATATCCGAAAAGGTTCTTAGTACTACTTGAAGTACACGAGTACAATATAACGCAAATTATACTGTAAAAAAGCTATTAAAATAACGGATGGACAGCATTGATCCTCGAACTGACGAAAAGCCGTCGTAATAGAACAAAAACGTGTTTTTGTTAAGAAAAGTTGTTTCTTTAGCTTCCAACAAAGTAGAACTGCTGTGCTTTCCTTGGCAACCCTGACGACACTGCGCCTCTCCTCGGCCCGCTGGCGAACCAACCAAGCGATCTGATTGGCCCTGCATAAGCCAGAATAGAACGCTAGTCTATTCTCCTTATTCACCTTATTACAGCGTGCTCCGAGGAAAAGAGGAATCTGTAATAAGTCTTATACGCGGTAATACACCTTATTACACCAATTAGGACAATGCTTTAGGGACAGATCATACGATGGAAAGATGGTCAATACGGTGAGGAAATAAACGTCCCGGAAGAAGTAAGCTAAATATAAGGAAAAACAGAAACACAACTAGATAATGGTCCAGTTGAATACAACAAAAATGTTTGAGGACTGAAACATCTTACAGTTAAAGCATTGTCCTAATAGGTGTAATAAGGTGAATAGCGCTATACGCGGTGTTTACGTCTTAATACACACGCCTGTTCAAATACAACTCAAGAGGTCCTTATCAATGCGGCGCTCGGTGTTGCCAAGGTAATACAATTTTTCGAGCTCTAAAAATATCCGAAAAGGTTCTTGGTACTACTTGAAGTACACGAGTACAATATAACGCAAACTATACTGTAAAAAAACTATTAAAATAACGGATGGACAGCACTGATCCTCGAACTGACGGAAAGCCGTCGTAATAGAACAAAAACGTATTTTTGTTAAGAAAAGTTGTTTCTTTAGCTTCCAACAAAGTAGAACTGTTGTGCTTTCTTTGGCAACCCTGACGACGCTGCGCCTCTCCTCGGCCCGCTGGCGGAACCAACCAAGCGTTCTGATTGGCCCTGTATAAGCCAGAATAGAACGCTAGTCTATTCTCCTTATTCACCTTATTACAGCGCGCTCCGAGGAATTTAGGAATCTGTAATAAGTCTTATACGCGGTAATGCACCTTATTACACCTATCAGGACAATGCTTAACGAAGAGACACCCATTTACCGCTTTCTAAGCATTGAACATACGTTGTGGAATACTTCGACTGGATTGGTAGAACTCCTAGAATTCATCCGAGTTATATGCTAAACTAAACTGTTATTAAGTAATATGCTCGGAAAGTGGAATCTGGAGCTTGTGCATAGTTTGAACCGGCTTTAGAGTCTTGATCAAGCTGAAGCAACCAGTTTGTCGTGTCCTGTCCTAACGAAATAAAGTGTGTACACCGAATCTTCCCGATTATCACAAAGTACAGCACTTTTTTCAACCTTTAAATTCGGGTTTACTTTGGTGCGCGAACCAAGACAACACTGTAAAATTTCTCCGAGTAAGGATTAAAGTTAACTGAAGTTTTTACTACTGGGATTAATCTTATCTCAACTAGGATAAGATTAATTCGAATTAGAGAAAATCTTATCTCAGTAATAACAAGGTCAATCCCATTAGTAAATACTGCAAGATTTTTTTTTCAGTGAAGCTCGTCCCAGCTATAAGTGAGTGCCGTTGGAGCCCAAAGTTATCAAAAAGGGTTGGTCACAATACAAGTGGAAGTTTATTCTGATATCCTTAAATCCGGCGGATGGATGCGAAAGGTCGTGTAAAATTCAAAGCTTTGATGAAAAGATAGAAAGAATAATTAATAGTTCCGTTTTTGATCGAACTTCTGTTCACCGTTCGCTCAGCCGGTTGCTTATTTCCGTTTTCAAACGCCTTCGAAGTTCACCGTTTGCTTGATCTTGATTAGCGTTTTTACGACTCCGGCGATCGTTGCCCGGTCGACGTTTATTCGACGATTCAAGCAAACTTGGAACTTGCTACACTGTAAAAAGTTTCTCCAAATAAGGATGCAGTATTTGCTACTGGGGTTAATCTTATCTCTACTGGGATATGATTTATCCAAATTAGGCGTATTCTTATCTCAATAAAGATAAGATTATTCCCAATAGCAAATACTGCAAGAATTTTCTTTACAGTGTCGCTCACGAAGTTTGACTGTCAGAGTTTGAAGGACAAAGAAACTGTGAGCGGCGGCCAAAAACGGTATTTAAGTGGAGACTTTTGAGTTTGAAGGTAACTTCAAACTTCGATCAAATACGCAACTAATGTCAGATTTCCGCTCGTATTGCAATCGATTCACTTCGAGGTTTTTCGGCTCCTCCGCCACTCGTCTACAGACAGTTTGTCTTGTATAGAAAAGAATGGCTGAATATTATAATTGTTTCATTTCCTTAAAGCTCACGAAGACCTCAACCCTCGTCTCCTTTTTACAACCCTTCCGAGATACTCTCTGGATCACAGTTATGGTGGCTGTACATGTCGTCGCACTTACTCTGTATCTCCTCGACCGGTGTTCACCATTTGGTCGGTACAGGATGCCGAACAGCGAACATCCCGAGGAAGATGCACTGAATCTATCTTCGGCAATTTGGTTTTCCTGGGGGGTACTGCTCAACTCAGGAATTGGAGAGGGTAAGAAGTTATGTATATTCTGGTTTGCGTTACCATGAACATTGTTCGGTGAACTATTTCAGCAAGCGACGACCTTTAAAATTCTCTCTGATTTTATTTCTAAGTTTGTTTACCTAAGAACGACCAACAATTCAGAACCTTGTTCTTCCATGAGGTTTGCATTGCTAGAGTTATATATATATTTTATTTCTGACCCTCCAAATACACAAAGTGGTAGCGGAGTAAAGAGAACAACGAAATACGACAAAACATAAATAACAGTATAAACACACAGAATTTAGACAAAATTTCTAACTGGGCCTGAAAAATTCATGAAAATCATCACGTACTCGCTGACCAGGATGATGAGATGTACATAGTAGTGATGCTGTCGTTGTCTCTAGTGAACAATTGACATCTTGGACGCCGAGCTTCTGAACTAATTTTTGTTTGCTGCAAGAACGAGGAATGCACATCAAAAATTTACAATGATTATAAAAACACGGCTTCAGAGCTTTAATGTCTCTTTTCGCCGAATGTGATAAACACCGGAACAGTACAAGATGTAAGGACAGCAGAAAGCGCTATAAATTTGCCCAAGTGCCTTCCGGTTGTAGCCTGAAATAGTATGAAGTCGGCTTAAATCGGCCTTGACGTAAGTAGAGGCCAGAAAAATTACAATATTTGTTTAAATCTCAGTTGTGAAACGTCACTAAAGACCCTATTATGTTAAAATTGAAAATCCCTCAAGGGATCAAAATAATCAAGCGTATTTAAAAAGAATATAAAAAAAAACCTCCCATGATATTTCCTAACACCTCAACTTCCACGGCAACCCCCTTGTCTCTTTCCTCAATCAGTTTAGCCCGTTCTCGAATTTTCATAAGAGACAAAGGAAGGATGCGCGGTTTCAATAGACAATGCGTGAAAGCAAGAACTGTGACAGACACCACTTCGGATGTAGTCTGTTGTGTTTGAAATGCTATGCATAACAAGCGTTGCCATCAGTAAGAGCCGAAGAATCGCCAAAAAGCATCTGCTGAATTTTCCGAAATTAGCAGATGTCGGTGTTGTCTATTCCGCACTGTCTGTTGAAAGCGCTCATCCTTCTGTTGTCTGTTATGAATCTTCTGGCAGTGCACTAACGTGACTTCCACGGCGTCCAAAACGTCAGTAGTACCACAAGTCCAGGATTCGAGTGTTTAGTTATGTTTGGACGTAGAAGTCAAATTCGGCGTTCACGCTGTGAAAGTTACTTTTTAGAATTAAAAATCTACTCTACTCTAGAGGGTGGCTTGTCTCTTGTAATGCCTGACATTTCCACCAACTTCTGGGGATACATTTGACCATAGGGTTCCCTTGTCATACTGTCTTTTCGGCGAAGCACGGAAGCCACTAACGCGACTTTCACGGCATCCGAAACATCGGCAGTACCACAATATCCATTGGCACAAGCCACGTCGCAGTTGGCTTACTGTCTCTTATAGTGCTGGTCATTTCCATCAATTCCTGGAGATACATTTACCATTAGGGCTCCGAGTCGTACGGCACCCTACAGCATTGTTAGCAGTCGAACGACGGGTAGAACGCTCCGTACTGGGACACCCTTCTACCACGGTAAGGAAGGGGCATTATCATTTCCCGTTACAGACATAGATGGAGGACAGAGGCCTATGACCACCCATGGCTCCACAACGCGCCACATCAGCGCAAATGGCCCCCCGGCCCGCCATACCTATCTCGAGGAGAGCATTGAACGAAAGATTTGTTTATTACCGACAGCCGGCATTCGCGTTTTCGGATAAAGAAACATTTATATATTTGTATTTCCGGGAGTTCTGTCTTTTCCAAGAATGTACTGGAAGACGCTCTAAATAGGCTACATATCCTAGTCGCACTTTCCGAGTTAGCGCTCTGGAATTAAAATCTTCCTGGTTCCTTTGGAGTGCAGGTTCGGGTCTCGGTGGTGCCTTGCCTATATAGGCATAATATTATAACAGGTATAACATTATACCTGTTTGTTTGGGGCAGGGGTTAGTGGCTTGACCCTGTAAGACAAGCTAGAGTCGAGCCAGCTTCAAATGAGTACCCGGAGAAAACCTGGGAATGATGACAGGAATGACGTGTATTGCTTGCTCCAAACCTGGCCCTACCTTCCTGGCTGGGGTCAGAGAATTGAGATTAGCACCACCAGTAGGGCCTGTCAATGCTGATGATGATACCTCTACCTTACATTGACTTATGTATCCTAGTACATCCTATAAGACGTACTTCTGTTCTAGGTACTCCTCGTAGTTTCTCAGCCAGGGTTCTTGGCATGGTGTGGGCCGGTTTTGCTATGATCATCGTGGCCTCCTATACGGCAAATTTAGCAGCTTTCCTCGTTCTTGACAGGCCGAAAACGACCCTCCATGGACTCTATGACCCAAGGGTAAGGACTTGAATTTCTAAGATAAGATTAAGATAAGATTTATTCCACTAAAAGCACAGAGGCCATGGGAAAAAAATAAACACAAACAAAAATCAAAAACACTAACCAAATAAATGCTAATGCTAAATGCTAAAAAGTGTTTTTGCCGTCACAGAATTCAAGCTCAAGTTCTTCCAGTTTGGCAGACGAATTAAAACAGCATTGTGCAGTGAGATGAACTCAATCCACACAGTTGCAAATAACGCGCTATAACGATATAACACAAATATATTTGTGGCGATACAACTCCAGTTCCCGCCGCCCAGCGGATTCGGCTAAAACCCTCAAATATAACAAAAATACAGTGTTTTTACAAACTAATTCATTAATTAATTTGAAGGTGACGGATATAACATACACAAATATTTCTGATCATTAAAATCAAAACCACTTATTCTTAAACAAATCAGGTGCAATGATGAGTATCGGTCAGGTTTAGATTTTGAAATTGCAATTAATTTCCAGTGATCTGAACTCGCACATGTTCACACAAATGCAAATATTGCACTATAGCGATACAGCACAAATATATTTATGGTGATACAACTCCAGTTCCCGTCACCCAGGAGGCTCGGCCAAACTCCTAAATATAAAAATAATTTTTTTTTTATAAAAAATAAATGAATAATTTATAGGTGACGGTGAAACATCCAAAAATTTATTTGATTATTAAAATCAAAATTACTTATCTTTAAATTTCAACAAATCGGGTGTAGGCTAATAATGACTGTCGACCAGGTTTTAAAAAAATACAGCTTTTTTATAATGAATAAATTAATAAATTTAAAGGTGACGCTATAACATTCAAAACATATCTGATTATTAAAATCATAACCACTTATCTTATTTGAACAAATCAGGTGTAGGTTAAAAATAGTTGCGTTTTTGCAGGTACCACGGTATCTGTTACCACGTTAACTGGATCTGTAATTAGTCGGTTTTTGCAGTTATTGTGGTATCTGATACACGGTGCTCTGCAAAAACGACTATTGCCGAAATTGCACTTTTCGAAGTCATCCCAAAAGAAAAACAGATATCCAGTTACATCACTAAGTGCTAAACTTCTTTCTACCCAATCTGACAAAATTTGATTAAAGTGAGATGACTTTTCAGATACCACAACCAGTTACCACGGTCGGAACCTAAGAATCTGAATATGTGATACCACGATAACTGGCCAGATACCACGATAACTGCAAGAACGCCTTTTGACCGTTGTATCAGATACCACGATAACTGCAAAAACGACTTTAGACCGTGGTATCAGATACCATGGTATCGGCGAAAACGCAACTAATGACTGTCGACCAGGTTTAACCGCACGGATTTTCTACACTTTCATTTTCAAATTTCCAGTACAGAAGAGTCTGTGATGTCGGAAAGCCTAACAAAAGCGAAAATTTGGCGTCGAATGTCGTCTTATGAATTACCGGAGTTGTTAAGTTGTTCTTATGTCAAGTGTAAAAAGCCAGTACACTTACCACAAGTTCCACCTTCTTATTAATATAGTTTCTGAAAGTTTCTTGCTGACGCCCGTTGGTTCCGGGTAGAAACTATCCTTGTAAATATCTCCGCTAGTTCTCGTGTAGTGCAGCGGGGTAATAGAATTCATTCATTCATCCACTCACTACAATATAAGGAGTTTCATAAGAGATAACACAAGGATACGCGGTTTCAACAGACAATGCGTAATAGACAACTTGGAATGTTAGCTGTCGTGTTTGAAAACGCTATGCATGAAATGTTATGCATGACAAGCACTGCCAAGAGCCGAAAAACAGCCAAAAACGCATCTGCTGACTTTTTTGTTTGTCGTCATGAGGTCGGAAAATTCAGCAGAAGATTTTTTGTAGGTTTTTTGCTCTTCCTGGCAATGCTTAGTTACGCATAACATTTCATGCATAACGTTTTCAGACACAACAGATTAAATCCCAAGCCTTGTCCGTATTTCACGCATCCCTGTGTTGTCTGTTATGAAACTTCTGACAGTGTAGTCCTTTCATTTTATTCTTTTCGATTCTTTTTCTCAGATGAGGAATCCCACGGACAACTTCACCTTTTCTACCGTCCGAGGCTCTGCAGTAGAATATTATCTGAAAAATCAGTTTGAGTTATCAAGAGTGTACAAGACAATGTCGCAGTATGCAGTCGATACAGCAGATGATGGGATCCAAGCTGTCAAAGCAGAGTAAGTAGACGAACATTACTTTCACAATTTTGGAACAACTTTGGTATACTAACGAGCCTCAGGCTACCGGTTCTTCCTTCACTATACCATTCACAATATAAACTGCATCGACTCTATAAATTTCTCCATACATTGAATTCAATTTCAGCCAAGTCGCAATCCACACCTGCTTTGAATTGATTGATATTTTCGGAATTTACGACACTTTCTGGTAGATTATTTCAATTTTCCACTGTCCGGTTCCTGAAGCTCCATTTTCCAACGCCTTTTCAGAATTTTTCTCCACTCAGTTTCAAGCTGTTTCCTCTGGCAGCGTTGTGATTGATAGTGAGTACATCATCGGCACGATGATTTCCTTATGCTATCATAATAACTATGACAAATTTTTAAAGTTTCGATCAAATCTCCTCGGGTATGTGTAAGATAAACTAGGTAATGTAACCAAGGTGTACTTTCACCAAGGGAGTTCACGACACCTTGGTTTCTATAAGTTTAATTCCGCCAGGTAACAACAGGTTCCTGGCGATGAATAACCTGAGCCATTCAAGTTTGAATTGGGGCGAAATTTAATACAATGCTGGGCAGTCTGTTTTTGAGTGGGACCGGTGAACGGTCGTTGCTGGAGATGTTAAAAGTTAAGTGTTGAGTTTTATTTATTACCTGCTATCTATCGCCATTGTATTGTAAATGTAAATACACGAATATGTTTTTCTACAATTGACCAACGAGGTAGAGTTTAGTGGATGTTTTTATTTTGGTTTTGTTAAGCATGGTCCACACCGCTCGGGGACCATGTCGTAACAGATAACTTTCCGTAACAGTAGAGAGATTAAAGACGTAGTAAAATTAACGCTTAGTAACAGCTAATTAACGCTACATAACAGTAATCGTAAATTTTGAAGCCGGTTTTCTTAAGGTAGATGGCGAATCCTGATGAAAAATTATCACGAAACAGTAGTATGAAGTTGTACGAAAAAGTAGCGTGCAGTACCAAGTGGTTAGATTAGCCGAGTTTGAGGCAAATTAAATTAAGGTATTCTGTACTACTGCATATTATTTTTCGTACAACTAACATACAACTACACTGGCTGGATGGCTGGCTACGCATTTGTAGGATTCGTGACACAACTCGCTACATTTTAGACCACCTTGGTTTTGCTTATGCATGATTTTAAGTTATGCCCGATGAAAAATTCTTTGACTGTGTAGTTGTATGGTAGTTGTACGAAAAAGTTGCATATTTTGATATGTAGTAGTATGGAATACTTTGGTTTAACATGCCTCACATTGGGCTAATCTTAAGCAATAGTATCCAGTAGCATCCTGCCTCGCTCCGGTAGCATCCAGTTTTGCTATAGTAGCATGTAGTAGCATCAGTTGGTACTGCACGCTACTTTTTCGTACAACTTCATACTACTATTTTGAGACAATTTTTCATCGGGTGCATGCCACAAGGTTCCGGATTACCCCTACTCCCACTCCCTCCTGGAAGATGGATCAGGGAAATGACAATTTCCATAGTTGCGTTTTTGCAGATTCCATGGTATGTGATACCACGGTCTAAAGTCGTTTTTACAGATACCATGGTATCTGATACCACGGTTAAGTCGTTTTGCAAATACCATGGTATCTGATACCACGGTCTAAAGTCTTTTTTGCAGATACCATGGTATCTGATACCACGGTCTAAAGTCGTTTTTGCAGTTATCGTGGTATCTGATACCACGGTCAAAAAGCGTTTTTGCAGTTATTGTGGTATCTGACCAGTTATCGTGGTATCAGATATTCAGATACTACACTGTCAGAAGCTTCATAACAGATAACACGAGGATGCGCGGTTTCAACAGATAATGCGCAACAGATAACACTTCGGAAGTTATCTGTTCTGTTTGAAAACGTTCTGCTTAAAATGCTATGCATAACAGGCTTTGTTAGGAAGGGCCAAAAAAGCATTTACTGACATTATTCCTTATCGTCATGATGTCGGAAAACTCAGCAGATACTTTTTGGTGGTTTTTCGTTCTTCCTGATGGTAAAGCTTATTATGCATAACATTTTGAAACACAATAGATAACATCCGAAGTGTTATCTGTTACGAATTATCTGTTGAAACCACGCATCCTCGTGTTATCTGTTATGAAACTTCTGACAGTGTAGGTCCGTCCGCGGTTACTGGTCGTGGTATCTGAAAAGTCATCTCACTTTCATCAAATTTTGTCAGATTGGGAAATAGAAGTTTAGCACTTAGCAATGTTACTGGATATCAGTTTTTCTTTGTGGATGACTTCGAAAAGTGCAATTTCGGCAATAGTCATTTTTGCAGAGCACCGTGTATCAGATACCACTATAGTTGCAAAAACGACTAATTGCAGATCCAGTTACCGTGGTAACAGATACCATGGTATCAGCAAAAACGCAACTCATGTCATCCTAGTCGGGTCCAGGCGCCAGACCACTAAAATGTGACGATTAGATTATCAGAAAGACGCAGGCAGTTTGACGATAGTTTCCGACTACACTGTAAAAAGTTTCTCCGTATAAAGATTAAAGTTAACTACAGTATTTGCTACTCGGATTCGTCTTATTGTGTTGCGAGAGCAACACTTTGGTTTTGTCCTCGTTTTTCTTTTTTTTTTTTTTTTTTTTCCTATGACTCCGATTTCATTTTATTCCTGGTAACTGGGAAGGGTCTAACCTGTGCGGTTTTTTACGGAAAGTGTGGACCTTAGGCCGGATTGATGAATATGACATTACATTTTGGAAAGCTCTGTAGAACTCTTGCCTGGGGCCAATAAGGATGGTTTTTGCTTGTCCTCGAGCCAGAGCCTACGGTTTGCGAAGTGAAGTGGAGTTGTATAGCCTATGTCGGAGAGGACCATCTCAAGTTGTGTAGCGAACCTTTCGTTTCATCAAACCATGTTTCTGCTTTCGAGTGGAAAGCTCCGTTCTAGCACGCTAGCAGGCAGGCACCAGTTTCAAATTGAAGATGGACTAAAATCTATAAGTGTTAAATATATGCGGCAGTTACCCGGCCCCACAACCAACATATCTTCTTTGAGTGATAAATAGAAAAATCTACAGAGACAAAAAAGTGACTTTTTCCCACGGGTCCGAAAGTGCTGCCATCTATTGTTTCTGTCCATGTCTGCGACGATTCCAGCTGAGTTTATAATTTTTTTTTTTTGCACTTGGGTTTGCGGTAGAGTAACGGTATCAGATGTGCCCCTTAAACTTTAAAAGTTCTCTCATTGCTAAAGAAACTAGAGCTTATCCTTTGCTCCTTTCTAAGTCGTGACGTTAGAAAGTTGTCCAACGGCAAAAAAGTCAACTTTTGAACTAAGACAGGTAGAAATTTTTTTTCGACGGCAATCGATAGCCACTGATGAGCTGATCAAAGTATATGTCATCCATTTTTTGGTACAAAAATTCCTTCATGAGATACACCAGTTTGAAAATTTCAAAGGGGTTGACAACTTCAGTAGTAAGGTACATTGAAACCAAAAATAGGCGATAGCAGTTATGAGCCATCTAGGGGACTTTTAAGCAACAGTCGACTGTTAGCTCATAATCATCTTCGGTAATGAGGGCCTTGCAGCTTTTGCTAGTTGGTGTACCTGTTATTTGTTTCCGGTGTATTCGATGGTAAGAACAATTTTGTTCCATTTGTGTACGCGATTTCAGCTGAGTTTATCATTCGTTTTTTTGCACTTGGGTTTGCGGTAGAGAAATGGTATCACATGTACCTCTTAAACTTTAGAAGTTCTCTCATTGCTAAAGAAACTAGAGCTTATCCTTTGCTCCTTTCTAAGTGGTGACGTTAGAAAGTTGGCCTACGGTAAAAAAGTCAACTTTTGAACTAAGACAGGTAGAATTTTTTTTTTCGACGGCAATCGATAGCCGCTGATGAGCTGATCAAAGTATATGTCATCCATTTTTTGGTACACAAATTCCTTCATGAGATACACCAGTTTGAAAGTTTCAAGGGGTTGACAACTTCAGTAGTAAGGTACACACTGAAACCAAAAATAGGTGATACCAGTTGTGAGACATGTAGGGGACTTGTACGCGGCAGTCGATTGTTAGCTCATAATCATCTTCGGCAATAAGGGGTTTGCAGCTTTCGCTAGTTGGCGTACCTGTCATTTGATGGTAAGAACAATTAGGTTCCCAATTGTAAGACATGCAAGGGACTTGTCAGTAATAATAGGCTCTTATGCTACAAAAATCTTCAGCGATGAGGGGTTTGCAACTTTTGCTAGCCGGTGTACCCATTATTTTTATCCGGTGAACTTGATGTCTATCACGGGAAAGGGACTTGTCAGTAGAATCGGTGCACGAGGGGCTAGAAATTTGTGCAAATTGTTGCACATTGTATTTGATTTATTTAAAACTGACGGTAAGAAAGTTTGTATCGATGGTCTCTCGCTGTATCCTAGGATTTACTGTTTTCGCAACGGGTACAAACGATAATGTAAAACAAGGTAGTTTCGTAATAATTAATAGTGTCATCTATGGTATTTTAATCCTGAAAAGTTACGGATAGCTTTATAATACCAACTAGATTATATAGGATATTGTTCCAAGTTTTCATCCGTCACGATGTCTACGATTGAAAAGGATAAAGTTCAACTGACTGCAAAGTCAATTTAGTCCCTTTTTCCGATATTCTTTTGTTGTGGTTAGGGCAATCGATGCCCTTGATGAGCTGATCAAAGTATGTCATCCATTTTTTTGAACAAAAATCCTTCATGAGCTAAACCAGTTTGAAAGTTTCAATGGGGTTGACAACTTCAGGAGTAAGGTACACACTGAAACCAAAAATAGGCGATACCAGTTGTGAGACATGTAAGGGACTTGTAAGCAACAGTCGACTGTAAGCAACAGTCGACTGTTAGCTCATTATCATCTTCGGCAATGAGGAGTTTGCAGCTTTTGCTAGTTGGTATACCTGTTATTTGTATCAGGTGTATTAGATGGTAAGAACAATTTTGTTCCCAAAAAGCCAAAACGGCTTTTATGCTATAGTCATCTTCAGCGACGAGGGGTTTCCAAATTTTAATAGCTGGTGTATCCATTATTTGTTCCGATGAATTTGATGTCAATCACGGGAGAGGGACTTGTAAGTAAGAATCGGTTCACGAGGGGCTAGAAATTTTTGAAAATTGGTGCACATTGTATTCGATATCTGTAAATATGACGGTAAGAAAGTTTGTATCGATGGTCTATCGCTATAACCGAGGATTAACTGTTTACACAACGGGTACAAACGATACGGTAATCTAAAACAATAAGGTAGTTTTGTAATAATTAATACTGTCATCTATGGTATTTTAATCCTGAAACGTTACGGATAGCTTTATAATACCAACTAGATTATATAAGATATTGTTCCAAGTTTTCAACCGTCACGATATCTACGATTGAAAAGGATAAAGTTCAACTGACCGCCAAGTCAATTTAGTCCCTTCTTCCGATATTGTTTTGTTGTTGGTTTTACAACGCTAAAGAACAGCTTTTGATCATGTGATTATTCTTTTTAGAACATACCGTTTTAAAAGCTTCGATAAGTTGACAATTTCAGCATTTAACCGACAGCGAAGAAACAAAACCAAAGTGTTGCTCTCGCAACACTTTAGTCGGCGAAGCCGGACAAAGGTTGCCGCAACACTTCACGTTGCCCCGGCAACGTAGGTCTAGTATGTATTTGGTATTAATCTTATCTGCGTAGAGATAAGAATAATCCGAGTAGCAAATACTGCAGTTAACTTTAATCTTTATATGGAAAAACTTTGTACAGTGTATATCGATCACGCTGAATTTGAAATTGGGCGGTGGCAAATTAAATCTGGAGAGGACGGTTTGACCTTATAAAATGTGTTTAGACTGTTAATTTTTTTCTAAGGTTGTACTAGCCCAATTTAGAATACCAGAATACGCCTGCCAAGTTTAATCCTCCTAGCACATCTGGGAGTAACCAAAGATACCTGCACACATAATCCGATGAAATTTCGCGTGCCAAAAAAAGCGTGCGAAATTCGCTTCGCTATCGAGAAACTGTATGAGATGCGTCAAAACTACGGAGCGAAGGAGGAAATTCGCATCCGACTACAAAAATCAAGCTCATGGTGCGCTCGTTAAAGCATTGTTCAAATACTGTAGGCAGAATAAGCTGCACAGCGACATACGTGATGTATACGTCTTATTACACACCCTTGTTTAAACTGAAATATAATAATCTTATCCGTGCAACGTTCAGTGTTGCCCCACTCATATTTTTTGAGCTTTCAAAGACCAGAAAAAGGGTTCTTAATACTAATTCCCGATGAAACATTATCTCAAACTAATAGTATGAAGCTGTGCGAAAAAGTAGCATGGAGTACCAACTGATGCTACTACATGCACTACTACATGCTACTACATGCATTCGAGCAAGATTTGATGCTACTGGAGGCAAGGCGCTACTGGCACACATTAAATTAAAGTATTCGGTACTACTGCATATAAATACATGCAACTTTTTCGCACAACTACCAGACAACTACACAGGCTACAACTTTTTCATCGGTTTGAAGTACACACGAATAATTTGACGACATTATATTATGAAAAAACTACTAAATTAACGTATTTACAGCTGTGTACCTCTAACTAACGATAAGCAATCGTAAGAAAACAAAACGTGTTCTTTGGAAGAAAAGTTGTTACTTCAACTTCCAACAAAGTAGCTTTTGCGCTTCCCATGGCAACCCTGGCGAAGCTTCTCTTTCCTTGGCCGCTGGCAGAGCCCAACCGGTCAATCTGATTAGCTCTGCATAAGACAAAGCAGAACCAGGGTCTATTCTCTTTCTACAGCTTATCACAGCGAGCCTCGAGGAAAAGACGAATATGTACACGCCGTATCACACCTTATTACACCTCTTTGAATACTGCATAAGCCAGTTCAGTTTCAGTCTGATGGGACTAAATTTAAAGACAAAAGAAATACCCAATTAACATTCCTGCCAGGAAAGCAGAAAAGGAGTGCTTCGCTAAGGCAGGGAAATAACCGATATTAATTAAAGGACACCTGAATGAAGATTACCAAATATCTGCTATCTGTATGACTTCCGTTAACATTGCGTGCAGAAAACCCAATCCAAATACGAAATAGTGTTTCCAAGCTGTGATTTTTGCTCCCTTTTGCATCTGTCCTTATTTCAGTACCGAACAATTTTAGAAATGAACATATGTCTCCAATCAACCCTTTTTCTGGAATATTTTTTAACCAGTTATGCCCAAACTTATATCTAGAAGAAACTCCAATACGATCCGGCCAGCGCTGTACAAGATTTGAATGAGTTGTGTGAATGAAAAATGAAAAAGAGAGAGAAATAAGGGAAATAAGGAAAGAGAAAAATAAGGGAAATAAGGAACGAAAAAAAAAGTGCCATAACCAAGAGCATGGTTCCAAGCATTAAGCCATCCACTCTTTCTAGGAGACTTTCAGCTTTCGTGTGGGACAGCACACGGCTGGAGTACGAAAGCGCGCGCGATTGCGACTTGGTAGTTTCCTCGGAAGTCTTTGCCCGGTCGGGCTATGTCGTGGGTCTGCAGAAAGGATCCCGATGGACGAGCTCCATCAGCCGGGCTATACTGGACTTGCTTGAAGGTGAGTTTGACAATCCACAAAGGTATTCGGAAGAACGCTGTACAAAAAAATCTTGCAGGATTTGCTACTGAGATTAATCTTGTCTCTATTGAGGTAAGAAAATCTCTAATCTAAATTACTCGTATCCAAGTAGAAATAAGATTAATCCCAGTAGCAAATACTGCAGTTAACTTTAATCCTTACTCGGAGAAACTTTTTACAGTGAAGGAAAGATCAGTAGGTTGTGTGTTCTTGGTAGTATGAATAAAGCCAGCAATGGTAACAGATTATTGAACTGTGCGGGTAAAAGGTCAGAGATAACAGATTTTGAGATTTTGTTCGAGTAACTTTGATTTCTAGGCTACTTATATTTTCACCGGTCCCGTTTTGAGGAGCCTTGAATTAAACGAACAGTCGCGAAACTCCGCCTTAAATACCTATCAGGTCCATTCATGTTCTCTCGACACATATTTTATTTAATGGTCATCTCTTCCTCTACCGTCTGACGAATTTAACTTTAGTTTAATTCAAAAGATACCCCGTGACACTACAGATACAACTATAATAAAAAAAAAAATTTAAGTGGAAGTCACGAAGCCTCGGACGATAAATCTACAATTAAATCTGGGTCTAACCCACAATAGAATTCTTCCCCCCCCCCAACTCGTGACACAGGTAGACACATCTGCATTTGGGGTCCACACAGGACCAACAGCAGATATATATTTAACTTATAACCCACCAAATGCACACGGCTAGAGTGGAGTAAAAGGAAAAGCAACACAACCGAAAATCAGCATCAAGCACGATAAGTTAAAATGATTTACTAACTGGGCCTAAAAATATCATGAAAAACATAATATAGATGATGAGCTGGAAGAACTGATGTTTTTAGTAGAGACGCCGACGTCCTCTCTAGTGTTTGAATAAAGCAAGTAAGTAAATAAATAATTATATTTATAACCCACAAAATATTTTACAACAGAAGAGAGTGGAGTAGATAAAAAAAAAAAAAAAAAAAAAAAGACAACAAAAGAAACATGCAAAAGGCCTCTAATTATCAATAAGAAAAAGTCTAATCAGCCGGTGATGAGGCAACAGACGTAGACTAGATTTCTGACGGAAATCAATTTGCAATTCTTGCAGCCATGACCAAATGTCAGTAGCTTCATAAGAATGATCTTAGAATTACTGTTGGGAGGGGGGCAGATACAAAAGAAACTTACAGTAACGGAAATCAATAAATCATCAATCAATCATAGTATTTATGTCCTGAATATAGATGAAGCCAATTCTACTTTTTTTGCGTTTTTGTCAAAATCGAGAACGGGGAAAGCCTCGCCATTCTGCAGAATTGAGAACTTGATTTGATAGTTAATCTCGATTCTCACTCTTCGTTCTCCTTCCTGGTTGGTCAACAAAGGGCGAATGTTCAACTCTGTTAAATTAGGAATATCTCTCTAATCATTTATGCTTTAACTGTTGTACGAAACCGAGTATCTAATATATGTGTAGCGTGTACCCGAGCGGTTGGTACATATTAGACTATAACGGTACTCTGATCTTAACCCTCGAAGGGTCGGTTCGTAACTGTGGAGGGGGGAGTTCGGACGGTGGGTCCTAGGTCCTACATCCAATACACAGTGGTTAGAAAACACACTTACTTTTAAAGGACACCTGAATGAAGAGTACCAAGTATCATCCCTATCTGTGTATATTGCACAGATAGTATATTGTGTATTTATTTATTTCTCCCTGGTCCATTCATATCTTTCATATTGTACTTCAGCTTGGGCTTCTACTTTTTCAAAACATATTAATCGGATTCAAATCCTACAAAACAAATCAATTAGAGCAATTTATGGTCTTTCATTTTCTTCATCAGTTTCTCATATTCTGCCTAGTCTTTTTATTTTAAATGTCCGTCAGATTAGAGACTGGAATATTGCAACACTTGTTTACCGTCATCTTCTAGAAGATTCACTACCTGCTGATTTTAAAAATAGTTTTTTGCCTGAACAGTCAATTTCATGACTATAACACAAGACGGCGGTCCAATCTTTCTACCATTTGTTATCCTTCTACAAGGTCTAGCTTTTCTATTCGTCATACAGGTGTAAAAGTATGGAATTTATTGCCTGAAATTGTCAGGGTGTCCGAAGATAGGAAAGTATTTAAAAGAGCTCTAAAAAGATTTATGTTATCTAGCAATTATATTTCTTCTATCTGATTTAATCGATTCATTTTTGTTTGTGCTTGGAGGAAGATCAGACCCATGTCGCAAACCTTTTTTTATTTTTCATTTTTTCTTTAGTCATATGTCTGTTGTCGTATATTCTCGTGTTGTCCTTAAATTTTAGTGTTTGATGTGTGATAGTTGTTCGTTTGTTTTTTCTTTACAATAGTTTAGGCTAGAATTGTATTAATAATTTTTAAAATCCCATCAGAATTAGTGAAGCGTCGTTTTTTATGCCACTGGCATGTCTGATGCTTTTAAGAAACACCAGGTTATTTATTTTTGTCATTAAAATTGTACCTTACCTTACCTTACCTTACCTTATTGCCTGTAGAAAACCCGATCCAAATACGAAATAGCGTTTCCCAGCTATGATTTTTGCTCCATTTTGCATCTGTACTGGTTTCAGTACCGAACAGTTTTAGAAATGAACAAATGTCTGCAATCAACCCTTCTTCTGGAATATTTTTTAACCAGTTAAGCCCAAACGTATATCTAGAATAAATTCCAATACGATCCGGCCAGCGCTGTACAAGATTTGAATGAATTGCGCTTTTTGTCTTGGAGTCTGCATTTGCAAACCTTCAGAAATGAACATCCCTATTTTGAAAACGTCACGCTCAGGAGAAGAATGCTTTCCGTGGTCATGTCTGTAAATGCATCCTCCATGGTGTGTTCAAGTATGGTTTCATTGTTCAGGTGTCCTTTCATATTGAAGTTCTGCGTATATCGAATACATCTGTTAATCCAACGATCACTACTGTCTTAGGACTTACCTAAGACTGCCTCTAAATGTAATTTCATCGCACCTTTTATATCGTTTTTCTTGAGTTGTTTCCGTTCTCTGAAGATAAAAGCTCAAGAAACTTGGCAAGGGAATCGAAGTAGTCCCTTGAATCAACCGATGATTTACGGGACTTTCGCGGGTTTGGGCATCATTTCCTGGTTGAGGGAGTGCAGGGGTTCCTCTCACTATAGTAACAACATAAAACATAAAGTGTCTTTAAGTCGGCGTGAGGAAATGCTACTTCGAGAAAGGTGCTTCGAGAAAAAGGCAGTTTGCAAGAATTGTTATAAACATTTGGAATTAAATATTTCGTGTCGTTACAACCCGTATAAACAGGTAATAATGGGTGGCTAAATTAGTGTTTTTGTCAAAAGAGATAACGGAGAAGCGAGAAGAGCAAAAACGGTAAAGTGTACGAGAATCAAGAACTGAGAGATCAGATAAAAAATTCAACTACTAATTTTAAGCGTTTTTAAGGAGGAGCAGAGTAGTAGTAGAATAGTTGTTACAGCAGACACGAATAAGAATCAATCCATAGTTCAACACAAGCACTGCTTGCGAGGATGGATGTGGCTACTACAATACCCAACACAATAAAATGAAGAAAAATAATTGGAGGGTGAAACCATGTACCAAAATAAAACCACGAATTTATTACACACGTCAAAGTCAAACGATATGATCTGTCGCGATCCTCTGGCAACAAAAAATAGCAAATCAATAGATTTAAAAGAAGAAAATGAGCTGTTGAATAGTTGATTTCTAGAGAGCGACCCGTCAGATCCTGAGAACCCTCCAATCAGAGTTCCGGGTAAGAGCCTGACCATGTTTCCAACAGTCGGGAAGAGGCGCTGTGTGGATTAATTTCAGATAGATTAATTTATTCACTTTAATTCAGATTAGATTGAAAGGGACAAAAATACTGCCTCTTTTACTTGATATGTCTTGCTTTTAGATGGAACGCTCGCACATCTGGATAGAAAGTGGATCGTTGGAAGAGATCCAGACCAAGAGGAATGCGATAAGCCCAGTGGAGAACCGGCCACTCTGGGACTACGAAGCATGGCCGGAGTTTTTATAATGGTTGCAGCTGGAATTATCGGTAGGATTTGTTTATCGCTTTGATTAACGCTTTCAAAAATCATGGACAAACAGGGCCCAACCGGCGCACGACGTTATCCACTGCTTCCTGGCCGAAGATCGAAAATTAAGTGTCTTTTTCTGTGTGTTTCTGTGTTTTATTTGTTTTCTTTCATTGACTCCACTTTTTCATAATGGCGGGTTATAAAGAAATTACTTACTTACTTACTTTGTCGCAATTTTCCTGGAGGCAACTTCGACCTTCCTAGGCGAAATCTCATGGAAAACATCTACCATGAAACTTTTACTGCAAAGTACTTCCGAAAACCTGTATTTCACATCATTTTTATCACAGTCCCATTTTTTTGCCAAAAGAGATCACAGGACTCTCTCCCAAGTCCTCTATCCTGTCTGCTAACCTGACCGTCAATCTGAATAATTGCTAATCTGACCGTAAAACGTTAGTGACGGTATACCTATGACTTCGTAAAAGTTGTCTGTCTGTCCGTCTACCCGTCTCTTAGCATGATACTCTCGAAGGGGATGAAATATTTAGCCCTGTGCCAGCTTCTCCATCTTGTTCGTCTGCATCCTGCATAACGCACAGCTAAGGCATATCCTCGCCGTTCCCCGAGGACTCCACTTCAGGATCACCGTGTTTTTGTTTGTCCCGGGGACTCACTCCCCGTATTCTCGCGAGTCCCCACCGACTAGGAATGCTCCGATTATCATCACCATCATAAAAAGGACTCCCTTTCAGATTCGGAGGGGAATCAGTTTTTGCTGGTATTGGTGCAATATAAAGTTAATTAAAAGCAATAAGGATAAACTAAACCAAAAATAAAGTTGATCCAGACTAATTTCGTCAACTGCATGGTTTTTTTTTCGAACATAATCGTTTTGGAAGCATTCCCCGTGTTCTCGCTGTTTTCTGTACGCGGAGTCCGCGCGAAGTGACTCCCCCCATTCTCGCCGTTCCCTTCGATTCCCCGAGGAGTCCTAGGGGAACGGCGAGAATAGGCCTGTAGTCAGTCGGTGCATCTGTCGCTAGATCTCAGTGCAGCGTAAGTGATAAGGCGGAAAGAATTCATGGTGTTAAGGCTAAGGCATGGTTCTGTTGGCTTATATGTTCTTAACCAAACGAACCCTCTGGGTTGATTCAAATCCTATGTAACAACGTTTACTGTCCTGACGTTTCTGGCTCTTTGCTGGGCAAACGGCTATTCTTCATCGGCGAAGACCTTAGTCATCGAGAGTATACCACAAAACTATTAAGAGGGACGCTTATGACAGTATATAGTCTATTTCGGGATTTTTTTTTAAAGTCAAGCGTAGCAAAGAAGTCAGCCAACGGGAGTAACCACACTGTCAGAAGTTTCATAACAGATAACACGAGGATGCGCGGTTTGAACAGATAATGCGAAACAGATAACACTTTGGATGTTATCTGTTGTGTTTGAAAACGTTATGCATGCAATGTTATGCATAACAAGCTTTGTTAGGAAGAGTAAAAAAAGCATCTACTTGCTTTATTCCTTATCGTCATGATGTCGGAAAACTGAGCAGATACTTTTTCGCGGTTTTTCGGTTCTTCCTGACGGTAACGCTTATTATGCATAACATTTTGAAACACAACAGATAACATCCGAAGTTTTATCTCTTACGCATTATCTGTTGAAACTGGGCATCCTCATGTTGCCTATTATGAAACTTCTGACAGTGCCGCTGGAAGCTCTACGGCAGCCCGCGTATCCAGGGAAATCGTATAAAGTTCGTCAATTCCACTGAGAGATGTGAAATTGTGCTGGAATTCTTTAAAGCACAACTTTTCAGATTTAGTGGAGTGTTCCTTGGAACAATCCACTATTGCGAGCGCTGTAGCAGCTTTCAGCTTTCCGTTCTCGGTTTTCACCATATTTTGTGGAGCTCATAACTCATGAACGAGTGCAAGTATCAAGTTTGAACTTGGTATACTAAAGGGTATTAAGGTCTTGTTGTGACTTTTGGGGGTCCCACCCCCCACCCCAACTCGGTTCAGGGGCAAATAGGCCCAGCTACCATAGTGAATAAGGTTCATAACTTGACCAGAACTGGACATAGGACGATGAAATTTCTTGTACGTGTAACCCCAGGGCTGGGAAATTGCTTTTAAATTGCACCTCCCCCACTCACCCCTTCATGGTCAACTGGGCCCAGATTGCCCAGGAGTAAAGTTCGTTAACCATGACAGGAATCAACAGGTATCAAGTTGAAACTTGGCAGGTTTGTGAGCATTGGGGTCTCTTTTTACTTTTTGCTGGTCCCAGATCCCACCCCACTTGGTTCAGGGGCAATTGGGCCCAGATTGCCTATTTTTTTTTAGGTTTTAACTTGGCAATTACTTGAAATAAGGCGATGAAATTCCTTTGTGCTTTTGGATCATAGGAGTTGGGGATATATATCTGGAGTTGAACCATCCCCACCCTCCCCATTCTTGGGCAAGTGGGCCGAAATTGCCCATGAAAAAAGTTTTTGACCCGTGAGTGTAATCAAGTTATAAGCTGGTATACTTGAGGAAAAAGAGGAGTAAATACGCATTTTGGTCGGTCCCGACCCCCCCCCCCCTCCCGTTCATGGACAGCTGGGCCCAGATTTCTGATCGGTTAAGATCGTCTGTGACAGGTCTCAAGTTCAACTTTTGCATATTTGGGGAGTTATATCTATGAATGAGGATTTTGGTTTAGCAACAGCAAACAAGACGACGCGACGTACTTCTTTAATCAACAGTTAGAAACTTGACTCTTCTGTCATATGATCGATGATATGCCGTTCTTAATGAATTGTGACCAAGGGGGCATTAGTCTGCTACGAATTGGTTTATTGCACTTGTTATTACCTTGCTAATGGAAAAGAGATATAAAGGCAGGCAGGCAGACTATTCAGTGTTCGAATAAATGGTATTCATGCAAGATCTTCAACATTTCTTTGGATTTATACTGGCGGTTTTTTCACGTTTGAAGCTTTTAAAGAGGGGTGATTACAAGGTTATTTCAATACTTGTTCGGTTATTGGGGAAGATAAATGTCTTGGTTATAAAGCTGTTTGTGTGTCTGTGTATTTTGTAAATTTTTATTCCTTTTCTAGCTTTTAGCTATTTGGATTAAACGTGATTAATTGAAAAATTGATAAAATGTGATAAACATTTTACTTTTACACTCCACGTCTGAGCGCTTGCGCACTTGTTCGAAATACCATTGCTTTCCATGTCCAGCTTTCTCGCTCTCCAACACGGCTGCTGGACGCAAAAGATTTGAAAACTGAACGAACATTGGTTAAAAGTGGGAAAAACAAGCAAAACAAAAGAAGTCCAAAATAGAATAAATAGAACTGATGGCCTTCCAAAACGAAAAAAAAAAAAAAAATACTTTGAAGCTTCTCGTGTCTTGTTTTTCTACTAGAATATATTCATTGGGATCCACTGACCCTCTTTGACTTATGTGTGAAAGAGATGTTGGCGGACATTCAAGCTTACGACAAAGTTAATCTTCCGTGACTGGCAAACTCGGCTTAGCCGGAAAATTCCATTAGAGATTTGGGACAATATAAAAGGCTAAATAAGCAAGAGGGGTCCTTTAAAGACGCAATTATTTCTTTCCAGGTGGCGTGGCATTGATTGGTATCGAGATTCTCTTTAAACGTTACTACTCGCGGAAACAGCGACGGTATGAACTAGCAAGGCATGCTTTTGAGAAGTGGAAAAGTATGGTCAAGGTAGATTTTTAACTAACAATTTCTAGTCAAGTAGCCCATGTTTCGTACTTCGTTCATGTCTAGGATGCGCGAGAAGAACTACAGTCACTGTGCCAGTTGTTAAAATATTCGGTTGTTATAAAGTTCAAAAACAAATATTACTTCAAACCAAGCTGACTGCGAATCACTGTTCACTACAGTGAACGGATATGTTAGCTGATTTTTATTTGAGCGATATGTTGGCCCTTCTTATTAAGGGTCCTATTCAATCTCAAATCTAGACATATTTGATGGTGCCAAACTTATACGTCACTCGTGGGAAACACCAAGTTCGTTTCCCACAAGTTCTTTTTTCCAACTTGAGCGGTTTTGAGCCTGAACAGGACCCTTGCCAAGAAGGGCCGAAATGTAGCTCCAATAAAATTCAGCTGACGTATCCGTTTTGCACCATCAAATATGATTCGCAGTCAGCTTGGGCTGAAGGAATATTAATCAAAGCTAGACAATCGGCTCCAAATATACATAAAGCTAAAACTTAAAAAAAAAAGCGTTCCAAACTCAGCTATTTTCGTGTGGCAGGTTTCCGACGAGAGATTTGACCAGAATGTACCGACCAGCCCATCAAAAAAGGAAAATACAGTAATGGATCATTGTTTTTTTGTTTTTTTTTGGGGTGTGTGTGAATACGGAAGGGATATGGCTGAGAAAAACGAGGAAGGGCAGGATCACGGTTCTTCTGGTTTTCTTCCTTAAGGCCTAGAATCCGTGTTTTGGCTAACAATCTTCCAGCATAAGTCAGGTAGTTCTGAGGCCCGGGGTTCGCCGTTGGACGAGTTGGCTCCTTCTTTGACGGGAGAGTCAAGTAAAGTAGAGGTACGCTTATGTGAATGTTGCCTAACATCGAACGGTCGCCGAGGTACAAAACTAAAACCCAACCAGGCATTCTGTAAAATACTTGCCAAATTTTTTTTTTTCGATTCATGTTTGCACTATCTTTTGAATATTTTGCTCTTAGTAACTCAACGGCCACCTGCGGTTTTCCTTTCATAGTTTAAATGAACGCACTTGTAAACTCAAAACAAATGAAATTTAATTAAATTTCTGCTCAAAGCTTATGTCTGGATACCCTAAAATGGTTGGTTATTAGCTGTTATCAAGTTTGTTGTTTCTCCTTTCCATTTGACTTTTGTATAAGCAAGGAACAAATCCAGGGTAGTGAAACAGTTAGAGAAGTGTTCAAATAAGCATACCTCTACTGTAGTGACAAGTGACAGTTGACCGGCCTTGAAGGAGGAGTCAAGTTTTGACAAGTGTTGCGTTTTTGCAGACGGTTTAAAGTCGCTACCGTGGTATCTGATACCACTGCCAAAAGCCGTGTTTGCATGTTACCGTGATCTAGCAAGGTACCGTAGTATTTGATTTTCAGATACCACGGTAACGGCGTAAGCAACTTTAGACCGTGGTATCAGATACCACGGTAACTGCAAAAACGAAACAGATACCATGGTATCTGCAAAAACGCAACTCTTGAATCGTGTCGTGAGGAGGAGCCAAATGGATCATAGACCAAGGCAGTCAAGTACAGGGGTCCTGCGCCGCAGGACACTATCCCTGTTTTATCAACGTTTGCCTCGCTGACGAAAAAGGATCCAACTACACTGTAAAAAGTTTCTCCGAATAAGGATGCAGTATCTGCTACTGAGATTAATCTTATCTCTATTGGGATAAAATTAATCCAAATTAGGGATAATCTTATCTTAATAAAGACAAGATTGATCCGAGTAGCAAATACTAGCTGCAAGATTTTTTTTTTAAGTGTAGTAGGCTATTGGACGGGTTTTGTTGTGTGGTATTAGTTGCGTTTCTGCAGATACCATGGTGTCTGTTGCCACGGTAACTGGATCTGCAATTAGTCGTTTTTGCAGTTACCGTGGTACCTGATACTACGGTTGCTCTGCAAAAACGACAATTTGCGCTTTTACAACAAATCATCCAAGACTAACATCGAGAGTGACACAACTTCTTTCCCACCAATTTGACAAAAAACTAGACTCATCGGGTTAGTGATGATGAAAGTGAGATGACTTTTCAGATAACACGACCACGGTCCGACTGTGGTATGGGGACTGCCTTATCAGATACCACGGTAACTGCGAAACCGACTTTAGACCGTTGTATCAGATACCATGGTAACTGGACCTGCCATTAGTCGTTTTTGCAGTTATCATGGTATCTGATACGACGGTCTAGAGTCGTTTTTCCAGTTACAGTGGTATCTGAATATCAAGTACCACGGTACCTTGCCAGATATCACGACATCTGCGAAAACACCTTTTGAGCGTCGTATCAGATAGCACGGTAACTGCGAAAACAACTTTTGACCGTGGTATTAGATACCATGGTATCCGCGAAAACGCAACTATTGGAGTTGACTGGCTAGATTCCTAGAGGTAACAATGGCCCACCGATAATTATTTTCTGTATATATTAATTGTTGGTTTGTTTTTGTTCGAGTAGGCCTATTCCATATCTTTCTGTTATATTTGCCACACGGCTAGCAGAATTTTTTTGTGATTTAATTGATTCATTTAGCAAGCTTTAGCGGGGGTGGGCTAACTTCGATGAAGGATCGATGGGTGTAAAAAAGGAAACAGGAATTCACGCACTGGAATCATCTTCCTTATCCGAAAATTGAAATCCCATACTGATAGCATCTCTGTTTCCTTTAGAGACGCAAAATGCTTCGCACCACTATCGAGCACCAACGGAGGTCGAAAGCGAATGGAACCGTAGCCATCCGCACCACCCCAACCACAGAGTACGGAACCGATAGTTCCATCTTCGTTATTGGCGAAGGTCGATACTTCGACGTTTAATCTCTACAGGGCGGGATGAAGGCCCGGAGGAGAGGAACAGACCACCCAGACCACAGAGTTACAAGAAATGTCAGAACAAAGCTGATCAGAGAACCCGCCAGTTCGCCAAAAAAATCCGTCACTTCGTGTCTCCGACAGTTCGTCTACCCGTCACTTGACCCACCAAAATCCGTCAGTTGGTCCACCCTTTCAGTTCAAGCAGACCCACTGTATGTTTATGTGTTTTATTTATTTTCTTCATTTACTCCGCTTTCTGAAAACGGCGGGTTATAAATAAATTACTTACTTACTTACTTACTTACTTACTTACTTACTTACTGCTTACTGCTTCGTTTTTCAAGGTCAAAGAATAGACAGAATCTCTAGCGATCAAATGCGAGATATACTAAGTTCAAACTACTGCTGCTGCAGCGCACCTACAACATGGACTTTTCCCGTCTCTTTTGTGCAAATTAATTTCATTGTGGGTCGGAAACCGTCATTTCTACCATCCGTCAGTTGAGCCTCCCAAGAGTTCGCCCAACGTCAGTCAACTCACTCGTCAGTTGACACACCTGCCGATGAAAAATGTGTAGCCTGTTTAGTCATATGATAGTTGTACGAAAAAGTTGCATGTATTGATATGTATTGGTACAGCATACTATCATTTAAACTGCCTCAGACTCGGCCAATCCTAAGCAGTAGTATCCTGTCTCGCTAATAGTGGCATACGGTGGTAACAGTTACTAATGTATGCTAATAAAACTTACAACTCCATATAACTAATTCTTGAACATTTTTCATCGGGTGTTCAATCCGACAAAACGGCGACCCGCTGATTCGTGTGTTTCATGACAAAAGAATAGACCGAATCTCTAGCAATGAAAATATATACGAAGTTAGAACTACTGCAGCAGCTGTGTTCATTGACTTTGGACGGACATCGTGACAAAAGCTAGTATTCCAGTGATGAGCTTCCTAACATATTGATTTTTCCGTCTGTTGTTTTCTATAAATTATGTTTACTCGTTTGTTGTTTTCTAGAAAACTTTGGAGGAAACAACACAGAACCTGTTACAGACGGCCGCAAAAGCCTGTGATATTCTGACTTCTATGAAAGTTGGTCCTTTCTCCAGAGAAAAAATTAAATACGTCGCGTGATAAAAAACAAACTCAACTGGTTTCAAAAATGAACTTCCAATTTTCTCTTATAAGAAGGGCTAAGGTTTATAAAATAAAACATACTTTTCCCCGAAAAGGAGTTGCCTTGAAGTTGCCCAATAAGCTTTGAAATCGAAGAATTATTCGACGTTTTTGGCAAAAGTGCGCTTTCTTGCGACAAACTTTGCCACAGCTATAATCGAAACTTCAAGGAACTGTCTTACCTATAATACTAACGCAACCTACTTCCATAATCACTTCACATATTTCTAGACCCAGAGACTCCAATTTCGTACGGTCGGATATTGATAATATACAATCTAACCCCTCTAACAAAACCACACTGATTTCTCATTTGCCGTGTTTTTCTACCGTGATACACGACAGCGTGTGTCACGCTGTCGCCGGTTGTCTGCGGGAAGTTTTTCCATCTGAAAAAACGGTTATGTAAATTTTTCCCCTATTTTCGCTGTAAGTCTCTGACAAGGCTTAAAACAGAGAAAACCGTGGGTTATTTTTTGAAAGCACAGCCTAGTTTTAAAGTATTCAAATATTTTAAAATACCATAGGTTGTAGTAAATAGACTTTAACGACTTGATCGTATTTATGTGACACAAAACCTTGGTCAGCCCCGGGATAGGCTGCGTTCGCATTTGACAAAACACGCGAAGCGTAGCCTATTTACATCATCCTCTAGCAAATACCTGCGGAGCGGAGAAGTCGAAAACCCGTGACAAATTGCTAAATTCTGTGACCAGCGGCAACACTGGTCGGTTGTTTGATGATAATATGGCTCCAACTGTCGGAGCTTGCTGTTCCTACGGTGGAAGTACGTCTTCTTTTCTTTCTAGTCGTTTGACTGCTTATATGTATTTCCCAGGCTCTACTGGTTCTTTTTCCTTTTTTCATTTACTGTCCCTCGCCCATTCACTACGTTGTCGAAAACTCAGTCTATTTTTTTTCTTTGTTTACTGCTCATTCTTAATTCTGTGAGTGCATAATTTGTTCAAAAACGAAATGTTTTATGTATTGTAAAATGAGCAATAATATATTAAGTATATAAGCCGGATGTTTGGCCTGCAGCTAGAGTTTCGTTTTTGGTGGTACTAGTTGCGCGATACACAGGCATATCAGCCCACATTTGTCTGTCCAGGATGTTGACCGTTTGGGGCCTTAATTGGTACTACTGTGAGCTTTTTACTTATGAAAAAGGTTTTACCTATATTTGTACGCCAATAATTCAAAACAAGTAGCCGAGAGGAGCGAGGCCCTAGCCTCGTTTTTGTTGCAATAGCACTGCCGCATCGCTGCTGCAGCACTTCTTTGCTTTTGAACAATATGCGTTTTTGGATTCACTTTTTTCTTGGTTGAAGCGGCAGCGCTGGAGCATCTTGCAGGGAAGCACGGACTTGGTCGGTGAGCAAGTCCGCGATTCTCGAGAAGCGCTGCCGTCTTCCTCGGAAGCACTGCAGTGCAAAAACGGATATAGAAAGAATCAGTCCGGAAGTGGACGAGAAGCGGACCTGCAGCGTGCAACAAAAACGAGGTTCCTGCCTAGTTCTTAACGATTATTGAAATCAGAAAGTTATTCGTTTACGTTATCTTGGGATGATCTATGGCGTGGTGTATAAGCTCAATGCGGTAGGCTATCAATGTATGGCCCCCAAACACAACAATATTCCAGCACTAAAATTGGATCCTGCTGTAACGAGACCATCGGTACACTGTACACGCCCCAGAAACCCATCTCGGCTACCATGCTATCAGTTACTGGCAAAACTCGGTATGCCAGTAAAGCGGGGCGCTACACTGCAGACCACTAGAACTTCCCAACCGAGCCGGGAAAGCAACAGGAAAAAAGGAGCGCGGGAGGATCCCTGATGGCTACATCATTGGTGGCCTGCATGAATTTTACCAACCCGTTATAAGGGATGTAATGTATATACAAAATATTCGTTCAGCAAAAGCTGACTTCAAATCATATTTAAACGGATACAAAAGTCTTATTCTAGCGACAGTTCGGTTCTTCTTTGCAAGATTCCTGTTCGGGTTCAAGCTAGAAAACCGAAATCTGTGAGCTGTACCCAAGGGCGTCCCGAGCCTTACTTAATTGGGGGGGGGGGGGGGGGGGGCGAGCCTGGTAAAATTGACCGAATTGTTAGGCCTACCTGATTCTTACTGAATGTATTAAAACAAAATTTATAAAACACAGGGAGTTGCCTTCATGAAGCTACAACGTAAAGAGTTGCAGAGTATATGGAAACAAGTCAAAAGAGAAAAAATGTTGCGTTTTCACGCTTTTCCGCTTTTTTTTTTTTTGTTTCATGGATACGGCGACACTAGCCTTTTACCTTTGGAGGACCTTTCCAGTTTTGCCAACAGGACTTGAAATAATCGTAAAAACGGCGTTGCAGCATCGCAAAAACGTCGCTAATGGCTGTACCCAGGATTAATTAAGGCGCCGCCGGCGAATTTGTTTTAATCCGCCTTTTTTTCTGGCAACTTTTATCTACAACATGGTTCAAGCGTCCCAAAAATTCCAAGCCTCAAACGCCAACTAAATGACGAACCCTTCGTCTGACTGGAGAAGACTGCGACCAAGATTACCTATTAAACCCAGGCCTGGCGAAACGAAAGGGGCGATCCAAAGTACATTTATTTGGAATTTACAGCAAACAAAATTAGGCTAGTTTTCACGTCAAGAGACGTGCTTAGTCCTGAAGTAGCCTACTGCAATCCTAAGAAGTAAAGAAATGAATAGCAACCAGCTGAAGCTACCATAAGTGGTAAAGAACGAGAGCTAAATAAATGCCACTTAAATTACCGAACTAAGTAACGGGACTGAAGCAAATAATGAATTGGTATTATACCGAAAAACTAACTAAAAAAATACGGAACAGATCGAGAGCGGTATAAACACCGAATTTCGTAATGGAATAAAACTCTTGTTAGAATCACCTAAAAGAACCGAATTCGGCAAGTCTAGTAACAGAAACGGACTAAAGAAAAATCCGGTAATTACCGAATTCGGTAACGAATTCAGAACCAAATGAATCTCAGCGAACTTAATTATTAAATGGACTGACGAGTGCGACCGAATTCGGTAGAGAATGCCACCAAATAAATATATTAAATCACCAAATTTACGCAGGGACGGGCCGAATGCGGCGAAATCGATGCGAAATAAACAAAAGTTGGGTGAATTATCGAATTCGGTCTCTAATCAGAACCAAATAATTCTGATCAATGACCGTATTAAGAAATGGACTGACAGAATGCGATAGAACAGATACGGACTTGAGAAAAGTCCGGTGAATTACCGAATTCACTAACGAATGAGACCAAATAAACAGGTTAAATCACCGAAATCGACGCGGAATGAACAAAAGTTGGATCAATTAGCAAATTCTATAAAGAAAGAGGAACGAATAAACATATTAAATCACCCAATTTGGGAATGCTGGGACAAGCGATTTTATGAAAAGGGCATCACCCCGTTTTGACCGAATTTTTCAATTTAACCGAATGCCCAAAACGTAGGGGGGCGCAGCGCCCCCCCCCCCCCCCTCCTCGGGACGCCCCTGGCTGTAATTAGGATTCGAGGGTTGGTGTGGCCGGCCAGATGAAAAATTTGTAGCCTGCGTAGTAGTATGGTAGTAGTACGAAAACGTTGCATATAATACTATGTAATAGCAAAGAATACTATCATTTAATGTGCCTCAGACTGGTCCAGTCTTATGTAGTAGTATCCAGTAGCATCCTGTCTTGCAATAGTAGCATCCAGTCTTGCTAATAGTAGCATATAGTAGTATGCAGTAACACGGTAGCCTTGAAGTAGAAGCATGTAGTAGCATCGTTAGGACTGCATGCAACTTTTTCGTACTACTTCATAGTCCTATTTTGGGATACATTTTTCATCGGGGGACGCTCACATTGTACCGACGGAATCTGATAATATGCCTTTCTGTTGTCGAAACTGAATTGTTTCTTTTGCACTGACATTGTGACCAAAGAAGTAGTTTTGCCGAGTCTGACGTACCCGGTCCGAAACGTAACGTAGCCAATCGGTAGAACAAAGAACTAGGGGTGAACTTTCATAGTTAAGATACATATTCAACGGCTTCTACAGCGGGCAAAAGACAGCACGGGTAATGCCGCGTTCACGCATGAACAAGATTTCCGGTCGAGCAGAAAAGAATTCCGGTGGTGAGGACTAGAAAAAAAGTCTAGCTAGACAGGATTCCAGTCCAGTAGAAACGAATTCCGGCCCAGTGGTCAAGAGAATTATAATAACTAGTCTAGCTAACAGTAATTCTGGTCCAGTAGAAAGAAATTCCAGTCTAGTTGAAAGGAATTCCGTTGGCGAGAAGGACTAGAAAAAAAAAGTCTAGCTAGACATGATTCCAGTCCAGTAGAAAGTAATTCCGATCTAGCTGAAAGGAATTCCCTTGGCGAGGAGGACTAGAAAAAGTCTAGCTAGCTTTTGAAAGCTGCACCCATTTATATTTATGCCGTGGCTGCTATCATAACAGTTCTCTGTTCGTAAGTTGATGACCCTGTAGCGCCCCGCTTTACTGGCTAACCGAGTTTTGCCAGTAACTGATAGCATGGTAGCCGAGATGGGTTTCTGGGGCGTGTACAGTATATCAGTGGTCCGCGGTAAACCCTTTACGCGGACCACCCAGAGAAAACCTTAGGAAGCTCGAGTACGAAATATAAGTATATTCTTTGAAAAGGTAAATAATAAAAGTAAGTTAAAGACCCAGAAGGGATCTGTCAACGCAACATGAAGATATGAGCTTGGTCAGACCAGGCTGACCCTAACCGACTAACTTGAACAACACACTGGAAGTCAAGACCTTAAATGACTGACCTGAACCATACCTTATAAAGCCCGACACAGCCCAATACTTACACCGTCACTCTGACAAGTGTTGCAAGCAATCCAAATCACAACTGACGGTTTCGCTTGGCCGTGTGTTTTTATAAGGCTGGTAAAATTAGATTTCGAGGCTCACGGTCTTCACGGTCAGGAGAGTCAGGTTTTCTAGATTGTACTTTGCATAACAATCTTTACAACCCATTTAACGTCACCTCATGTCTTCGAGAAACTTGCGAAAAGCTGAATACATAATTGCAAGTTTTTAAAGGTTTCTGCCTTGAGAAACAGTTATTTCCCTGTGTAAGAGTTATCCTGTCTCCAAGACCGGATTCCGATAAAGTTTTCCCCTGCGTGTAAACGCTACATAAGCCTGAAACCAATGATACGGCAACTCCCATCTGTTTGCACATACAATATCTGTCGAAGTAGCTATCTGTCGACACATGTAGGTCTACTATCTGTTACGTCTGAACCGATCCGACTGTGTACAAAACAGGAACCAAAGGATGGAAAGCCTACAGGGATGACGATGACTTGTATCGTGCTGGAGCCCCCCCCCCCCCCCCCCCTTGTGTTAGTAGTCCCCTGCTCGCAACAGGACTATGTTAATTAGGTTCGGGTTTCTTCGGAAGGACCAATTTTCTAACGCGGGTCCAGCAGGCTTTTGGGCCCGGGACAATGACAATTTCTTGCTTCCGGCGCATCGGAAGTTTTTGGAGAGTCCGAAACACTTGCGTGGATTGTGACGTGAGTTTCAAGTACCCTTCTTTCGCTGATGTGATCCGGTACAGTAAAGATAAGTTCTTATTATATGCAGGGTCTTACCAGTGATTATGTGAAGTTATATTTGATTCAGTTTAGTTAGTTGTGTTCGCCCTATCCAGTCCTATATCACACACTAGGGAATATAGAATTGTACTGTAAAAAAAATCCTGCAGTATTTGCTACTGGGATTAATCTTGTCTCTAAAAAGACAATCTTATTTCTTATTCGGATTAATCTTATCTAATCCCAGTAGCAAATACTGCAGTCAAGTTTAATCCTTACTCGGAGAAACTTTTTACAGTGCAGTTCCCATGACCGAAGATCCACTCGTCTCGGGCTACGTTACCAGATTAGGTCTCTGACCTCGGCGGATATCTAGGGTAACAAAGCTGGGCATCCCTAGTTAACACTTACTGAGGGAGTCGGATCTCCACCACTTCAACATAGAAATAAAATGATCAATTCTTCCAAAATAGAAACCAACAAAAATAATAAAAAGCTCAATAATTGTCATCCTGCGTAAACTCGGGAATTACAGCAAGGCCCAGCTCTTTCAGTCGCTTTAAGCGATGTTTTTCTTTCTCCTGTTTCTCTTCTTGTTCTCTTCTCTGGCACTCTAAGATTTCTTCTATGCTTACTTCTTCTAGGGGAAGAGCTTCTTCTTTTTTCGGGTCCTAGGTAAAGAAAAAAGAAGAAAAAAGTCATGCTTAGTTATGTGCTTGGTCTTGATTCAACCAAGCAAAACGATTCCAGCATCTTTCCGCTTGCAATTACGTCTGTAATTTTCTAATTTCAATAAAATTTCCAACGAGCTTGAGCAGTATTCTAATGGTTTCGACAAGAACAAACAGAAGGACAACGTAACTGCCAGTTTCTCAAATCGCTCCAGTTCCAAGAAAGCTTGATTTAAAAACATCAAAGGACACCTTGTACTACATAGAACGTGTTCCACCCTACTTACCGTAGTTACTACGCATGATGTCACGAATTCTGGCTTTTTGCCGTCAAGGCTGGAACGACAGCAGGATCTCACGCCAGGGGCGAATCCGACCGATCACGTTACAGAGATGCGTAGTAACTACGCTTACTACTACTCCTCACTAAGCAAATAGTAACTATTAGTTACTATTCTGACAAGGTTGGAACGGTCAGCGTAGTAACTTTTTGAGAGGATGGAACGGAAATAGTAACTAATAGTAACTATTGTTAGAAGGGTGGAACACGCTCATAATGTTTCTGCTCAAATGTTCTGAAATAGTTGACCCCTTAAACTTAGCTATGCTTAGAAAATTACAGACGGCTTCGGCTGTTTTTAGCCTCTTTCAACGTCCCTCGCCTTAGACGGCAGTCTTGACAAAATTTGCTGATAGGACCTGTCGCAACGATAACGCCAATGCAACCTAATTCCACAATTGCATTAATTAATTTTAAGCCCGGAGGACCAAATTTCGTATTTTACATTCTAAACCCACGTGCACTTGCCCTGATTCACTATTTTACATGCGCCTTATGCTCTCCGACTAGTGTTCGCGTATCATGCTAAACTTGTTATCTGAACTTGGGCCTCGGAAAAGGCTTAAAACAGCCAAAGTCATGGATAATTTGTTACAAGCAGAGTCTAATTTTACATAAGTTTTGAATACTGGAACAGAAACAATAAGTGGTACGAGTTATGCTTTAAACGGTCCCTGGACGGATAAGCTTTTTGGAAACAATGATCAGGCGCACTATGCGTCAGTTATAGAAAACAACGTGGCAATTAAGCGTGATAATAAGTATATTGCTAATAGAGAAGATAGAATAGGTACACTTAAGAAGTGAAGAATATCGGGAACGAGAATGGATGGAAATACTACTGAAGTAGAATGACATACTATCAAAACTACAACGTCTCCTTTGAAGCACAGCAACAGGGGGAGAAACACTTAAAACTTCCGAAACGGCTTTAAAATACAAAAGATTTACTCTTGTAAGATTCATCTATCTTGGAGTAGAAAATTCGTAGAAAAAGACAGATTTTTTTTTTGTATTTTTTCTCCCTATAGCATTCTGTCAACCCATCAGGGATTTGACACGACAGGGGCAAAGGCTGTACAGCCTATATCTCAAATTGGATATCTATATCTCAACTAGATTAAACAGAATAGCGAGACACCTGTTACGTCAGCTCATTCAGTAGGCTACGAGATACTATTTTTCAAGCTTTATAAAGAGTATTCCAACTTTCTAACGATGGGTTCATGTAGTTACGCACGCCTAAGTAGAGCGGGACGTCTCGAAAAGAGTTATTGTAGTAAAAAAAAAAATCTGTCTGATACTGTTAGAAAGGATGGAAAAGATCGCAAGAAGTTCAAAGCTGCAGTAATACAAAATGGCAGTTAAGAAGGAAGAGTGGATCATCAAGTAGTCCTACTGAATTTCCTTTAGGCCTTACTAAATTTCCTTCAGGAGAACTTTTTTGCCACGTTGGGTGTTAACCACCCACTCATCCGGGTAGCGACAGTGCGCTGAGTTTTGAGTTGTTTGATTTTGTGCTGTTGTTGTTTTGTAATCCTTTTCTTTTTTTGGGTCACAAATAAACTATTATGGGTCACAAATAAATTATTATTACTATTATTATTATTTAAAACTTCTGAGGTGGTGGTTAGAATTCCGGCCACAATCAGGATTTTTTTGTCTTAAAAGTGGCCGCTAATCGTAAATTGTTTGCTTAATTTATGTGTTTTTGATGAAATTAAAAAAATGTCTATGTCTATGTCTATGTCTATGTCTAAAACTTCTGAAAACAAAAAATGTCGCCTATAATCAAGTGAGAGAAAATTTAGAAATTTAAAAAACTTACAATCTCTCCACAGAGCACTACATTTTCTCCTCTGATGATAAACACACCTCTAGGAATATCACCATACTGCTTTCCAACGTGAATCCGTTCTATTGTTCGATGCAGAACAAGGTTTGCAAACTGATCAATACTACGAAGGTAGCCGATGAGGGTTCTGCCATCTCGAAGTACAACCATCAGCTTTTCTGAAATGTATCATGGCTGTAGAACAAATAATGCTGCAATACAAACTGTCTTATACTCTACCTAGACGAAAATTTAGGCAGTGTCTATCGTTCCCCTATCTGGGAATCGGTACTCCACACGCTATTGTTCCCCGTTTGTCGGGGAATCAATGTGTCAGGAGCTAATGTTCCCCGACAGATCGGGAAATGTACTTGCACAGGGCTTATATTCCCCGCCAAGTCGTGGAATCGATGTGCCCTGGGCTAACATTCCCCGAGTACTCGGGGAATTGAAGTGTCCAGCGCTTATGTTCCCTCGTAATCAAATAATTGATTTAGAGATCGGGGAATCGAAGTGTGAGGGGCTAATGTTCCCCGACATGCAAATATTGATTTTGTTCAGTTGAGGTCGGGGAATCCAAATGCCAGGGGCTAATGTTCCCTCATAATCAAATAATCGATTTCAGGTCCGGGAATCCAAGTGCCAGGGGCTAATGATCCCCCGATGAGCAATTATGGTTTTTGAGGTCGGGGGATCGGAGTGTCCAGAGCTAATGTTCCCTCATAATAAAATAATCGATTTTGTGACTGGGGAATCCAAATGCCAGGGGCTAATGTTCCACAACATGCAAATATTGATTTTGTTGAGCTGTGGTCGGGGAATCCAAATGCAAGGGGCTAATGTTCCCTGATAAGCAATTATGGTTTTTGAGGTTGGGGAATCGAAGTGCGAGGGCCTAATGTTCCCCGACGTGCAAATATTGATTTTGTTGAGTTGATGTCGGGGAATCCAAATGCCAGGGACTAATATTCCCTCATAATCAAATAATCGATTTTGAAATCGGGGAATCCAAGTGCCAGGGGCTAATGTTCCCCGATAAGTAATTATGATTTTAGAGACCAGGGAATCTAAGTGTCCAGAGCTAATGTTCCCTCATAATCAAATAATTGATTTTGAGATCTGGGAATCGAAGTGTGAGGGGCTAATGTTCCCTCATAATCAAATAATCGATTTTGAGGTCGGGGAATCGAATTGCCAGGGGCTAATGTTCGCCGATAAGCAATTATGGTTTTTGAGGTCAGGGAACTGAAGTGTCATTGGCTAATCTTCCCCAACACGCAAACACTTATTGTGCTGAGTTGAGGTCAGGGAATCCAAGTGCCAGGCCCTTTGATTATGCGGGAACATTAGTTCTAGATGCTTCGATTCCCCGACCTCAAAAACCATCATTGCTTATCGGGGAA
Source organism: Branchinecta lynchi (assembly GCA_023053575.1). Classification (NCBI taxonomy): domain Eukaryota; kingdom Metazoa; phylum Arthropoda; class Branchiopoda; order Anostraca; family Branchinectidae; genus Branchinecta; species Branchinecta lynchi. Next base: position 10,126,635 of record JAKZAP010000015.1, read on the forward strand.
CATTAGACCCTGACACTTGGATTCCCCTACCTGAAAATTGATTATTTGATTATGAGGGAACATTAGACCTCGGCACTTGGATTCCCCGACCTCAACTGAACAAATCAATATTTGAATGTCGGAGAACATTAGCCCCTCACACTTCGATTCTCGTATCTCGAAATCGATTATTTTATTATGAGGGAACATTAGCTCTCGACACTTCGATTCCCCGAGTAGTCGGGGAATGTTAGCCCAGGGCACATCGATTCCCCGACTTGGCAGGGAAGATTAGCCCTGGGCGAGTAGATTCCCCGATCTGTCGGGGAACATTAGCTCCTGATACATCGATTCCGCGACAAACGGGGAACAATAGTGTGCGGAGTACTGATTCCCAGATAGGAGAACGATAGACACTGCCGAAAATTTACCGACAGAGCAGTTTAAACTGAGACAAGCACATTGTATGTTAGGCTAAACTACAAGCTGTCTGCATTTGGTTGCCAAAGCCATATTCAACATTTTCAAAGCATGACTGTGACAACCATGCACTGTGAAACTGCTTTAAAAATTTCAGATGCCGTATTCTTTTTTAGTTTGCACAGCTGCTCCGACTGTGAAATAAATCGTCCATTCATTGTTAGAAAGAAGGGTAATAAGCTATTTCTTCAAACAATGTTTACAACGGATACGTCAGCTATGGTTCTTCATCAGCGATATTTCGGCCATTCTTGGCAAGGGTCCTCGTCAGGCTGTCAATCCTCTGGTTCAACTTTGGGGAAGGAAACACACATTACAGGTTTGTGTGTTTCATTCCCCGAAGTAGAACCAGAGGATTGAAAGCGTGACGAGGACCCTTGCCAAGAAGGGCCGAAATATCGCTGATGAAGAATCATAGTTGACGTATCCGTTGTAAACATTGTTTGAATAAATGTTTCAAAGTCAGCTTGGGCTCAAAGAATATTTATCTAGGAAGTACGAAACTTTCACAGTCCAGACATGCAGACAATTATCCAACTTGGCCGGAAGGAAAGGACAAGTGATAAACCAACTGAAGTTTTTAGTAAGATGCAGAGACAACAGACTAATCCCAACTTCAATGCTTCACAACATTGGACTTTATCTAGATTACAGGTTTGTTTCCTTCCCCGAAGTTGAACCAGAGGATTGACAGCATGACGAGGACCCTTGCCAAGAAGGGCCGAAATATCGCTGATGAAGAATCATAGCTGACGTATCCGTTGTAAACATTGTTTGAATAAATGTTTCAAAGTCAGCTTGGGCTCAAAGAATATTTGGTAATAAGCTAGTTTCAAGACAGGTGGTTGTCAGTAACTGCGATGGATCTAGTACATTTTTGTCTGTTGGGATAGTTCTAACATTCACAAAACTCTAACAGTCCAAAACAGTTACAATCTTTCAGAATTTTGCCATTGGTAGCCTGAGCACAAGAAACTGAGCGAAAAAGAGCTAATTATGTTTTGCATGCATTACCGTGCATTAATACTTGCCAAACATTTCATCATATTCTTCTGTGCCATTCAAAGCAACAAAATCGTCAGTTATGACTATTGATTTCTTAAATCATAGCCTACCCTACTTTCACAAGCCCCATTCCGCCAGAAATCTCTGTTACGTATTAAATTACATGGGTTGACTATTAAAGCTGCCAATGTCTAAACAGTCAGCCACAAACCCATGATTTTTGTTTACCCTATGCCAAACGCTGGTTATGTTTGGCGTTTGGCCTGCCCTATACCTAATGTGACTGAATGCTGGATACACTATGCCAAACTATACTTGAGACCCAATAAAATATTGATGATCGGAAAGCTCAGAAATCAAATGATCAAAACTCATCTGTAGTAAAGCAGATCAAGATTATCCAGCATTTAGCATAGACTATCCGGCTATAGGCACAGGGCCAGCATTTGGCATAGGCTATTCAAAAATCAAGGATTTGCGGTTGACTGTGTCCAAAACATTCTCAAAAAGGGTTCCCCTTCTACAACTTCTGATAAATTTTCTTGACGCCCCCGGGATCTCCTCCAACTTTACTGTTAATTTATCTGGCCAATACTCGAGGCGCATGTCCTTTGAGGCATTTCTGGCTAACTTCCGAGCATTTTTACAAGACTGAAATATTAAAAAAACAAGCACTTAGAAATATAAAAGGTGATATAAAAGGTATAAGGTTCCTTCCCATTAGCTGCATTTTAGCAGATCATGGTATCTGATACCAGGGTAACTGGCAGAGGCGCTACTAGCCAAAACTTTTTTGGGGGCAAGGTATTTACCGACTGGCTGGTGTTTCTTACCAAAAATCAACTGATTTTCAGAAAAATATACTGTTTTAAAGAAAAAATCTACTGTTTTGATGAAAAATCGGCTGATTTTCAGAAAAACTACTGTTTTCTTAGCCAAAAAATGCAGCACTTCCAGCTGACTTGGTTATTTTTTACTGACTGGCCAACAACATTGGGGGGGGGGGGGCATTCCTCCCTCCTCCCCATATGCGATGCCAGTGGTTACTGGATCAGCATTTTATCGTCTAAGAATTGATTGGTCTTTCTTCCAGATTTTTTGCAGATTATTTTCTTGATCAGTCTTTTTGGTATCAATTATTTTCTTAACCCTCCTCCTCTGTCCCAGAGTACCCTGACCTCCTGGTACTCTGGGGACATGGCTTAAGAGTACTTGGGAAACAGTGACCTTTTTAATCGAATTTTTATTTTTATTTTCAGATAGCCTATTTGAAATTTCCGCCAAAAAATTAGACAAAACTAAGAGTTTCAACTGGTGGCTTGACTGTGGGGCACACAGTCGTGTTTCCGCTACAAACACCCAGAAGTGTGTGGCCCACAATTGTGTTGTGAAAAAGGCCTTAAGATTTGGCCTTGTTAGGCCTGAGGCAATTTCTTCTGTTTTCACAAAGGCTTCATCTTTTGCCAAGCAGGGAGTTTCTGTTTGAGGAAGTCTACATAATTCCCTTGAAGTTACCCTGGGACACAAAAGACAAATGGTGTCACTGGGTAAGTCACACAAATGGTGTCACCAGAGTAGGCCTACTGAACTTTGTAGCCTACTTTGCAAGCCCATTAATCCTGCATTAATCCTTGGGACTAATTCCAAGCCAAGCCTCCAAGGAGCGACTACTATTGGGTGATACTCAATATCAATACAAAAAATTGGTTCATCGCAGAAATTCATGCACTGGCAATGCAGCTTGTACGCTATTATCTCGGAAGAAAACCTAGGATGATGAAGAAGAAGATGGCTGTCTTAAGAGATACTATTTACCTCTTCAGAAATTTGTGAAATAAAGACAACCAAAGCTGTGCAATGGAACAGACAGGTTAAATTCTGACGGATATTGTATAGGCTCCAGTAATCAGCCAGTAACAGAAAGTGAAAATAGGTATTGATAAATAAAAAAAGATATCACCCAACACTAGGAACAGCTAACAGAAACAAACATGATGATTTACGTTACACTCACTGTCAAGCTCTTCTAGTAGACTGGCAGTCCCTGGGACTGTGGCTAAAATCATTGCTGTTAAGATTCCAACGATCACGTTCTTTTCGTTTAAATTTGACGCCAGATGTTTTGTGATTCATCGATCCCTCTGACACAAGAACCTCACGGAGTAAATACTATATTTGATAACTAGAAAAGAAGAAATATTTGAAGAAACGTTATTTATAAGACTAAAGTGTGATCATTTTTTATATATTCATTTAAGTTAATTTTAATATCTATGGAGGGAATTTCTTCTACATCCTGCTGCCCCTAACAATCCGCGCGAGAAATTTAAAACCAAAGAAAAGCAAGGAATTTCGGAGATGTCAAAACGACATCCTAGTGGCTCTGTGAAGAAGACTCTCAAAGAAAAAGTTGTGACAATTTATGAGAGCTTATTCAGAGTAAGTGTTTTTTCTGAGAATATAGGAGTCATACACAAATCCTCAGTTTTTGGGTTAATTACTCATAAAATCGTCTAAATAAGTCAGTAAAGGGTAGTTACATTTGACAGTGAAAAGGCCATTATTGTAGTCAAAATATACAAGATGTAATCATCCATTTCCAAACTCTCTTTCCAGGACTTTCAATTTTGTTGGGCTTATTTATTCATGACAGGCAAACTGGGACTAGGAACTGCGTCTGCGCCACAGTGAGCCGTTTCACTCGCAGGTGTTGTAGGACTGAGAACTGGCTCCGTTTTAGCAAAAATTACAATTAAGCAAACTGCGAACTCGGAAGGTGATCGAAAATGAGAATTAAGAAGAACTGAGATCAGGAACGGCAATCAAAAACGCAAGTAGTACTATCAATGTTGTCAAAAAGTCAAAAGTCAGAGTAAAAAAAAAATCATTCAAAATAAATACAATAAAAAGCAAACAATCTAAAGGAAATATTTACTCAAGTGAACACATTGAAAAGCTTGCCTCATCCATGCTACCTAGTAGTAGTTTTCTGAAAAAGGATAGGATAAACCCACTAGAAGAGAAGTGGCCTCCAAAAAAATCTATGTATCTTGGAAGTGCTCTAACATTTTGTAAATTGGAAAATGAGGTTGGATAGAAAGTAAAATCATGTATCTTTTGATCTGGGACAGGAAGAAGACCCTATTTAGGTATGTAAACAGTCTCAGTTAAACCAAATGTCACAGGGGTACATGCCCATGCTCCAGGGCATGGTGCCGCAACGTATGGGCACCATGCCCATACGTTGGGGCATGCTGAGATGTTGGGGCACCATGCCCAAAAATTGAGGATTTGTGTATGACCGGAATATAGTACATGTATCTTACATACAATAGAGATAACCTATGTTTCTCTGAATTTTTGTTGACCTTCTTGTAACATAGGGTAGCTACTCAAATAAATAACTTTCAAATTATGAGCCTTTGGTCATTAGAATATGATTCTCCTGAACTTTAGCTTTGGTTTGATTTTTATGTTACTTCTCTAACTTGCTGCTATCTGGCTGCTAAGTACAGGATACTTACTATTTGTACCACCCATCTATTCGTGTCACCCCTAGTAAACTTGTGTAAATAAAGACTAAATCACAACTGTACTGAACCTCGAAAAAAATCCATTGTGACCAATCCTGACTGAGTTAGTTAGTATTAAATGTCATCCCCCTACTTCTGTTTCTTCTTTGAAGAATTACCTGGTGCAATACAAAACCAAAAAGGTTCAAATACATTCAACAGAAAAACGCTGGTGAAAATAGTCATGCTCAAGCTATTTGGGTTAAACTGGTAGCGTAAATAAGTCCCCACAATGCTCAAAAGAAAAATGGAAACAGAAGTTGGAGCTAAAACAATTTGGCCGTGTCAGAAGGTGTTTCGAAGAAAAGCATTTGGGAACACTGCAGCTTTGGTCAACAAAAACAGAAAAAATATTAGGTTGTAGAGAGTAATTAGACCTTTCAATCAAGGCCCAATTTCACACATTTGGAAAGTGTAGGGTTTTCATTCATGGGGGTTGAGAGCAAATTAATTGCAAGGTATCCTGTATTCAAATTCTTCATTAAAAAACACTAATTTCTATGGGATCACACTGAGGAATGTGTTTTGCCATATAAAAAATTCTGAGGATCATGACATCAAATGGCCCAACGTAATTTCAATGAGAGTCTGCCTCCATTTTGTCTTGTGATTTTTATTGAACCTGGGTGTTAGTTTCTTGCATGGATTAAGCTGCTAATAGATTATAAGAGAAAGTATGAATTTGATGCTCAAGTGCTAAGAACAGGCAGTTTACTGGTGTAGCTGGCCATGGATATCAGTCCTTTGTATCAACAAATTTGCTTTGTTTCTAACTGAATTACATGTAATATTAATGATAATATAAGTTAGTTAGGACATCTTCCTGCTGGCCTTATCAAATAGATAATTTAGTCCTCAATGCAGTGGTGTATTTTGAAAATTTTTGGAAGCTATTTTAGACAGTAAAAAAATGAAAAACAAAGAAGACAAATGCACGGCAGTTCATCTTCCCATCACAGAAAATCTGCAAATTTGCACTACTGTCAATGGTGGTTTTTGTGGCTACCTTACTTCTTGTACAGTGCTATTTTTTTACACTTGGTGTGACAAGAGCCAACAGTTAGCAAAAGTAGGTAATGAAGGGTCACTGAGAACACCTGAATAGGTGTTTCGGATCTTCATTCAACCATTTATTTAGCCCAAAAACTTAAGTACAGGATCAACTTCTCAAGCCTTGAATGGCCCTGTGGCACTTCACAGTTGTCCAAAAAATGAAAGAAAGATCTGTCTATTCTAAATATTCTTTGAGCCCAAGCTGATGAAAAAAAAATCTGTCTATTCTTCTGTTTTTTTTTTCAATATTTTTTCATCTGACTTGTTTTGACATTATTTCTGGTTCCATAAAAAATACAATAACAATCCCCAAACTTGAGCTCAGGCATATTTCTATCATAGCAAAAATTCTTACTCACAATTCTGATTTTGTATCAAGAATTCTCACATCATATTGTCTACTCAAAAAGATTTGCACCCCATTTGCTGATTTCATCTGCTGATTTTTGCACCTCAACAGCAACTGATTTTCAACGTCATCATCTACACCACATGTACAGAATCAAAAACTGATGCCAAAGTGTTTGCTCCTGTGACTGTCAAGCACCTCTTCTGAATCATATCGGAAAAGTAAAGGTGGTAAAAAGTGCCATCCTGGCTGATTGGGACTAGCCTAGCTTTGCTGCTTTGGGTACCCTGCATATATTGAATCAAAATATCTTTTTAGGGCGAAGACCCATCATCTGGAAATCCAAATTTTTGGGATGAATTCTTCCTCTTGAAACCAAAGGTAAGTGCCCTTTATGGAGAGTTGGATGCCACCGACAAAGCCAAAAAAATCAATACTTTGAGGCTATAGAAAAGAGGGCTTGCAGTCTGTCATTTGGATTTGTCAGTATTTTAAATGACATCGTATGTGGCAAAATTACTGTTCACATAGGCTATAAGGAGTCATAACCTTTCCCCCTTTCCTTGTAAAGGTAGTTTATTGGACCTAACTATTCACCTATAATTCTGTAAAGGTTTGTGTTCCCAGTTTGGACCTTGGGGACGTAATCAAGGATAGTTCATGAAATTTGCAACAGTTTGTGTCCTGTCTGTAGCATAGTTGCTTTCCCTTGTAAAGGTTGTCCTTGTAACATTTCGTAAACACTATCCTCACTAGTATTTTGAGTGTCTCTTTCATGATTTGCCTGCTCAAAATTATTTGCTATTTACAGCTGGAATGTTTGATGACTGAAATCGTGTCTGGTTTTGACCATAGAGAGAGCATAGGTTGATATGAAGCAGAAAGTGAAGATGGGATTGGGACCACGAAGAAGTCCAGGTTTTGATGGGGACTCTTAAGTTAAGATCTCAACACAATAGGCGTATTCTCGCGGTTCCCCGAAGACTTCATGGAGAATCGAAGGGAACGGCGAGAATAGAGGGAATCACTCCACGCGGACTCCGCGTACGGAAAACAATGAGAAGACGGGGAATGCTTCCAAAACGGATTTTGTTCGAAAAAAAAATGCAGTTGACGAAATTAGTCTGGATCCACTTTATTTTTGGTTTTGTTGATTCTGATTGTTTCTAATTAATTTTAAATTGCACCAACACCAGCAAAAATTGATTCCCCTCGGAATCTGAAAGGTAATCCTTTTTGATGATGGTGATGATAATCGGCATTCCCCGTCCGTGGGGACTCGCGAGAATACGGGAAGTGAGTCCCTGGACTACGCAGGTAGACTACGAGTAGCAAATACTGCAGTTAACTTTAATCTTTAGACGGAGGACTACGAGTAGCAAATAGTGCAGTTAACTTTAATCTTTATACGGAGAAACTTTTTACAGTGTGGGTATAAGAGGTTCCAAGGTTCAATATTTGTTTTCTAGGTTACGTGTCTGGAAAATGAAGTTACAAAATTGACACTTGACCAGCTAACCGGCGTAAAAGGAAATGTGAACCTCCTTTTCCAGAAATGTAGTGAAGGACTAAAATCGGACCACAACATCAAAATAGTCTATGCTCTACAGGTAGGATATTGGCCATATGATGGAGGCTAAATATATGTGTTATATATATAGCCTATACATATGTATTAAAGGTTAACGTTCATCATCGAGGTTGATATTAGAAAGTAAAGTCGAGAAGGACGTGGAGAAGAACCTGTCCGAGCCGAAGGCGATGTGGGTTATGAAAATATCTACCGAGCGGAGCGAGGTTCATATATTTAAATTGCCTTTGAGATTTTCATTCCGAAATCAGCCGAGATGGAGGAAAGGTAACTTATAATTTTTTCGAACATGGCGATCAACTATGTGTTTACTTTTATTCTGCGGTAATTCATCTTATTCTTCTTAGAGTAACTATTGAGAGGCCAGCTTTGCCTTTTGTCGAACAAAGCCAAACATTTTGTCGAGGTGGTTAAGAACCACTTCGCTCCCGATTCGTAGATATCTTCATATCCAACCTCGCTTTCGGCTCGGACAGGTTATTTTCAATAGCTGCCTCGGTGTTATTGTCGATACGAACCTCGATGACAGAAGTCTTAAATATGTATTTTAGAAGAGCATATTTTGTAATTTGCTCTTCTAAGAGTCTCATTTCGTAGGGGCTAAAGCTGCAATTTATTCGTTTATAGTCTATTCCTCATTTCGCTTTAATGCCGTTGTTTTCAACCGTGTTTGAGTCATGGATTATTAATCAAACATGACAGAGAAATTGCTTTCCAACGAAATTCTGGTTTCCCAGTTTCGTTTAGCAGGGCAGAAGTCTATTTTGAAAACTGGGAAAAAAAAAGTGTTCAAGTAACAAGACTGTGAAGTAATACTACGCAATTAAAAGGTTTTTGTGCAGGAATTAATGGCAGTTCACCTGTCCTGAGGTGGATCTTAGTTCATCATCCTTAGTTTATTAAAATAAACTTAAGTTTGACACTTAGTTTATTTTACTTTGCATTAATCGTTGTTTTATTTATTTTTTAAACCATTTTGTTTTGACGTACAAGGTTATTTTTGTCACTGAAATATTATGTGAAATATACTTATTGATTGATTATTGAAACGTCAAGCTGGCATCGTTCCCTTTCGGCCTCACATCTTGGCTCTGCGGCCTGCTTCGTCTGCGCCTTCTTTCTTTGTTGGGCATCTCTCCCTGGGTAGAACTTGGTCTTGTTGATCTCCTTTTCCTGTGGGATCTTTGTTTGCCTTTGCATTCGAATAACATAAGTTGCACATCCTCTTCTACCTAATTGCGTGTTCTACTGAACATCTGCTTTGTCCCAAGAATCTTGTACTGCTTTCGTGTTGAGCCTAAAGGTTACCATTAGTCAGAATGTCGATCCGCTGCATTGCTACATGACAGTGAACGTGTCGTGTCTGCGTTACGTGGCGCGATCCGAGCGAAACATTTCGTCCCTTTCACGCAGCAGGGCCAGATAACTGGCAGCTGCGGTATAACTGGCAACAGAAAATGTAAGAAATGAATTGTTGTAGTTCGGGCTGTTCGTTAGTTCAGTTAGATTTGAAAGTGAGATGAAAACAGTTCTTTTGATTTTAAATATATCGTAGATTGCTGTACATAAGTTGAGTGTTTTGAAACTCCCGACTATTGAAGATAGAGAATTGTCAACAAAGATCAAAACAGAAATTTTCTGCAACATTAACAGTTAGACGCCAAAGTGTTGTATGCGTTTCCTGCTTCGTATTGGAAGAACTGCGATGCGTTTTCTCGGAGACAAGTGGAACGGTACGAAAGAGCTTGGGCCATTATAAAGTAGGAAAAAGCTATTTTCTATGTCGTTTGTGCTTTAACAGTGTTTCTGTTATAGACCTTGGCGACCCTGACTAAAGCAATATACCAAAGAAATACGACAGATCCTGGGTTTGACCTAATAGATATTCTGATTGGATATGAAGAAGTAGACAAAACCATGGAAGATATCATGGAGTCCGTCGCAGATCTTCTTCTCGGTAAGTTTGTCTCTAGTTAGGATAATCTTGTGTTCTCTGACATTTCTGCGGGACTTCCCATCCCATCCTTGAGAATGAGTATTGAGCTAGTTATTCCTTATAATTTGGGTTGGTTGCTAACCCACACCCACTCTAACTTTTAAATTCGTTAGGCTAGGAACCTGGATATATGAATTATTATTCCTGATAGCCAAAATCACAGTCTGCTTTCCGGTTGGGACTGGAAATCCATTCAGCAAGTTTGAGTGCGGGGCTTGTCGTTTAATTCTGACCAATTGGCATTGGTGTCTAAAACTGGGTAAAATGGCGTAGTCGGTTGGGAATGTGAATCAGTATCCTGTTCGGAAACTCCCTAGTTTTCGAAAACATAATTATTTGGCAATGTCAGTGAATACATTTTTTTTTTCTTTCTGATTATAGATTATAGGACCCAAATGAAAAATTTATCTCAAAATAGTAGTATGAAGTAGTACGAAAAAGTAGCATGCAGTACGAACTGATGTTACTAAATGCTTCTACTTCAAGGCTACTGTGTTACTGCATACTACTTTCATTCTACTATTAGCAAGGCTGGATGCTACTATGGCAAGACAGGATGCTACTGGATACTACTTCATAAGACTGGACCAGTCTGAGGCACATAAAATGATAGAATTCTTTACTACTATACATAGTATTCCATGCAACTTTTTCGTACAACTACCATACAACTACGCAGGCTACAAATTTTTCATCGGAACCCCTCTTGCTTAGTCTGCCTTTTATATTATCCCTAGATCCATTATGGAATTAAAAGTTTCGGGAATCCCCACCTTTCACCATTGTTTCGTTTTGTTTTCGGCTTAGCCGAGTTTTGCCAGTCAGGCAATATAAACTTCACCGAAAACTGGAAGGTCCGCCGACAATTCTTTCACACATGAGGACATGAAAACAGGGTTGCCACATGTCGCAAGATAGTGTGAATTGTCACTCTATTTTCTTTTTGTCACTCGGTCCTACTTAGGACATACAAATCACTCTATTTCAGAAAAAGGCCAAAGGTGTCATTTTTGCAGGAGGAATTCCGACCAGAGGTGACTATTTCAAGTTTTTTTCATGAAGTAAAATTAAGATGTGTCATTTTTACAGAGGCGATTCCGACCAAAAGTGAACATTTCATGACAATAGATTTCACTCCCAATTCACTCTCTGTTTTGGGCCAAAAGTCACTCTCTAAATATTTTTGATGTGGCAACCCTGCATGAGAAGCTTCAAAGTGTTGTTTCTCGTGTTTGAAGGTATGGTAGGCAGTCAGGACAATATTCTGTTTTGACTTCTTTTGTTTTGCTTGTTTTTCCCACTTTTTAACTACGCGGGTTCAGTTTTCAAATGTTTTGCATCCAGCCACCGCGTCCGAGAGGGGGAATGCCGGATAGGGTAGACAAGCGCTAACTGGAATTTCCCGCATTTCACGTGGAAAGTGGGCTAATGGTATTTGGAAAAACCATTCTCAGCCATTCCATCGTGAAAAAATCATTTCTAGTGAGAGTTGTGCTTTAAGAACGGGCATCCTTTGTGACCCTGAGATACTGTTTTTTCGAGTTATTGAAACCTTCCGTCTTGAAGTCTGTATTTGTTTGGGGGGGGGGGGGGACGTAGGAAGGTTTTTGGCTGCATGTCTCCATACGTTTTATCTATAGATGTAATTAGTGTCTGTAACTAATTTTTGTCATAGGAAATCACCCTGCAGTGGCGAAAAAGCTGATCTTTAAATACTTGCTTGTCATGGTGACTGGGACAGAGAACATTTCTTCGAACACGCTTTTGGATTATCTGATGCTTCATTGTCTGTTCGAACCCCTCATCCAGGTATTCAATTCTACCGTATATTTGTCTAATACTTTTTTCAACGCTATATTTAAGGTTTTATTATTTATATGTACCCCCCCCCCCCCCGCACCCTCCACCCCCGTGTTCAGGTGTAAAGCTTTGAGACGTAAACACGAACAATTCCGTCGGATCTCTACTTTTTCTTTATTGTTTTACCCTTCCACTTCCTTGTTCAAGTGTCTGTTGATGTACTTCCACGAACCTAGAGCACAGGGCCATACTATTCTATTTTTTTTATTTATTATTAAAAATATATTTATAATTATAATGATATGATATAATTATATATATTATATTATATATTATATAATTATAATTATATGTTTTCTATTTATTCTTCTATTCTGTCCAAGGCTGTAAAACAGTATTCAAACAAAAAATTCCATGTTTGAATCATGTAGAAAAGTCTCTGTTGAGCAAAAAAAATTTAAGTAAATGTGGGCGTGGATTAATACGTGTCAAGTCGTGGTCAGCGAGGTGTACGCGACAAATGGCAATAATTATATTTGTCAAAAGTCGTGAACTCCCGGACGGGGTTTGAGCTCGCGATCGTCGGCTTGAATTGTCGTTGCACTAACCAATTAATTTATTATTTTTTAAACTGAGCCAGCGAAAGGCTTTGAACGGTGTTGGCAAACCACTGCAATCGCTGGATACAAGCAAGCAACAGGATAAGTGATCCCGACTCACTGACATTAGAGACCTAGATTTTTCTGAGTTTGATCAAGAAAAAATAAGCAACAGAACCTCCATCTCCCTTCTTTGTAATACGACTATGCCAAGTCAAATAGATTCCCCATACCATGCCCGATGCAAACGAGCGGAGGTTAGAAGCTACGCGGAACATCACAATTCGTTACCTCTGCAAACAGCTATATCGCAGTAAAGCCCCGGAGAAGAAATTTCGAAAGTAAAAGTTGGTATGGTTGTCTACCATCGTGATGTTACGTCCCGATGAAAAATTTGTAGCCTGCGTAGTTGTATGATTGTTGTACGAAAAAGTTGGATGTATTGAAATGTAATAGTACAGAATACTATCATTTAAAATGCCTCAGACTGGGCCAATCTTAAGCAGTAGTATCCAGTAGCATCCTGTCTTGCTAATAGAATGCAGTAACACGGTAGCCTTGACATAGAAGCATGTAGTAGCATCAGTTCGTACTGCATGCTACTTTTTCGTACAACTTCATACTACTATTCTGAGATAAATCTTTCATCGGGGTTTGACGCGCTTTTGCGGAGAGGGTCAGCACGCCTGCTGCACTTTTTCCTCTGATATGCGCAGCGGCGAAGAGGGAAGTACACGGGCATCAACTCAAAGCTCAGAAGTACTCCTTAGCTCAGCTCAGTTATGTCGGGGTATCCATAATCGCTGCATGGGGACAAAAGACGAAGGTTCTAATGGCTTATTTTCTCTTGGTTTGATTTAGCACTATTTCAGGTTTATTTGTCACGGTGGAAGTCCCATGGTTAAATTTCATCTTTACAGAAAAATCATACAATTCATATTGCTCAAAAAATTTCGTCAGTGCTCTTCGAACAATTTTGGGGTCCATGCAGACTGAATATGCCAGGAACATTCAAAACTGAATATCCTATACTTTCCGTGATTGGGGATGTGAACTGATTAGCCTTCGGGCTGGATCACTGTTCCTATATTATTATTTCTATTTATTTGATTCCTTCAAACTGAAGAGTGATGAATAAAAATTCAAGCAACAACATATCAGTGGAACTCACACACACTTACATAAATAGAAACAGCTGACGAAACAAATTAGCCTAGTAAATCAACAATTGTATCTTCTATCTAAGCTGACCATCCATTGCAAACAAAAATAGAAAAACGAGATTTCCTGGTTTTTTTCTTGATCAGCGGGTTATCCCTCTAAGATAATGTGCGAGGGATAAATCAAATTTCGGATATTTCGGTTGCACTTCCGGCAAACCGTCCTCAGCGAAAAACAAAACTAAGCCATAAAATCCACAACAGGAAAATGATGCGGAACCAACAGACAATAAAACGACATGTAACTAAGGAAAACGATGCAGATTGAACGACATGCAGTAAAAGTAAAATAACGAGAGATAAAATGTGCGTGTTCGAAGTGTGTAGTATAACACTTCGTTGTATAATCTGAACTATTATAGTTGTTTGTGAACTATGTTCACAGCTCGTTCACAGGGCTCTCGGTAGCTCAGTTGGTAGAGCGGCTGCCGTGTAAGCCAAGGGTCCCGTGTTCATTCCCGGCTGAGGAGCATTTTTGTCTTTCGGTTCACTACTTATAAAGAAATCCCCTAGTTAAGCCCCTTCTAAAAGACCCGTAATTCCTATAATGTCAATACGCGATCCCAATGATTACGAAATCATGCTCCTGACGCTTGTTTGCGAGAAGCTCCGTCGTAAAAAAAACCGGTTCTATAGATGTGTCTCTTTTTCTGCTAGAATCAACGGGCTTGGAAAAATGAATAAAACAGCCAAAACCGTCGGTAATTTGTTGAAGCAAAGTCCACTTTTTTTTTCTTTTTTTTTTTTTGTCAATCAATCAAGTTTAATCCGAATAGCTAAAAGCTAGAAAAGGAACACAAATTTACAAAATACACAGACACACAAGAAACCAATTAACTAATACACTTACAAGAAATTACCAGAAATAAATGATGGAATGAAACTACGTAAAAATTGGGTAGAAGAATTAGCGTTATCAATATTTTAAGTAATTTTGTTGTCTTACATGTCTTATTATTTCTAGCTTTTGTGTCTACCAGAAAACCGAATACTCTACGGTCGTGATGTTGTCCTGTTGAACACCCTCCTGATTACGTACCGAAAGCAGGAAACCCCTAACCCCTATCTTGTCAAACTGTCATTGGTTGACGAAGAATTGGCGCTACACGGATATGCCCAGGTATTTTCTTTTCTCGTTTAAAGTTTAACTGAAAAGGCAGCTTATTTTTAGTCTGATACTTGAATAGGTGGCGACACTGAAATATTTTGACCCATCTAAGGGATTTTGAATTTTTTCGTCGAGGCTCTAGTAGTAACGTTCAGAATGTGCGGCTGATTGCACGACAACCCAAAATTCATCCAGACACGGAGAATTTGAATTTCCAAGAAAGCCTGCATTAACCAAGATTAAAGAAGCTAAGCCTAAGGAAATGAGGTTAAGACTAAAGACGTTCAAGGAATCTGACATGTTTAGTTTATTTTCGGCAATAGCTTACCTTTCTAGTTTGTAAATGTTTCAAGCGTAGATAGACAGGCGCATAGAGGTACCACAAATCCGAAAGAATAAGTTCATTCGATGAAATCGATAATCTGTCGATACCGAACAAAAGGGTAAGGTTAAGCGAATAAGTGATGTGTAACTAGACTATTTTGTCTCAGCCCTGTTCAGTTAAACTTTAAGGTATGTGCACACACTGTCCGATTTTTGCAGCAGGATGTGAATTTTCTCCTTCGCTCCGAAATTTTCACGCATCGCCTTCGCATCCCCATAGTGATGCGAATTTCGCATTCGTATATAGAGGGATTGTACCCTATCGGAAGGAAACGGATATTTCTACACCATCACAGCATAATAAAATAATATAATATTGGGAGGTAGAGGACTTATCGGCTTTTGGTCATCATTCTGAGCCAGTGAATTGCTGGAAACGTTAATCTGACTATTTCTTGATGGTATAAGTAAGTAACGAATTTATTTTAAAAAAACACTATCATGGCAATGCCAAATTTGGGTATTACGTCAAGTATAATGCACATTTTATAATCTATACAATTAATCATCAATTCGTCATCACAGGCCTATTATAGTATATAAATAAAAACCAAAAACAGAACCCGGACGTTGGAATAATATCACAGACAGCTACCACCATCATTATAAATTTTGGTGAAACTCGGAACGAAGCTTTTTTGGTACCGCGTATGTGTTGCAGGTACGGGGGACAACTTTGGAGCCTTTGAACTTGCAACTCTCTCCTGTCGGATTCTTGTGTTTTCATAAGGAGGGGGAATGATATCGGATAGAACAGGATGGTGGAGGAGTAACACTTTTGCAAAAGAGTTTCCTTTGAAATGAGAGTTTGAAGGCTTCAAAGATTACAGTTGTTAAAACTAAGGTCTGTATTTCATGACTTGAAAACAGAACCAACTGTTTCCGATCGAAAACAGTTGAAAACTATTGGAAACAATTGAAAACGATTGGAAACAGTTGAAAACGATCGTTTTGAATGGATACGAAAAAATCGATCATGAAATTACGATCAGAAACAACTGTTTCCATTTGTTTACAGTTGTTAACGATCGTAAATAGTTATACGGGCATATTCCTATATAATATTATATTATATAATTATTATATATTATATAATTATTATATTATATTATATATTATATAATTATATAAATAGCATATTCCTGAGATCGAGGAGACAATATCCACAGAGGATCAGTCTGGCTTGGAAGCCCCAGGTTAGTTTTGTTTTTGGAGGAGGGTTACGGGGATATTGATAATAATAATAATAATAATAGTAATATATTTGCAAATTGAATGGCAGGCCGTTAAGATTGATCGGTAAGAAACTTATTTCGCACCCCGTCTACAATGACTTTCTCCCTCCCCCATACAAGAATGTAAGGGAAAGGCAAGAGCGAGCAGAAGGTTCCAATATTCCAATCAGTAGCGGCCAAACACAGCCGTTACCAAAACAGTTTTATACCAAAGATCGTTGAAATTTTAAAAAACAATTATTTACGACTTAATTATTTCCATACGGGTTTTGAGCACTGAAACGGAGTCTCGCATCCTATACTTCTGAGGTAATCCGTGAGCGCGGCTTGTTCAGAATAAATGCCCCACATTTTTTTTTTGTCCGCAAGGTTTTGTACGAAAATAATTTCTGGACAAAAGCTGCACCTCTCCCACCCTCATGGGCAAATGAACCCAGATTGCCCAGGAGTAAAGTTCGTTACCCATAATAGGAATCAACAGGTATCAAGTTGAAACTTGGTAGGTTTGTGAGCATTGGGGTCTCTTTTTCCTTCTTATAGTAACTTATAGTAAATATTTATAGTAACGGTAAAACGTACATTGGATATTACACTTATCTTTCCTTGAATAATTAGTTAATGTTAGGTCCTCGAAGACCATAAGCGATGTAGGAAAGACCAAGAGCTTGCTGTGGGAATATGAGTAGGACAATTGACAATTGTTGTACGAATTTCGAAGTTTTGGGAGAGCGACCCGAGGGATTAGGTAATAAGAATTAGACAACCTTTACTTTCAGGTAATATCCAACGGTCTACAGGAATTCTGCCGAAAATACATCGTAGCCAAACAGCAAGAACCGCAAAACTCTTGGCTGAGCTCTATTACCTCTATGGTTGGGAATATGTTCGTCTCTGAAGAAATACATGCTAAGACCGAGAAACTAAAGTAAGTAGGCTAAATCGGCGCTCAGACGTGCTGCTTAGGAACAGTATGATTCACGTTCGTTGGTGCTAAAGTGAGGAATGAACTGAAATTTTCGTTTTGCCAACTTGCGGTCCGTCTTGTCGAGGATCTCTTCATTCCGCAGTAAAAAATATAAAAAAATGAAGTATTAAATTACTAGTTTGTATAATATTTGACGCTGCAAAAAAAACTCACTTTTGTAAAATGTTCAAAATGTAGCTGGCGTATCGGTTTTGCAGTGTTGAATATGTGTTATGGTGGGGCCATCTGCACCCCGCACTGCTCACTTGTACCGCCGTTAGCCAGCGCTAGTCCCTTTCCTTTCAGTATGTTAAATCTTTTATACTGTCGTGACTCTTTATTATTTTATTAACTCATGTTCCTGACTCATCCGGCGAGCATGAGTCATCTTCTTCCACACTTTTTTTCCGGGGTCTCGACCGGGAACAACCCTTTTTACTTAAAGTTCAATGGGCACATCAAACTACCGCAATCCCTCTCTGTAACAACCTAGGAACAATGCTTACCCCCTAGATCAGCAGCTTTTTCAACAGTTTCCTCTCTGTGATGTTTCAAAGCGTAATTTTTTGGGCCAGTACATGCTCAATTTACTAGCTTGGACAAAGATAAAACTGATGTTTCTTATAATACTTAGTAGATCTTTATTTTATGCATAAATCAGCTTGTATAATTCAGATTTGAATAGGTTATTTGTTTTTGAATGATTTTTGTAGCTATGTTATTTTTTATAAGCTTATTGCATATTCCGGTACACTTTATAAAGCAAGCTAATCAAGCTTCACAACACTATTCCACACAGAAAAACTTTTAATAGGCACTTTAAGCCATGCAACTTCTGATGAAACACTAGAACAATCAGGTAAACTGCATCTACTTTGGTGAAATCTCAAATATATCCTTTTCTATCAAGCATAGCTGGGAGTTTTTGAATTTCCTACCACGATATCCCAGCTCCTAAGATTTGGATCGCCGAAATGCCAGAGATGTAAAGACAAGGGATAACAAGAAAACGGCCGATTTTCGTAGCGCCTTCTAAAGGAAGTCGGAAATGTTTATTTGTGAAGCATTTAATACAAAGTAAAGCATTGGAAGTGTCCATTGTGCTTTAAAGGTTGTTCATATTATTTTGTAAGTACCAGAGAATAAAACTTTTTTTTTATTTACGGACCTTAGGTCATCATTATGAGTCTTGTTTAAAGCTCCTTAGAGTGGGCTGGCCTGTAAGGCCTAGTGTATGATGGGTGGTTTATAGCCTATTGTGGTTCGGTAGGCTACGCAAATCTTAGTGTGAATCGACTGGGGAAATTCATACTGAACCCGTGAAGTCTGCACGTGTAGTAGGGCACCAGACGCCCAGGGCTGTCCTGACTCCGATGACTGTATCTAAGGACATTTACCATCTATGTCCGGACTTCTACACCCCTCGCCATAGATAGATATTTAATGCATAAAAGCCAACAAGGGCCATCGCACCACAACAACAAAGAAAAAAGGATATAACAACAATAACACTGTGTCAATATCTAAATTTACAGGGATATACAATTTTCCCTATGTGCTAACCCTATCCGGAGGATCCTTCCAAATAGTGGAATAGCCTGGAAACTTTTCTCTTTCATTCTCTCAATTATAAACTCACTCACTCACATGGTTGAGAGTGCTTCTTCACATATAAACATAGTCGTCGTAATATGTGACAACTTGGGGATGAAAGAATATTTGTCCAGTTCGCCAGCTCCGCATTAGAGCAAAAGCGTGTTACCCCTACTGATAGTGTTCTCCTTATCCCGCCAATTATTTTGCCCAGTTTTTAAACAGTTTCATTCCAACATTTATTTCTTGTCATGTCTTGTAAGTCTATTAGTTAATTTGTTGTCGTTTTTATGTATTTCGTAAATATTTGATTTCTCTTCTTCCTTTAAAGGACACATGAACAATGAAACCATACTTGAACACACCACGGAGAATGCATTTACAGACATGGTCACGGACAGCATTCTTCTCCTGAGCGTGACGTTTTCAAAATAGGGATGATTGTTTCCGGAGGTTTTCACATGCAGACTCCAAGACAAAATGCGCAATTCATTCAAATCTTGTACAGCGCTGGCCGGATCGTATTAAAATTTCTTCTAGATATACGTTTGGGCTTATCTGGTTAAAAAATATTCCAGAAGAAGTGTTGATTGGAGACATTTGTTCATTTCTAAAATTGCTCGGTACTGAAATAAGGACAGATGCAAAATGGAGCAAAAATCATAGCTTGGAAACGGTATTTCGTATTTGGATTGGGTTTTCTGCAGGCAATGTTAACGGCGTCATACAGATAGGGATAATACTTGGTACTCTTCATTCATGTGTCCTTTAAGCTATTTGAAGGTGAATTTGATTGATTGATTGATAACTCCTCTGAAAATGCAACTTTTTCTTTTGGTCTGTAGGGCTAACGATTCCCTTCTCCTCGCTTTGTACGAAGCCGTTCACGCCAGTCGAAACTTCGTCACCGTTTTTGCCTATATCCAGCCGCACGATAGGCCGCATATTCCTGAGATCGAGGAGACAATATCCACAGAGGATCAGTCTGGCTTGGAAGCCCCAGGTTAGTTTTGTTTTTGGAGGAGGGTTACGGGGATATTGATAATAATAATAATAATAATAGTAATATATTTGCAAATTGAATGGCAGGCCGTTAAGATTGATCGGTAAAAAACTTATTTCGCACCCCGTCTACAATGACTTTCTCCCTCCCCCATACAAGAATGTAAGGGAAAGGCAAGAGCGAGCAGAAGGTTCCAATATTCCAATCAGTAGCGGCCAAACACAGCCGTTACCAAAACAGTTTTATACCAAAGATCGTTGAAATTTTAAATAGCCTTTGACCAGTTGTACGTGCTTTTAAATGTTTATGTTATGACAGTACTCACCAATTTTGGTTTTGTAACCGTGAAAGTGTGAGTGAATAAATTACTGTTCTACTCTATTCTATTCTATAAGCCTCTACAAAATTCTTAATTTGCATTTCTTCTAAATTTGCACAAGGAGAAAATGTCACTTGAATAATACTCATCAACTTCCTTCTTGAATGTCAGTAGGTTTGTGGAGCCGATTACTCTCTCTGGTAAGTTGTTCCAGTGCTGGACCACTCGGTTGCCGCTAAAGGAACGGGGTGATTTATATAAAGATGGAATTTTACACAAGGTAATGAATGCATCTTTTTATTTACCCACGACTATAAAATAGAAATAGTGGTGTACATAAAGAAAAGAAAGAAACACACCTTAAATTAGGATACAAATTTACACTTCGAACAGATTATACTTCAAACAAACGGAGAAGACCGTGTATAGAATCAGTTTCCCTTTCTGCGAATGAACCTGAGTCTGTTATTGAAAGGGCTGTATCGATAAGATATTTGGGAGTTGTGTTTGATGAGAATTTGTCATGGAAAGAGCAAATTAATCAGGTTAGAGCAAAGTCTGCCCGTGGAGTTGGTATAATGTGCAGACTGAAAAACCTTCTTCCATTTTGCGCTCTTAAATCCCTTTACTTTTCCCTTGTGCAATCCCATTTTGATTATGCATCTATTATTTTTTCGAACACTTTAAAAGTAATGTTACCCCTTTACAGATTATCCAAAATAAAGCAGTTCGTATCCTTAAACCTTTTCTGCCATCGCCATCAAACTTCCCCTTAAAATCCACAACAGAGACCCTTTTTTCACTTCATAATATTCTTCCTGTTCGGCAAAGTATCCAATTTTTAAGTGTTATGTTTAAGATTAAGCTTGAACGAGAAAAAGCTCCCCAGATATTTTGCATCGATGGGTCTTATTTCTTCTCCTTCATCTTCACAAGTTGAAACCCGTGGTAAATATAATCTGCGGACTCCTAAGGTAGTTACAGAGATGTCGCGTTTTTGCCTGAGGTATTTGATTCCTCTACATTGGGAAAGATTGAAAAATGAGATTGATTTTAATGTAAGCATAGATGCTATAAGACGGAAGTTGAAAAGAGTGCTGATTGAAAGTTATAAATCTAAATAATATGAAAAAATGGTTTTTTTTTGTTTTTTTTTTAAGGATGTTTTTTTTGTTTTTTTTTAAGTATTGGGTTGGTCTCCGGGGTTCGCCCATGAGGCCTCCAGATGTCTTATGACTCGCTTGGTTTTAAGTTGTAAAATTAATTGTGCCTCAAAATGGTGCGCGGAGGATGGAAATGGTATCGTACGGCACGGGATTTGTTTTTTATTTATTTCTGCCAAGATTGGTTAATCTGTCTCGTTTTTTTTTTTTTTTTTTTTTGGAAAAGAGAACTATTTATTTTTAATTTTTGTGCATATTTAGTGTTGCTTAACGGTAGCTCAATTGCATTCGAGCTGTACTCTCAGCCTTGAGTTACCTAATACTTTGTATATATTGGTTATATTAAAAGTACCCTTGAACCTTGAATGCGGATAAAACGCGGCGACCGACAGATTCGTATGCAGCTCGTCAAGTTTGACAGTTATCTTTGTTACTGAAATTTATTTATCAGTCTTTAAACCAAATTGGCAAGTAGGGGAAGAATTTATAGTAGCGGAACTATGCTATTCGAATACCTGCTACCTCTTTTTTCTTCAGCAGGAGGTAAAGTCCGGAAAGGTAAAGGGCCGAGTGGTCGTAGTAAGCTTGGCAAGAGTTGTGCGGTTATATTTTCAGCGATTGGCAATTTTTTTGTTATATCCAGATTGAAGTTTTGTTTTTATTATCAAGAACTGCTTGCTGTAAAAAATTTGACCTTATTTTTTTTGCTAGAAATACCGAGTCACAAATCAATTAACCCCGCAGAAATACCCTTTAAAAAAAAAAATTCGGAGCAAAGATGGCGTGGTGTCCCCAGATGAGCCGTCTCTTCCCTTCTCCTCTCCCGTCGTCCGTACGTGTGTTCAAGAGGAATACTGGCAATCGTTTTTTGCCGTATCCTGTTGATTCATCCCAGGGTTGGTCACCAACAGTAACTTCGTACACCCTGGAAAGTAACCCAAAAGTATCTCTAAGTAACCCAATGTAACCCAAAGTAACCCAATGCAATGTAACCCTGAGTAACCCAAAGTATCCTGAAATAACTCGTACACCCTGGTTCTTGGTGACCAATCCTGGGATTCGTCACCGAATTCTTGCATAGTTTTATTCCAGCATCAAATTTGGTTTATAACCACGAAAGTCGATTTGTACAATGAACTTTCTATCTATCTATCAATCTAAATGATATAGGTATATCTGTTTGCTTGTTCAGTCTATCTTTTTTGTAGCAACTCCAACAACACCAACGCCCGTTACAGAAGAAGCTAATCAATCGTCGAGCCTCCTAGCGACTCTTCTCGAATACTGGTAATTACTTTTGTTCAATTCTTTCTTAGTCGTTTCTGCAACTTTTATCAACATTGCATGTTTGATGGGGGAGGTTGGAAATTGGAATCGCAGTTTAGTTTCTAATCCGCACGTTGAGTTTTCCAAAGTCCCAAAGTTGGAACCTTGTTCTATAGAGCATATAACACGAGGATGCGCGCTTTCATCAGATAATGCGTAACAGACATCACTTCGGATGTTATCTCTTGTGTTTGAAAACCCTATGCATGAAATGTGATGCATAATAAGCTTTGTTGAGAAGAGAAGTGTTATCTGTTACGCATTATCTGTTGAAACCGCGCATCCTCGTGTTATCTGTTATGAAACTTCTGACAGTGTATGCTTCGATCATAACACTTTTTTCCAATTCCTAAAGGAAGAAGGAGAGGAGGTCTTGCAAATCAGGGGTCCTCCCTCCACTCCTCGTTGATGCGTAAATAAATTTGGTTCACGCATGTAAGTAATGCAAGCACTGCTTATTTCTGACAGGGCGTCATTAGATATTGGAATCATAGTACTTGACTTGAGTTTGAGGGGAAGGGTCGCTTGTGTATGTGAATCGTCTAGTAAGTTTCTAGAGTTCTTAAGGGAGTCGTCGTACCTATGATACTAATCCGCTCTAGTTCCGTAATATTTCTATCCACCTCATTCCCGAGATTCTGCATTTTATAGGTATTATTTTTTCCTGGTTTTCTTTGTGATATGGTAATTTTTTACTGAATAAAATGTATTCATTGATTGATTGATTGGTATCGGATCTGCCGTGTTAATAATACGCCTACCGTGTTTGTTCTCTTTGTGTAAAATAGCAGGCTAGCAATGGTTGTTTCCGAGAGCTTATTAGTCAGGAGATCGATCATGCAAATCTTGCCGAGTTTTGTCATCTAAGGTTAGGGGCTAAATACAGAAGAAGTGGTCAGTTACAGTTAGTTACTTGTAAAGTAGTCTGTTACATAAGGACGTCTTAGCAGAAACACGACGTAGTGGGATGTGTCCTTTAAAGCACAACTCTTACTAGAAATGATCTTTCCCCTACGAAACAGACCAGAAAAACACCATTACTTTTCACCGGAAATTAGCGATTTTCTTGTTAGAGCTTGTCGTCTATGTCCAGCCTTCCTGATGTCCAATGCGGCGGCTGAGCGCAAAACGTTTGAAAACTGAACGCGCCGTTGTTAAAAAGTTGTAAAACTAAGCAAATAAGAGAAGTAATAAAGAGAAGAATACCGGCAGAAGATGCAACGTAAGTTAGGGATTCAGTAAAAAAGAAGAAAAAGAAAGAAATAGTAAACAACAAACTCTTAAAGGACCCCTCTTGCTTATTCTGCCTTTTATAATATACCTAGCTCCCTTGTGAAAGTATAAGCTTCTAAAATATCCGCCTTTCTCCATTGTTTCGTTTTCTGCCTACGGATTTTTAGCGCTTTTTCGGCTGTGCCGGGTTTTGCCCGTCCAACAGCGGGAAGTTTGCCGGAATCTTAAATGTCTCGCTAACAACTCTTTCACATGTAAGGATATGATTTTCCGAAATCCAGACGCTTTATCATGCAAATTTCCTAATTACGTATAATTCCACAATATCTGTGAATCTCCCAGACAAAAGACGAATCCGCTTTTTGTATTCAATCAAGTTTATTTTCCAAACAGCTTAAAGCTCGAAGAGGAATACAATATTCACGAAATACAGAGAGACGAAACGGATTAACTAAAACGCTCACAAGATATAAATAATAATATGACCTTTATTTCCATAATAGCACAACATAGTATGGCTAGCAGAGGATCGTCATGACGTAGCACATGTCAAAACATTGATGGACAATATATACAGTACATGATAATAATGAATAGGCCTACACATTATAAACATGTCACGCAACAAGAACTAAAATGGGAAATAATCAAGTATCAAGAGTTAAAATGAGAAATAAAATAAGGTACGAATGATGATAAATATCGGTCAGACGAGTCAACTAGGGGCGGGGTAATTTGAAGCCGATCTTTTTTTTCAGTTTTTAGTCTAGTGATGGGCTGATTGGGGTTAGGCGATTAGAAGAAATAAATGATGGGATGAAACTGTGCAAGATGGGCAGAAGGATTAGCGGGATATGGAGAAAACTGATTCCCAGTGTTCCTCTCGGACCGACGCACTTTTCGCTTACGAGTTACGCCTCAGCGGGCAGGTCAAATTCAGTGACCTTCAAGTTTGAAGTGAGCAGACTTCTCAGTACTTGGTGAATCACTGTTTAGAAACGCCACAGGAATTCTTTTGATTTTGAGGGAGGGGTTAGGAACGTCAGCTCGAGCTAGAAAATCCTTGTTTCTCCTCTTGATCTGCCCAGTTTTCTTTTTCAGTTCCATCATAATGCAAGATGTGAAGCACGACGCATCCCTTAGCAGTACGAAACTGTGCCTGATCGTCCTGACTGTAGTCACTGAAGATAACTATGCCAATTCACTGATGCACGACCCCAACTTAGTTTTCCAAGTCCAGATTCACAGGGCTCAGATGAGGCACAGAAAAATAATCGGGGAGCTAAGTCTCCCGGCGCGGCCGATCGTCTGCGCTCTCCTTGGTGAGTTTTTTTTCTTCTTTTTTGTCTTAAAGTTTAACTGAAAAGGGCTGACCAAGGACCATCTAGTTACTCATCACTCGTTCAATTAAAGAGGCGGGAAAACCCGATAGAAATTCGTTACTCCGTTGTTCCACTGTTCGCGAATGTCGATTTTTACATAGCGGAATTTCCTAGTCGGGTCTGTGGTACCTCCATTCGCTTGATCCTGCGGTATGGCTGACGCAAAAGATTTAAGAGAAATAAGTATTCGTGCAGTGAGCAATGATCACCTAGAGCGTGTTCCACCCTTCTAACAATAGTTACTATTAGTTACTATTTCCGTTCCATCCTCACGAAAAGTTACTACGCTGACCGTTCCAACCTTGTCGGAATAGTAACTAATAGTTACTATTTGCTTACCATGCTCAGGAGCGTGTAAGCGTAGTAACTACGCATCTCTGTAACGTGATTGGTCGGATTCGCCCCTGGCGTGAGATCCTGCTGGAAAATAGAAAAATCGTTCCAGCCTTGATGTCAAAAAGCCAGAATTCGTGCCGTCATGCGTAGTAACTACGGTAAGTAGGGTGGAACACGCTCCTAGTTCACCGCTGGTCACTGAAAACCCTCGTTGTTTTTAAATTGCAATTTTCCTCGTCATAGTAGAATTTTGCGTAGTGAGGACGGCTGTAGATACTCTGAACATCATACTGAAGCAAATAGAGATAAATAAAAAAAAATCCCTTTACACAATCGAAATAATGCAGTGTTTCAGTTAAATGATACAAAAATAAGTTGGCTTTTTCAGTTAAACTTTGAAGGACATGTCATACCTATGGTAGAAATTCATTCTACTTCAGTAGTATTTCCATCCATTCTCACTCCTGAGATTGTTCACTTCATAAGTGTTATCCTATATCCTTTATTACCCATACGCTGACTATCACGCTTGCCACGATTGTTCTCTTTACGTAACATATCATGCACCCGATCATTGTTTCCCAGAAGTTCATTCATCCGGAGACCGGTTATGCCAATTTTGCCAAGATTGTCATCCGAGGCAAGAGACGTGGAAAAAGGCTAGAACAGCCGAAGCCGTTTGTAATCTTCTGTAAGCGTACAAAAAGTTTTTCCGTGTAGAGATTACAGTTAACTGCAATATTTGCTACTCAGATGATTCTTATCTCTACGCAGATAAGATTAATACTAAATAGAGATAAGATAAATCCGAGGAGCAAATACTGCAGTTAACTTTAATCTTTATACGGATAAACTTTTTACAGTGTAGCTTAGTTGGGAGGCGGTCATCTATCTCAGAACATCTGAGCCGAAACCCTATGTCAATTCGTTCTAACTTTTCTTTTGGTGCAATCAGGAGCAGTGCTGCCCCTTTGCTCTGACGGAACCTGTTCAACCCGATGAAAATTTGCAGCCTGCGTAGTAGTATGGTAGTAGTACGAAAACGTTCCATGTAATACTATTTAATAGCAAATCCAGTCTATAATTTAATCTACTAACATGCCTGCCAAGTTTCATGGTCCGCAGTTCGTGATGACCGAATTGTGGAAAACCCTCTTGAACTCCCCCAACTGTGACAAGATCCGGTCCTTGTCTCGTATTGTCTTTACGGCTTATGCTTGCTCTTTCCTCCAAGTCCCATCCCGATCTCTCGACTCTAAGCGTTTCACGAGATTTCTTGCACCCCCCTCCCCGATGAAATTTGTTTAGCCTGTGTAGTAGTATGGTAGTAGTACGAAAACGTTGCATCTAATACTATGTAATAGCAAAGAATACTATCATTTAATGTGCCTCAGACTGGGCCAATCTTATGTAGTAGTATCCAGTAGCATCCTGTCTGGCCATAGTAGCATCCAGTCTTGCTAATAGTAGGATATAGTAGTATGCAGTAACACGGTAGCCTTGAAGTAGAAGCATGTAGTAGCATCGTTAATCTTGCATGCAACTTTTTCGTACTGCTTCATAGTACTATTTTGAGATAAATTTTTCATCGGAAAACTCTGTGACATTCTAGCACCCAGTTCTTTTTTTTAGTTTCTACGAGACACTTTAAGGTTCTAGTTTGCTCTTATAAGAGCAGTTAATAGCCTACCCTTAAGACAAATAAATCCTGGCACTAGTACGATTTTCTGTGTCAAATTCTTCACAGCTGATCACACTGATCAGCGGTTTCGGGCTCGAGCTCAATTCTAATTCTCGCTTCTCATTTCTAAGTTTTCTACAAATTAGCGTTTTTATGGAGCTTACTCGAGGGCCATATAGCGATCGTAATGTCTGTCGGTCTGTCCGCATTTTGCTAGTTTGGGTACTTCCACATGACCTAGGACGATAAAACTTGGCATGCATATCAGAGACCCAACCGGATTAACTCGGAAATAATCACTTCCTCGATCCGACCATCAATGGGGGAGTTGCAAGATGGGGAATCCGGAAATTAGTAATATTCATAACTTTGGAACGGATAATCGGGCGTGCATTAAACTTGACAGGTATCAAGAACAAGTGTCTTGCTTCTACCTTGATTCGCTTTTTCTAGTTTTCTCAAACCCCTACCCCTTTCTTCCCACTAGTATAGCTCTGCGCCTGGATGAGTCAATTCTTTCTACACTAGTGAAGCTCTGCTCGTGGATGCTTAAATTCTTTTGGAGAGAGCTAGAGCAATCGAAGGTCGAAGGGGTGGGTTTGCGTGAAGCGTAAGTTGAAGGTTTGATCATTCGTGTCATTTTGTACCGAAAGTTGTGACAAATAGGACTGTGCGAGTGTGCATTATTTGTTTTTTTACTATATTTTATTGTTTGGCGTATTTTAGCGTGCAGACCCGTCCGGAAAGGCTATGAGAGCTATTTTAGAATAAAAGATTCCGATTTTGTCTAGCCAAGAAGTGTGGGGTTATATGCGGGCTAAGCTAACATCCAACCAAATTGATACGCCATACGCCATCTGTCGAGGTAGTTTGGATGTGGCACTTGCAAGTTTTGTTTTCTGTGTAGGTGTCTACTGTAGATAGACTTGGAATTTTCGGTTCGTAATATCTTTGCCGTTCTTCCTGTCCCATAATAATAATAATAATAATAATTGTATTTGAAAAAGCCCGAGGGCCATATACAGGTACATGTTATTAATACACAGAAACGTCAATCAACATACAACTAATCTACGGAAAGCTTTCTATATTCTAACGCTCTAGACACAAACCTACAAATCTTACTAATCGCCTGGGCGGATGTACACTTCAGGATACCAGGGAGTGTCGGGATATACCCACCAAAAATCTCCCTACGGAGATCCGAAAGCTCTTGGCACCGGCTTAGAAAATGGCCAATATCCTCATCTTCGCCACCGCAAAGGGGACACGCATATTTCCCATCCGGACTCTTCTTATTCCTATCAAACACTTTTTTTCTACCGTGGAGTGGTAGGCAATTCGCCCTCAGTTGGATCCAGTGCCTCAAATAAATCGCGGGTAGATTAAGCTTAAAATAAAATTCTGGTTCATAAACTGTCTTCAACATACTATAAGTTCTAAGGGTATCCGATGAAGAAATAATTCCAAGCCATTTCTGTGTTTGCTGGTCTTCAATAACTTTCAGTACTTCATATATGAAACCTGGAAATTGATCAGGAGGGCCCAGTCCAGCATTCCAAATATACGAAATTCCAACCTCATGAAGTATGGATTTGACTTGGAATGGCCATGATTTTATTTTCCCTGCACTTAACATTTCCAAATAAGCTGCCTTCGCAAGCCTATCATCTGGCAAAGCAATTATTTTTTGCCAGAATCTAATAATTTGAGCTACCCTATGCCGTCTTAAAGAAAAAATTCCTAGGTCTCCCTTCATCGCCTGAGTGTGGGTTGTAGGATGTAACCCAAATAATCTTTTGTAATACTGCAGCTGAATAGACTCGAGCTGCGTTGCTGATTCATGTCCCCATATTTCTGCCCCGTAATGGATAATTGGCAAAACCTTAGACATAAAAACATGCTTGTGCATTTTCAAATTTTGTATACCCATTAATGTAGAATTTCTGAATATAGCTGCTGATGCAGCTTTTCCCCTGGTCACCATTTCTTTAAGGTGAGCCTTCCAACTTCCATTTTCCATTACAACAAATCCCAAATATTTGAACTGAGAGCTAATTTTCAATTCTAGTCCTTTGAAGTAAAACTTTGGTGGATCCATCTTCCCACTATATCTTCCTGTATTAAAAACTACAACTTCTGTTTTCTTAACGTTTAAACTTAATTTCTTTAGATTCAAATACTCGTCCACCAGATTTAATAGAACTTGAAGGTCAAATTCCGATTTCGCAACAAGCGCAGTGTCATCAGTGAAAAGCAGTACTGATAAGGGTATCCCACCTAAAGATAACGACGGGGCCCATCTCTTCTCTAGAAACTCAACCATATCATTAATAAAAATCCCGAATAACCTCGGAGAAAGCGTACAACCCTGTCTCAAACCTTTCTTACTTCTAAAAACTCTCGAGAATCCTCCCCCTACTATTTTTACCACCCCCTTAGTAGAGCTATATATACTTACAATTAATTGATTCGGCCAGGTGACTACGCTTCCACTTTCCCTCGGTGACGCCAACGGTCCTAACATCTAATATTTAAAAAAAGAAAAAAATGTATGGCACTAGCAGCTCCGCTCAAGTGCCATATACCGATCACTTTTCGGTCGGTCGGTCGGTCCACTCACCTCGAGTTCCAGATGTGCTAGGAGGATGAAACTTGGCAGGCGTATCAGGGACCCCACCAAACTGACTTGGAAATTATCATTTCCTTGACCCGACCAGCCTGGGGGAGTGGAGGGAGGGGGAATCCGGAATAGTGACGTATGTACGACTTCTGAACGGGGAATCGGATCTTAATGAGACTTGATATTTGGAAAAACCTCCTGTCTCAGATATCACACTTCAAGTCCGGAATGGATCCGGTTACTTTGGGGGGAGTTGGAGGGGGGGGACCGGAAATTGGGCGACATGTTCAGAGTGGACGGATTGGGATGAAACTTGGTGGGAAGGACAAGTACAAGCCCTAGATACAGAGTTGACAAGATGGGACCGGATCCGAGCACTGTGCGGGGAGTTGAAGGGAGGGTTCCAGAATTCCGGTGATCCCTAGTTAAGATGCTTACACATGTGCTAGGACAGTGAAACCTGGCAGGCATATCAGGGACCCGGCCAAAGTAACTTGGAAATGTCACTTCCCTCATTTGACCCCTTTGGGGGGGAGTTGAGGGAGGGAGAGTCCGGAATATTGACGTATTTATAACTTTTGAATGGGATCGGATGTTACTGAAACTTGATATCTTGAAAGATCTCGTGTCTGAGATGTTACACTTCAAGTCCGGAATGGATCAGGTGACTTTTGGGGAGTAGGGGGGGGGGGGGGGACCGGAAATCGTGTGACTTGTTCAGAGTGGACGGATCGGGATGAAACTTGGTGGGTAGAACAAGCACAAACCCTAAATAAATAGTTGACAAGACCGGACAGGATCCGAGCACTGTGGGGGGAGCTGGATTGGGGGTCCCGGAATTCCGATGATCCCGAGTTAAGATGCTTATACATTTGCTAGGACGATGAAACAGTGCAGGCGAATAAGGGACTCGACAGTTTTAACTGAAGAACAGTCGTTTCTCCGATTTGACGATCGTGGGGAGAGTGGAGGGAGGGGTAATCCGGAATCTTGAGAAATGTCCAACTTTTGAACGGATGATCGGATCTTAATGAAACTTGATAGTCGGAAAGAGCTCTTGTCTCTGATGCCACATTTGAAGTGCGGATAGAATCCGACCAATGCCGGGGATTCGGGGGGGGGGGGGTGAGGCAGGAAATTTTGTGACACACTTAGAGTGTACCGATTGGGATGACACTTGGTAGGAAGAACAAGCGTAGCCTAACATTAAAGACTTGACAAGATTGGGTTAGAAATTGTCACTTCCCACATCCGACCATCCGTTAAAGTACTCACCTTATAACCGCAAAGTACAAAAGATACATTGAAGCAAAATCTTCATTTTTTTGATCCCTATGAACCCAAGATTGTTTTTGCTTCAAGGGTTTTGCTTAGAATGACTTTCTAGCATCCTTAAAGTGCGCATCTTAACCGAAAAGTAAAAGATTGCTTTTGACCAAACCATATATATTCATGATCCTAAATGGTCAAGGATCACTTTTGCCTCAAGGGTTTGACTACAGGTGAATTTCTTGCGCCCTTAAAGTGTGCATCATCACAGCCAAGAAAACTGTTTTTGTACCAAACGATAAATTCTCATTATCTCCAAGGGTCCATTGTCATTCTTATCAGAAGGATTTTTCTTACAAATGTTCACAACAAACCCACGAATTGGCAAATTCCTACTTTCGTCCTTTTACCAAGCCTTGCAAGTGTCATATGAGTTTCCAGCTCTTGTTTAATGAGGAAAGGCTATTGAGAACGAGAAACGTAGAATCGAGAAGTGACTATCCAACCAACTTTTTGACTCCGCACAATTGCCAAGCTTTCCCCGTTTTTTTTTTTGTTTTTTTTTTTAGCAAAAACGCAAGAACAGGGTTCTTCTCGATAGTCAAAAGACGCGATATAGGAATAGGAGAATTGAGATAAAAAAAAACGTAATTAATGTGACAAGGGTTACATACAGTGATTGGTGTAGGAAACTGCATCGACTTGCGCGCCGTTTTCACGCCTCCGATACATTTGCAAACTATCGTGTGCTTTCTTTTTTGAGCTGAAACGAAAAGCAGTGTTGGTCACTTAAAGGACCCCTCTCACTATGTACTCTTCAACTTACAGTATTTTAAAATATTTGAATACTTAAAACCAGGCTGTGCTTTCAACAAGCAACCCACGGTTTTTGCTGTTTAAGCCTTCTCCGAGACCCGTTGATTTGTAGCGAAAACAGGGAAACAGTTTACATAACTTCTCGCAGACAACCATCGACAACGTGATATCAAAGGTAGCAAAACAGGGCAAGTCAGAAAATCAGTGTGGTTTTGTTAGAGAGGTTAGTATCTACCGTACGAAATTTGGGGTCTCTGGGTTTAGGTAAACTACGGTTACTTCGAAAAAACAAGAATTGCCGAAATTGTGTTTTTGGGATCACAAAACGTAAGTGGAGGGATACCTATGACATCGCAAAAGTTGTCCGTCTGTCCGTCTGTCTGTCAGCACGATAACTCTCGAAGGGAATGAGATATTTTGATGAAGCTTGGTGTGAGGATTCTTTGGGTCAAGAGTAAAGTCAAGTTCGTAGATGGGCTCTGTAGCCCTACATTTAGAGGTGGGGGTTCAAATTAAGGGGCAAAAAATTTCTTTTAAATAGCTAATGTGATAGTCGATTGTGGGGTAAAAAGACATGTTGAACACGATGGTGAAAACCATTTCCTTGCCGGATAAGTAGTTCGTCCAGAATCCGGCAAAAACCGGGAAGTTTGTTAGAATTAAAAGTTTTATTGGAAGTTGATTAGATGTTCGATTATTGGGTAAGAAGACGTGCTGAACATATTGATGAACACGATTTTCTCGTCAGACAACTAGTTCGCCCGGAATCTGGCCAAACCGGAAAATTTGTTTGAAGCGAAAGTGTTATTTGAAGTTGATTAGATGACAGATTTAGAGCTAAGAAAAGACGCTAAGTCTGTATATGACAATCGTTTTTGACCCGGACGTATAATCCGTCCGGAACCCGGTTGAAGCCAGAAATGTTTATAAGTTAAAGTTTTATTTGAAGTTATTAAATGTTCTTCGTAGGGATAAGGAGATGCGCTGAATGCGTTTCTGAATTGTTCTTTTTTTGCTGGACAAGTAGTTCGCTCGGAATTTGGCCGAAACCCGAAATTTCAGTATCGTCAAAATAGATATGGCTTATTGAGGTATATCTGAACTTGGTTTTCTCAGAGGATTAGCCTGGCGAAGACTGGATCTGACGAAGACAAGACCCAGTTGTCTGGATCAAATATTAGATTTTTGGGATCCCATCGAAACCTTAGGTCGTGTTTTAAATCGTCCTATCAGTAAGTGCCAAACTTCTTTCCCACCAATTTGACTAAGTCCCAGGCTCTGTTGTTGATGATGATGAAAGTGAGATCCAGATCTGAATATTAGATACCACGTTTCCTGGGCAGTTACCACGATAAATGCAAAACACGCCTTTTGACGGCGGGATCAGATTCCACTGTAACTGACTTTAGACCGTGGTATCACATACCATGGTACCTGCAGAAACGCAAATAATGAGAAGACAAAACACACAGGATCGAAAGAACTAGCTTTGGAATTTCTTTGTCTGAAACTGCTGGCTTCTGCAAAATGGTTACAAGTGGTGGGTTGGATATGGGCTTCAGATGATTTTCTTATAAAAATAGTCATCTTTTTCTTTAAGTTCAAAGTGGTCTTCAATACAGACAGCTTCCGCACGGTATTAAAAACAACCGAATATGTGTCATCTCGCCAAACGTAAGCTGTTTACAATTGCGTAGTAAAGTTTTGCAAGAGGTGTGTCGGTTGGGTAGATTCCTGAAGGTTGCCATGGAGCACCGTGAACGTTTTATTGTAGGTTGATGTTGTGGTAGGGATAGGTGTTAGTTTGTTTAATAGTTATTTAGTTGTTAGAAGTATGAGTGAGTGTTGAATATTTGGATGGGTACATTGCAGTTGGAGTGCTTGTTTATGTTTATATTTTGTCCCGCCATGGCCCATAGGAACACATTCATACATTCATTCATTCGTTGTCAAGTTCAAGTTCACGTTCTTTCAGTTTTTCAATAGAACTGCACAAAAAATACAGCAGTGAGCAGAGAGGTGAACTCGGTTCACTCAGATACAAGTTACACTATATACAAATTCTAAAACACACATACTTGTCGCGATACATCTCCTGTTGTCTTTGCCCATGAGGCTCTGACAAACTCACAAAAATAAATTTTCTTATAAACCAAAAATTGTTACACTTAAAGTTAAAGGTGACGGATATAACATATAATTGTTTCAATCAAAACCAGATTAATTGTTCTTGTATTCAAACAGCAATAGTTGCACGAGGTTTGATCTGACAACTGGTATGGACGAGTGAGCACATAGACGGCCATGGTATCCAGTAGCGCGTTACTGAGTGATGTAGTGAAAACCTACTTCTCTTAGTAACCACTTTAGGTGAAGTAAAAAAAGCAAGCATTGAGGCGGGTTTCATACGAATGGACTATAAGTAGGAAAGGTTCAGAGAAGAGAAGTAATTTGGTGTTTGATGACGGCCGAATTTTATTTTAAATAAAATGGAATTTAGTATTAAAAGCTTAGATAGATAGATAGAAAGTGTATTGTACAAATAACTTTCGGGGTATAAACCAAATTTGCGATCATTGTAAACTAAATTTTTATAAATTACAATATATATTTTAGATGTCAGTAGGCTACACCTAAAAATCTGTCACGCTTCTTTATAAAATTGCACGAACTCGGGAATAAAACTTTTTGCATATCTAGCATGTTTTCTAGGTACAGGACACAGTTTGGGAACCCTAGAACTTACCACTCGTTCTGGTCGATTTCTAACATTTGGTAGGGAGGAGGGAGGATTTGGGAGTGGAGAGGATGAGATTCCATGGCTAAACCGAAGTCAGTGCTTAGCTCTTTTCTGCGCTCCTGCAGTGTTTTGAGGTTAAAGTGTTTTAAAAGGTACTTACAGGGACAATCTTTACAAGATTGCTAACAATTTTGCATAAAAAAAAAACACTTAAGATGTAAAAAGCTAAATCAAACCACCACTTTTTCTTTCAGATCTTGTTATCGAGTTCATTGTGACCCATCTACTTAAGAAGTTTCCCCTAGACCTTTACGGCTTGGCACTGGGGATAGTAATCCGACTCCTTTGCTACCAGAAGAGGTGCAAAGTGCGTATCAGCTACCCCTGGAAGGACTTATGGCATGCTCTTTTCTCTATGCTCAAATTCCTGCAGTCGGCAGAAGGACAGTTGCTGAAGAAGCTGAATATATTTCCAGTCGCTCAGCAGGTACACATTAGTTGCATTTTTGTTGATACCATGGTATCTGTTACCACGGTCTAAAGTCGTTTTAGCAGTTACCGTGGTATCTGATACCACGGTTAAAAGGCGTTTTTGCAGTTATCGTGTTATCTGGCCAGTTATTGTGGTATCGATATTCAGATACTACGGTCCGACCGTGGTAACTGGTCGTGGTATCTGAAAAGTCATCTCACTTTCATCAAATTTTTTCAGATCGGTGAGAAAGAAGTTTAGCACTTAGTGATGTAACTGGATATCTGTTTTTCTTTTGGGATGACTTCGAAAAGTGCAATTTCAGCAACAGTCGTTTTTGCAGAGCATCCTGTAACAGATACCACGGTAACTGCAAAAACGACTAATTGCAGGTCCAGTTATCGTGGTAACAGATACCATGGTATCAGCAAAAACGCAACTATTAAAGCCCGATGAAAAATTTATCTCAAAATAATACTGTGAACTAGTACGAAAAAGTTGCATGCAGTACTAACGATGATACTACATGCTTCTACTTCAAGGCTACCGTGTTACTGCATACTACTATATGCTACTATTAGCAAGACTGAGTGCTACTATGGCAAGACAGGATGCTACTGGGTACTACTACATAAGATTGGACCAGTCTGAGGCGCATTACCTTAAATCGCACTTCCAGCGAGATAAGGTGGTGTTAACCTCCTGTAGAGTCTCTCGCTGGTTGGCGGCTTGATTATCAGATCGTTGTTGTATCATCGGCTCACTGGCACTCCAGTGTAGCCGGCATTGATTGGTTGGTAAATCTTGTTGTCACATCGGCTCACTGGAATCCCAGTGCAGCCGACACAGATAGTATTCTTTGCTGTTACATAGTATTACATGCAACGTTTCAGTACTACTACCGTACTAATACGCAGGCTACACATTTTTTATCAGGAGGTCAGGGGAATCTCCACCGTGTTACATCTCCAGGTGTTACGTGTTACATGCATCACGCACTAGTCCTGAAACCAGTCATTTATTTGTCTGGCCTGGTCCATTTCATACAGTAGCTTCACCCCCCCCCCCCCCCACGTCGTTACCTCCGGTCTCGTCGGGCAAAGGTTAAAGACGAAAAGATTTAAATTTTTATGTAATGAAGGGAATGATGACTTGGAGCACTTCTTGCTGAAGTGTCATGAGCTTTCTGATTTAAGGGTGTCTCTGATTGGGTGGAATTTGCGGCTTCCAGACATCTTGGATTGTACATCGGCGCAGATAATATGCAAAGTGTGTAGATTTATCGATGAAGGAGTGAAATTTCGAGAGAATAGAAGTTGAATTTTGGTTATATTTTGTTTAATTTAGTTGGTTAATTAGTGTATAACCTGTTCATGTATATGGCCTCTGGCTTTAAATATTGATTATTATTATTATTATATCGGGACCTTCTGTTTCAAATACTTTCAAATAATTGTTCCTTGTCGTTAAAGGGATTCCGGCGTAACTGCTTACTTTGTATTATCTGACCCTTATGCAAGGTTATCATCCATTGGCCAGGACCTCAATGTTTCTGTCCTCATCATCTGCCCTCTATCACGGTTCTTGCATCCGGGAAGAAGAGTTTTTTAGTCCCGATTAGTCCCTTTCTTCTATGTTTGTCTGTTTTTTCTTATCCTGTCCATTTCGCTATTGAAAGCTCAGTCTAATTTTTTTTTTTTTTTTACTGTGCTATTTTCCTTTTCATGTCTATTTTTATACATAAGAAATCAAGCTCTGTAAAATTTTGTGGGACGAAGCCTGAAAGTTTTGCTCGTCGGCAAATCGGGATCTTTTTAAACGAAAGAAAGTTCTGTAAACTTTTGTCGGGCAGTTATTATCCCTCCGTCATTGTCACTGCTGAGTGAAAGCATGCTGAACTCTTCAAGTCTAAAAATCCGCTTGCACGTTGACGCGTTGTTGCGATGCGCTGCTTATGCGTATATCTTGCGCTGCGTACAGGCTGCGTAGCGTATCTTCACGCCTGCGCGACAAGCTTTCACGC
This sequence comes from Branchinecta lynchi, assembly GCA_023053575.1. Classification (NCBI taxonomy): domain Eukaryota; kingdom Metazoa; phylum Arthropoda; class Branchiopoda; order Anostraca; family Branchinectidae; genus Branchinecta; species Branchinecta lynchi. Next base: position 10,163,949 of record JAKZAP010000015.1, read on the forward strand.
TGGATGTGTATTTACGTTTTCCTTTCTCGGTTTCTTGTGCTGAATTCTCATTTCTTTCATCATTACTAAGTTTTTCTTCATCGTTAGTAGGTTTTCTACAGTTTCACTTCAAAAAATTTAATTATTCACTGAAAAGATGCGTATGCGTTGACGCAACGTTTTATTTGTCTGCGTAATCTCCGTCTTGCGTCACCGCAAGCCAGACGCAGAGGTAGCCTAGCTCAGCGTGAAAGCCTCAACGCCTCAGTGTGAAAGTGGCTTAAGGTTCGCTTGAAACTGCGCAAACTTGTGCGCGCGTTATACCTTGTTTGTAAGTGCGGGAAACCAAAAACGCGCAGCCTACCTGCTACACTTTTCAATCTTCTTTTCACACATTCAAATCTTCAGTGTCAAAATTTTGCTCTTTGGTTGTTCAAGAAGTTTATAAATCAATCCATAGCGCCTATGGGCGCATCGTCCCCAACCGGGGGCGCTATAATCGTAAAGCTGTTGGAAATTTGTACAGCACCTTCTGCGCTCCTTCTATACTATTTCGTGCTGGCGTCACTCATGTTCTGCGAAAGAAGAAATTAAGAAGATGAGATCATGTTATTTTAAATATGCAAAGCACCTGCTCCACTTGTCGAAATTATGTCATAACCATACATTGACGGAGATATTCAAGATGCAAGTATTCCCCTTTTGGGTGTTTCCTCATCGCTTTAAAAAATTATGGACAACGGAGCCCAACCAGCGCACGACGTCGTCCACTGCTTCCTGACCGAAGATTGAAAATTAAGTGTCTTTTTCTGTGTGTTTATGTGTTTTCTTTATTTTCTGCATTTACTCCGCCCTTACTTACTTACTTACTCACTTCATCCTTTTAGGCCATCAGCATTTTCAACTTATTTATCACCTATGGCGATACGTTCTTATCCTCCCCATCGACCTACGATGACCTTTATTACGAAATCATCCGCAATAAAACAGTCTTCGACAACTTGTATTCAATGGTATTGCGGTAAGTTAAGTTACGAACCCATTTGGCGAGTAGGTGCCCCTCCCCCATTCAACAGAAGTAGCTCCGTTTATATGTATTAGCTATAACGTTTTATGGCATTATTTCTGTTATTTCATTCTTAGCTGTTTACTGAACTATGTGTAACACATGCAACGAGCCTTACCTGTAAGCTGAAGATTACCTGTACTGAATAACTTGGAAGAGGCTGGGATTGACTGACTCGTTGCCATGAAGAATCGATCCAGTTTCCCTTAGTGTTGGCTGTTGTTAGAATTATGTACAAAGAAAAAGGTACAATCGTTTTTGTTGACTGCGGGGGTTTATCCCTTAATTTCCTGACGATTAAGTTCGCTCACAGTATAATATTTAAGATATTCGACGACCGACAGTGACAACAAGGAATACTGCCTGAAGTTGATGACGAGCCTTAACAATATTCGATCCATCGTCACGCATTTCACTCCAAAAATCGAGTCTTGGCTCGCGAGCCAGAGCCTCTCAACCCCTTCTGAAGCTCAAGTAAGTTTCCTTCTTTACGTTATGTGTTCTAATTTCACTGATGTTGCTCTCGTCGAACACATAGGTACACAAATATAGACCAGTGGGTTTGAAGCCCAGTGGTTATATACACACGAAAATCAACAAAATCACTTAAAGGAATGTACTCTTAACTCGCACTGTTAACTCTTCAACTTACAGTATTTAAAAATAGCTGAATACTTTATAACTAGGCTGTGCTTTCCAAATAACCCACAGTTTTTGTTGTTTCAAGCCTTTTCTGAGACCCGTTAGCTTGTAGCGAAAACAGGAAAAACAATTTACATAACCGGTTTTTATGGCACTTGCCCTTCGGCCAAGTGCCATATAGCGATCTCAATTTCTGTCCGTCCTTCGGTCTGTCGGTCGGTCCGGGTTTTGCTAGTGCGGGCACTTCCACATAAGCTAGGACGATCAAACTTGGCAGGCATATCAGGACCCCAAAGATTAAGTTGGAAATAGTCATTTTCCCGATCCGAGCATCGTGGGGGGAGTGGAGGGAGGGGGAAATCTTAATGAAATTTAATATTTGGAAAGATCTCGTGCCTCAGACGACCCACTTAAAATCCAACCGGATTCGATGACTTTGGGGGGGGGCTGGAGGGGGAGCTGGAAATCTTGGAAACGCTTAGAGTGGAGGGATCTGGACGAAACTTGGTGGGAAGAACAAGCACAAGTCCTAGATACATCATTGACATAACCGGACCGGATTCAGGCACAGTGGGGGGATTTGAGGGGGGGGGACTCGGTGACCGCGAGTTCGGTACTAGGACGATGAAATTTGGTGGACATATCAGAGACCCGAACAGACTGTCTTGAGAATAGTCGTTTCGCTGATCCGACCATCGTAGGGCCGGAATTTAGTAACCTGCATAACTTTGGAAGCAGTAATCGGACGTGCATGAAACTTGACAAGTGTCAAGAACAAGTGTCTTAGATGTTCCTTTTCAAATCCGGACCGGATACGATAACTGGGGGGGGGGGGGCTGGAAAGGGGCACCGGAAATCTTCTGAAAGGCTCAGATCCGAGGGATCGGGATGGAACCTGGTGGGAAGAACAAGCTTAAACCCTAGATACATTACTGACAAAATAGGACTGTATCGTGTCACAGTGGGGGGAGTTGGACGGGGGTTTACTGGAATTCCGGTGATCTCGAGTTAGGGTACTTCCAGGACGATGAAACTTGGCAGGCATTTTAGGGATTCTACCATACAGACTTGAAAATAGTCCCTTCCCCGATCCTATCATCGTGGGGGGAGTAGAGGGGTGGGAAATACGGGATATAGTAACATTCACAACTTTGGAACGGGTGATCGAACGTGCATGAAACTTGGTAAGTATTAAGAACAAGTGTCTCGGATTGTCTGGACCGGATCTGATCACTGGGGGGGGGGAGCTGGAGGAGGCACCGGAAATCTCCTAAATCCCCTAAAGTTGAGGGATCGGAGTTGGACTTGGTTGGAAGAACAAGCGTAAACCCTAGATAAATCTCTGACAAAACAGGACCGGATCGTATCACGGTGGGGAAAGTTGGAGGGGGTTTTCCGGAATTCCGGTGATCTCGAGCTAGGGCGTGCTTCCAGATGTGCTAGGACCATGAAACTTGGCGGGTCACTTAGTGCATTCCCCGATCCGACCAGCGTGGGCGGAGTAGAGGGATGGGGAATCCGGAATCTGGTGACATTCGTAACTTAGGAACGGGTGATCGGACGTGCATGAAACTTAACAAGTGTCAAGAACGAGTGTCTCAAATGTTCAGTTTCAAGTGGCTGATCACTGGGGGGGGGGGTAGCTGGAGGGGGCAAACTGAAAAACATGCACTGTTGCACTGTTTGGAACATGAACTGTTCCGACAAGTGCCATATGAGCTTGTAGCTCTTGTTCTGATTGAAAAACTCCTCGCAGCCAACCGTCGACAGCGTGATACACATCGAAGGTAGCAAAACACGGCAAATGAGAAAATCAGCGTGGTTTTGTTAGAAGGGTTAGAATGTACCGTACGAAATTAGGGTCTCCTGGTTTAGAAATATACGGAGTAATTATGGAAGTAGGTTGCGTTAGTATTGTAGGTAAGACAGGTCCTTTAACACATTAAATTCTGCATCTCTCCAAACTTCTGTCAATGTAGCCTACACTAAGACTAGGATAGGTGGAGTCACGAATTTCCTTAGTAGAAAAGGCCTTGATAGCCAGAAAAGGGGTTGTTGGATGATGATGTTCAGCTGCGAGGGACATTTCTCAGTCCACATGCGACTGGAATTAGTTCCAGAATGCTAGCTGATGGTGTTGAGGGGTCCTATGTTGACCGTAAGATGCTTCAGCCCGGGCCCTGGGCCGAGTATTTCAAATCCTTTTTACGTGTTGTATTCTTACTAAAGTAACCTCATAACCTGAAATATCAATATTCACCGATATATCTCAGGATTTCATTTTCTGCTGTTGGCTGAGGTGCCATGTCTGGGATCCGTACAAAAGAAGGATATGTTAGACTATTGGAATTGAAACTGTGTATGCCGCAACTTATTATGCGTTACAAGATACGTTACGCGCGTTACAAGATACATTATGCGCGTTGCAAGATACGTGACGCGCGTTACAAGATACTGTTACTTTACCAGACGACATATGTATCAATTCTTTTTCTTTGTTGATGACAAATGAGAAAATAAATTGTACTAAAGCCATTGTAAGTCACACAAAACAATATACACAATAGCAATAAACGGAATACGGGGCAGATATAGAGGAATTGCTTTCTGTGCGATAGCCCGAACAAATTGACCTTCCCAGATCTTGGATTCCCTCAAAAGATTTGTCTCTAAATCTCACTAAACACTTAGTATAGATAAATAGATAGATCAGTGTATTTCAGAAGCCCAAGGCCATATACACAAAAAAAAAAAAAAAAAAAAAAAATCATAACATGAACAATCAGACTCCGTCTTAATTTTAAACATTTGTCTATATACAGGCCCACTCGAGTAATAACGGTAGGGTTAGTATTACTCTAAATTTCGAGAAGTGACAAAATTACACCATCTAGATAAATGTTTCTTAAATCAGAAAGCTTCGGGCATGTGTGGAGGAAATGGCCCAAATTTTCTTCCTCCTTCTCACAAAGTAGGCAAGCATACCTCCCATCATCCCATCAGGAACCACACTACCTCTCTCAAAAACCTTCTGCCTGCTCTGAATTGGAAGGCAGTTTGCCCTTAGTTGAATCCAACTACTTAAAACTTTCCCGGGTAGATTCAACTTAAAATACACTGATGCTGATGTGAGTCTGTATACTGATTGGTAAAGAGAGATATTGCGCTTCTTTTCTTGATCTGTCTGGAGGAATAAATAACTGTTAGGTATATATATATATATCGCAATCGATTTTATTTTTCTCAAAACTATCATGGTAAAAATCCAAACGGCATGTAGACCCAGTCAATTTTCTTTGTAGCCCAAGTTTATATCTCAGTTAGTTCGTTATATTGTATGCTATGAGGCTGCTTTGTTTTCTGTTGTTATGCTAATGGTTTGTGTTTTTTAGATTCTCGAAGTTGTTAGAAATGGTTACGAAAGTCTGACCTTGAAGCTAGTTGATAACCTGGACCAGTTTGAGAGGTACACGGCGGGACCCCAATACTCTACCTTCTTCACCGTCTTTGTAAGTAGTACTTTCTAGGTCATCTTTCAGCAAAACTACCGTTCAATGCGACAGCGAGAGCTCGCTTCGCGCACTGTCTGACGCCCGTGTTTGGGCTTGAAGCTAGGCCGCAGAATGGAGCGAAATGAAAGGTTCTGCAATAACATCAGACCAAACTCTCTGTACGGCTAAACAAAAAACAAAAGGGTATTTTTTTTTATCCTCTCAATAATCATCGGTAGGAAGTACTTCAGTCAATTAACACTAAGTACAAATCGTGGGATTTTGGTTTCACCAAGTATAAATTTCCTGGGTTACTTAAAGCACAATGGACACTTCTAATGCTTTACTTAGTATTAAATGCTTCACAATTAAACATTTCCAACTTCCATTAGAAGGCGCTACGAAAATCGACCGTTTTCTTGTTATCCCTTGTCTTTACCTCTCTGGCATTTCGGCGATCCAAATCTTAGGAGCTGGGATATCGTGGCAGGAAATTCAAAAACTCCAAGCAATGCTTGATAGAAAAGGATATATTTGGGATGTCCCCAAAGTCAAGCCTCAGATGCAGTTTACCTGATTGTTCTAATGTTTCATCAGAAGTTCTATGGCATAAAGTGCCTATTAAACGTTTTTCTTTGTGGAATAGTGTTGTGAAGCTTGATTAACTTGCTTTATAAAATGTACCAAAATATGCAGTAAGCTTATAAAAAATAACATAGCTACAAAAATCATTGAAAACAAATAACCTATTCAAATCTGAATTATACAAGCTGATTTATACATAACATAAAGGTCTACTAAGTATTACAAGAAACATCACTTTTATCTTTGTCCAAGCTGCTGATCTAGGGGGTAAGGATTGTTCCTAGGTTGTTACAGAGTGGGATTGGGGTAGTTTGATGTGCCCATTGAACTTTAATACTCATGACTTCAGTAAAAGAACTAGCTACTTGAAGCCAGAAGTACTAATGAACTTTCAAGTACTGTCTTAAGTAAAATCTGCTTAGATCACATCGATTTGCACATTGAAATGTTTTTCCCAATATGTATAAAGCAATTAAAAGCTTTCAGAAGAAAACCCTGATAAAACTTGGCAGTCTATTAAGTAGTCTACACTGCACCCTTGGTAAAGATAATACTAGATGATGGGAGCTCCATTTAAAGCTGCAAATGCTATATTCCCTCAAAGTGCTGCTCTTAAAACTTGAAGTGCTCCTTAAGTACAATTGTAGGCTACTTGGAACTGAAGTACGATTTCAGTACATTTTTTGTCCGGTCCTTAATACTTGAGAACGAAGCTTTATATTTTGAAGTACTTGTCCCAGCAGTGTCATCAAATGTGATATCTTTTAGGTTCGAAATGTGGTAAACGAGTCACGTGCATGTGTTGATTTAAACGTTGTGGACTACTCGACATTGTTAGTGGACGGTGCACAGACACCGACGTGAGTCGACCAACCCTAGGAGTGACCTTGCCGGGTGGGATCTGCCGTATGCGTGGAATCTTTAGCCTTGTTTGAGTGCGTCGACAAATGGACTGTGATTGATAGCGGAAGAAGGCGCCATTTTCAGTTCCGACGGGGTGGGACACCCTTTTAGTAGGATTCGTCAGTCTTCTTTTAGGAAACAATTCCCCAAGATTGTGTAACAAGAAAATCCAATTTCAAAGCGATTTATTAGCCCACTATTTGACTAGAGTAAGTAATTTATTTATAACCCGCCATTTCGAAAAGCGGAGTGAATGAATATGAGTAGTGGAGTAAATGAAAATGAAATGAGTAGTAGAATGAATGGCAGGTATATTTATACATTTATAGTGACTTGTTCTGTTCATAGATTTATTTCAGAGTTGTAAATGGTTGTCTTGGAATAATCTGCTGTGCAACAACTCACTTCCTTGTACTTGTAACTGGATCAGACGATTGCCGCCCATCCCAAATGAGTCTGTATTGTGCCAGCTCTTAGACGAAGCCAGTCAGCAGCTGCCCGTTTTCGGTCAAAACACACCTGACCGACGCCGTATCCTTCCGGCCTAAAAGTAACATAACAAAAAGAAATTTTTAAAAACTTTGCTTCGGTACAGTAGTAGATTACTTAAAGCATTGTCCAAATAGGTAAGGTGTATTACGGCGTATAACGCTTATTACAGATTCCTCTTTTCAGAGATGTAGTCTTGAATCTTGGTCTTGGTCTTAAGACCAGTCTCAAGACCGATGTCGACAATCTTGGTCTTGGTCTTAAGACCAGTGGCAAATTCTTGGTCTTGGTTTGTTCTTGCGCTTCCGGTCGTCAAGACCTAGGCTGGTCGTCAAGACCTAGGCTGGTCTTCAATACCTAGGCTGGTCGTCAAGACCCTAATTACAGCCGGATTAATTTCGATACTTTTTAAAACGTTGCAAGGCAGGAAAAGGTTAATAACGGATTGCATCATCAGGACCACATTTGGGAGGTCAAGAGATTAGAGGATAAAATTTTTATTTGTAGGGGCTATTCATAGCGATCATTGCTATGTAAGCAAAGGCTTGAGGTGAGTTTCTTCAGTAAAAAAATAATGGCCACCAAGGAACCTTCAGTAGTGAAGTATGCGTTTACCAACTTTCAGCTTTGTGAACGAATTCGGAAGTGCTCCGCTGTTTGTAAGTTCTGCAACGAAAAGAGCACTGACAGTAAAGGGGTTTCTTCTACTTTTGTAAGGTAAGTATGCAGTATGTACAGTTATTGCTGACAGCACATTCGACCACCGCTCAGACGCAGTCTATGTGGTCATCAGTTCTTGCAGCCCTAGAAGTTCTCCCGTCATTCTTTTCGTCTGATGACCCCTGGAAGAGACTGAAAGAGCATCCTTCATTTTCGCGCCTAAATCCCCTATACAAAAAGGTTTTCTGCGTTCCAGCACACAGTGGACCTTTTAGGCGACCGCATAGAGCAAGGATGTCCCAGAAATTATTGGCAGCATTGGTTTATTTAAAATGCAACAGAGATAATTATGTAAATTTTATGCGCGTATTTATTGACAGAAATATAATCAGCTTACTTTTCATTAATTTCCCGTAGTTAGGCCAGAAAAGCAATTTCTCACTGAATCTGGTAAAATAAACTTTCTTGGTCTCGGTCTTAAGGCCAGAGCTGAATTTTTGGTCTTGGTCTTAATACCAGGGCTAAAATCTTGGTCTTGGTCTTAATTCCGGTGCGAAAATCTTGGTCTTGGCCTTGGTCTTGAAGACATCACTGCCTCTTGTCCTCGGGGCGCGCTGTAATAAGGCGAATAAGGAAAATGGAGCTCGGCTCTATTCTCCCTTATGCAGAGCCAATCAGATTGCTTGGTTGGTTCCGCCAGCGGGCCGAGGGAAGGAACAGCGCCGTCAGTGTTGCCGCAGGAAGCGCTAAAGTTCTACTTTGTTGGAAGCTAAAGAAACAACTTTTCTTCAAAAGAACACGTTTTGTTCTATTGCGACTGCGTACTGCTAGTTCGAGTACCAATGCTGTCCATCCGTAAATTTAGTAGCTTTTTACAATATATTGGGCGTCAGGTTCTACTGGTGTACTTGAAGTAGTACTAAGAACACTTTTTCTGATCTTTAGAAACTCGAAAAACTGTATCAGCGTGTCAACACCGAACGCTGCATTCATTAGAACCTCTCGGGTTCCTATTTGAACAGACGTGTGTATTAAGACGTAAACATCCCGTATAGCGTTATTCAGCTTATTAGACACCTATTTGGACAATGCTTAAGACTTTTCATTGCGTAGAACCCGCGTGACATAATAGTCCGCATAGAGCGCGGACGAGTTTCATTTGCCAAAGATATCGGTGTTGCTTCTGACTGATCCCTCTTTTTTCTTTAAATGTCTCTTTGTTATGTTATTTTATTTTCGAGTGAGTAATTGAAGAGCTGAGCGCGGAAAGGTGATAAGTAGCCTTTTTTGGCAAATTGAGTTAAAAGTACCATCTGTTAGACGTTGACTCTTTCTTCCTGTGCTATGAGAATCTTTGCCAGATCACTCCCGGCTGACTCAGCGGACAAATCTGATAACTAGCTTTGGATATACTAACTTCCCAAACTATAAATGCGATTATCTCGAAACTAGCAAACAGTGAGTTATCACCTTTGTGCGCTCAGCTCTTCAGTTATGCAACCTGTAAGGTTTAGATACGTGCTTAAAGGACCTGTCTTACCTATAATACTAACGCAACTTACTTACATAATCACTCCAAAGATTTCTAACCCGGAGACCCCAATTTCGTACGGTAAATTCTAACCCCTCTTAACAGAACCACGCTGATTTTCTCACTTGCCGTGTTTTGCTACTTTCGATGTGTATCACGCTGTCGATGGTTGTCTGCGACAAGTTTTTCCATCAGAAAAACGGTTATGTAAACCGTTTCCCTGTTTTCGCTACAAGTAAACGGGTCTCGGGAAAAGGCTCAAAACAGCCCAAACCGTGGGTTATTTGTTGAAGGCACAGCCTAGTTTTAAAGTATTCAAATATTTTAAAATACTGTAAGCTGTAGAGCACATAGTGCGAGGGGTCCTTTATCCAAGCGTTCATTTGGGCGTTAAAGGTCGTGCCAAAGCCAGCGGCTAGGCTACAAAGCGTTTATCTTATCTAAGTTTCATCATGGTATTGTTTGTTGGGAGGAGCTGCTGCTGATGGTAGAGTTCCTCGTACCTTACTTTTTTACTGATTATGAGAGAGCACTCGGAAGGAAATAGCTGTAGTCGCAGACGTATTTATTACCAAAGGTTTGTTTGTATGTGGCTTTATTCTTATAGTTTTATTCTTATTTCTCCGTCTTTAGTATTTTTTCTTCTCGTTATTTCCATTGTATCGTGCAAGTTTGATGAAATATTCCAGTTCTTTACACAGTTATAAGCATATTTGAGATAGCTAAACGGATAATTCATTAATCCGCATAATTCTGAACGGATAATTCATTAAACGGTAATTTTGAAGTGTTCAATAAGTCACTTGATAACGAGCGGTCATGCAAGGCCTGGAAATACTGCTGGGACCAGTAAAAGATGTCAGCCATCATCACTCACGGAGCAACTGCAGATTAATACTCTATATGACTAAGTCCAAAACACGCCAGTGATCCTCAGGAAGAAGGAGAAAGCGTGTCCGCACGACTCAAACTCAACGACTCAGATCCTGTGTCAATCAATCACCTGCAGAGGCGGGAGATTTTAGATCGGCAAGGGGAGATAGTCATCAAGAGTGTTGGACCTTAATCGCTCCGAAGTGACAGTTAAGGTAATAAATACTGTGAAAAAATCACATTTGAAAATTTCACATTTTAATCAAATTTTTTCTAAACGTTCATATTTCTAGCTACGGCCTTTAAAAGACCCTTGCCGAAAAGAGCCGAAACGTCTTTGAAATAAAACTTCAGCTGACTATCTTACTGATATATTTTACTGACTATTTTACTGCAGTTATATATTATATTATCCGTTTAGCCCCATATCAGTCAGCTAGGGCTAAAGGAATAGTTACAAGTACACCCTTAAAGCACCACCGACAACAGCATCAAGATGCTATGACTTTATTGGGTACCTCTTCAGAAGGGCTTACAGTTGTATATTGTTCGATAGAGGTCCTACTTTAAGCGGGAACTCCACTGGTGGAATAATCATAAATATATATATTTTAGAGCAACCCGCCAAATAAACAAGGTGGTAGTGGAGTAAAGAGAACAACGAGCTACGAGCTCATATGGCACTTGTTACGATTAGGTGATGCAAGAAAGTAGATGAGAATGTCACAGAATACCACTTTCAACTCGATTTCCAGTTTCACTCGAGTCTGAGTATTTCCGGCACTGCGTCGGATTATCTAGGGCATATTATTTTTCTACCTTTTAAGTTTAGGTCCACTCGTTTGATTCCTAAATAATGTGCCACACCGTTTCCGGTACCCCCCCCCCTTCCAACTCTCCCTGCCAAGGCTGAATTTGGCTCGGACACCTAAAATGAATCATCTAAAGCATTTTCTTACCACCTATCAATTTTCTCTCGAATCTGAGCATTTCGGGAAATTGCTCGAGCGCTGTGCTCGGATTCGGTCAGGACCCTCAAATACGTCACCTAGGGCATATAATCTCTCTACTTTCCAAGTTTCATTAATATCGGTCCACTCGCGTCCCCTCGGCGAGCCACAGAATTTCCGAGAATCTCCCTCCAACTCCCCCCTCTGTGACCGAATAGATTCGGACGCCAAATAACAAATCTGTGACGCATAAACTCAGTCCTGTCCAACTTGCATCCCATTTGTTTGGTTTCTGTGCACGTCAACAAGTTTCCGGACCCCCCCCCCCCCTCCTCCCAACTCCCCCAACCACGGCTGCATGTGGTTCGGAAACATGTTTTGCATTTCTAGGTCATCAGTTCTTATCACCCATGAAGTTTCACTCGAAACGGACCACCTGTTGGCAACCTAGGGAAGTCAGTTATTTCCGGATACCCATTCCCTTAGCTCCCTCAAAAATGGACGGATCCAGGAACGGAGGTTTTCTTAGGGCATCGTGTCGGGTTCTTAAGTCTATTTGGTCGGGTCAGTAAGTGCCCGCCAAGTATTATCGTCATTGGCACATCTGGAAGTGTCATAATTCGCGATCACTGGAAATCTGGGAAACCTCCTCCAACTCTCCCCAAAGACCCCGGTAAGATCTGGTTCTTTCGAGAACATGTCTACAGGGCTTATGCTTGTTTTTCCTGCCAAATTCTATCCCGATCTCTCGACTCTAAGCGTTTCACAAGATTTCCGGTGGCCCCCTCCAAATCCGCCCACAAGAAGCGGATCCGGTCCAGAATTAACGTGGAACATATGAGACGATAGCTTTTTCTACTTGCCGAGTTTCATTCAAATCCGTTCACCCGTTCAAAAGTTATGCATGCCACTAGATTCCGGATTCCCCATCCCTTGGTGCCTCCCACGATGGTCGGATATAGGAAACAACTAGTCTCAAGGCAGTCTGTTCGGATCCCTGATATTCCTACCAAATTTCATCGTCCTAGTTCGAACTCGCGGGATCACCGAATCCCCCCCCCCCCCCCCAACTCCCCCACTGTTATGTCAAGATGTATCTAGGACTTGAGAAAGTTCTTCCCACCAAGTTTGTCCCAATCCCTTCACTCTAAGTATTTCCCAAGATTTCCGCTTCCCCCTTCAGCTCCCCTCAAAGTCACCAGATCCGGTCCGGATTTCAAGTGGGTCGTCTGATGCACGTGGATTCCCCATCCCTCCACTCCCCTCCACGATGCTCGGATCGGGGAAGTGACTATTTCCAGCTTAATCATTTAAGGTCCCTGATATGCCTGCCAAGTTTAATTGTCTTAGCACATCGGGAAGTACGAACCAGCGCGATCACCGGAATCCCCCCCACAGTGCCCGAATCTATCCCAGACATGTCAACGATGTATCTAGGACTTATGCTTGTTCTTCCCACCAAGTTTCATTCCGATCCCTCCACTCTAAGGATTTTCCAAGATTTCCAGCTCCCCACCTCCTGCTCCCCCCAAAGTCGCCGGATCCGGTCCGGATTCTAAGCGAGTCGTCTGAAGCACGGGGTCTTTCTAGATATCAAGTTTCATTAAGATCCAATCCTCCGTTGAAAAGTTATAAATCCCTCTAGATTCAGGATTCCCCCTCCCTCCACTCCCCCCACGATGCTCAGATCGGTGAACTGACTACTTCCAACTTAATCTTTTGGGGTCCCCGATATGCCTGCTAAGTTTCATCGTCCTAGCTTATGTGGAAGTGCCCGAACTAGCAAAACCTGGACAGACCGACGGACGGACAGAAATTGCGATCGCTATACGGCACTTGGCCGAAGGGCAAGTGCCATAAAAACAAAACAAAACAGTAAATACACACAAAATTAAGACATAATTTCTAACTGGGCCTGAAAAATTCATGAAAAACATCATGTACTCGATGACCAGGATGACGACATCCATAGTAGTGACGCTGACGTTTTCTCTAGTGAACAAACGACGTCTTGGACCCCGGACGTACTTTATTCACTGACACTTTTGTCATATCAAACCAAATTTGGTGAATACTGTCAGGTACAAACAATCTTACAGCAACATTTAAAGCCACACAAATGTTCAAAGGTTTTTCAGAATTTCAGCAATCCTTGGTATAAAACTATTTTGGTAACGGCCGTGTCTGGCCGTTACTTGTTGGAATGTCGGGAACTCCGTAGGGACTGTTCGCTCATACCTTTCACTTACATTGTTACACGGGGGAGGGAGAATCTCGTTTTTATGGCACTTGAGCTTACTCAAGTGCCATATAGCGATCGCGATATCCGTCTGTCTGTCGGTTTGTCCGCAGTTTGCTAGTTTGGGCACTTCCACATTACCTAGGACGATAAAACTTGGCAAGCATGTCAGGGACCCAACCGGATTAACTTGGAAATAATCACGTCCCAAATCCGACCACCAGTGGGGGAGTGGCAAGATGTGAAATCCGGAAATTAGTAACATTCATAACTTTGGAACGGATAATCGGGCGTGCATCAAACTTGACAGGTATCAAGAACAAGCGTCTTGGATGTTCAAGGTCAAATTCAGATAGGATCGGGTAACTGGAAAGGGTACACCCAAAATCCCTTGAAACTAGTTTTTGTCAAACCCCTACCCCTTTCTTCACACTAGTATAGCTCTGCTGGTGGATGAGTCATTCTTTGCTTAAATTCGTTCAGAGAGAGCTAGAGCAATCGAAGGTCGAAGGGGTTGGTATAATATGTTGTTGGACCTTAGTAGGGGTTAATATAGATTAGGGGTGCTAGAACGATGAAAATTGGCAGACGTATCAGGGACCCGACCAGATTAACTCACAAATAATCACTTCCGCAATCCGACTTTTCCCGGATCCGGGAGTCCGGAAACCAGGAAGAACGGTAGAAAAGGGGGAGCAAAAGGAAGCGCTGCCCAATACGGTATCGATCCGTGGACCTCTGTGTCGTAGTTCCAGTGCTCTACCACTGCGCTACGACTTGATGTATGTAGAAGCGAATGCGGGATGGTTTAAAGATTAAAGTAAGACTTAAGTAAATGCTAACCAGAGTAAAATAACTAGAGCTATTTTGCTCGGATGCTAACTAAACTTAAACTAAACAAATCTCGTGAAACACTTCCACGTAAGCTAGGACAATGAAACTGGGCAGGCATATCAGAGAACCGACCAGATTAACTTGGAAATAATCACTTTCCAGACCCGATCATAGTGGGGGGAGTGGAGGGATTGGAAATCCGGAAACTATTAACATGCACCGGACAATGCGTGAAACTTGACATATGTCAAGAACCAGTCTTTCGGATATTCAGTTTAAAATCCGGACCAGATTCGATACCTGTGGGGGGGGGAGGGGGGCACCGGAAATAATCACTTTCCAGACCCGATCATAGTGGGGGGAGTGGAGGGATTGAAAATCCGGAAACTATTAACATGCACAACTTTGGAGAGGGTGATCGGACAATGAGTGAAACTTGACATATGTCAAGAACAAGTGTTTCGGATGTTCAGTTTCAGATCCGGACCAGATTCGATACCTGTGGGGGGGGGGGCTGGAGGGTGGCACAGGAAATTTCCTGAAACGCTTCCGCATAAGCTAGGACAATAAAACTTGGAAGCCATATGAGGGAACCGACCAGGTTAACTTGGAAATAATCAGTTCCTCGATCGAGCCATCGCGGGGGGAGTGGAGGGATGGGGAATCCGGAAACTAGAATAATACATAACTTTGGAACGGGTAATCGGACATGCATGAAACTTGACAAGTATGAAGAACAATTGTCTCAGATTTTCAATTTCAAATCTGGCCCGAATCCGATAACTGGGGGTGGGGGTAGAGGGGGGACCGGAAATCTTTTCAAACGCTTAGGGTCGAGGGATCGCGACGGGACTTGGAGGAGAGAACAAGCGTAAGCCGTAGAGACAATACTGACAAAACAGGACCGGATCTTGTCACAGTTGGTGGAGTTTGAGAGGGTTTTCCACAATTCTGGTCATCACGAGCTGGGGTACTTCCAAATGTGCTATGACCAGGAGCGTCGCAAGGGGGGGGGGTGCAGCACCCCCCCCCCACCTTTTTGACATTCGGTAAAATTTAGGGCCGGAGGCCCAAAATTTTACTAAAACTATTTGGTATTTTTTCGATAGCAGAACTGTTCCGTTATATTTACGGGGATTCGGTAGTTATACAGAATCTTAAATAGGCCATCTGTACAAATCTCTTCGGTATAATGATCGGGATTCGGTATAATTGCCAGTATTCGGTAGTTATCACGATTTCGGTGAGAGAATTTACTGAAATCATTTGGTAATTTTTCGATGCCGGAACTATTCGGTATAGTTATGGAGATTCAGTAGTTACACAGAATCCCGAATAATCTGTTGGTTCGAAATTATTCGGTATCGTGATTGGGATTCGGTAATTTGTTCAGTATAATTTCCAGGATTAGAAATTTTACCACAAATCCTGATTTTGTTCCAGTTTCGACGAAAGTATACCGAATATGAATATTGTTCGGTAGTCTTTCGATACCAAAACAATTCGGTATAAAATAACCCGGATACGGTAGCTATACAGATCCCTAACACGCTATCGGTCGTGTTATCGGCTATTTGTCATAACAGTCAGGTTTGTCTTCTTGTCAGCCCCCCCCCCCCCAATGTTGTCGGGAAGTAGGTAATCAATAACCGAGTGCTATCTAGTGGTCGATACTATAAACCCACTAGTTTTCAATTGTGGAATTATGAGTTGAAATACAAACGAACCAGTACTGGAGGTGATCTAAAAGACTGTCGTGACGATCCCCCTGGGAACAGTTTTCAATGTGTTAGCACAAATTCGAGACGAACAGTTGAACATTTGATGAAAATTTGAGCTGAATTTTGCTAAACTGCTAGCGTCACCTAGCCCGTTTCATCTCACAGCAGAGCAGCGCCATCTATTATGACAACTGAGTGTTGCCCTGTGTGCTCGAAGAAGTTGACCAGTAAGACAGGTGGCGTTGCCTGTACGAAGTGCAATAAATGGCTCCACTTTACCTGTGGAAAGACAAAATACTCGCCAGGACTAGAAAAGTCATATATCTGCCCGGCATGCCGACCGAGGGACGTGACCTTAGTAGTGAACTCGCCCAAAGCTGGATCACTAACGAAAGCGATGGCAAGTCCAAAAGGTGTTAACGCAACGCCCAATGCCCAAGCCGCAACGAACTCGCCCAAAGCTGGATCACTAACGAAAGCGGTGGCAAGTCCAAAAGGTGTTAACGCAACGCCCAAGCCTACGGTCTCGGCAAGCAATTCTGTGAAAGTTTCTGAAGCTGGTAACCTAGTGTTACCAAGCCCTGTCTCTGATGTAGCACCAGTGTCAGCGACGGTGACGACTAGAGTTACTGAACGTTCCAGCAACTGTGTTTCCGTGAGCCAGCCCTGCCTCTCTTGCAATACTTCCACCGAGGGCAGTCCAGCTTTCGAGTGCCATTTTTGCTGTAAGTGGCAACATGCCGCTTGCGCCGCAATAGACGCGGAGCTGGTACTGGCAATGCTAAAGCCCTCTAGCCATGCTTTTCTATTTGCGTGTAATAACTGCCGAAGTAAGGCGAGATCAGGAACTGACTTTATGGGACAAAACAGACGGACTAACTGTGGTACGGCCAATGACGCAGTGCATACCGATTCCCCAGATACTATCCCATCAGGAAGTGTCGACTCCGAATCAGGCGAGGTCATTGAAAACGAAGCGGTCCGAAAAGGTAAATCTGTCTGCAAGTACTACTTGCGCGGCAAATGCACAAGGAGCGAGTGCACTTACCTGCATATTTGTGCCGACTATTTTAATAGACAATGTAGTGACGAGGCATGCATCCTACCTCACAGATCGTTGTGTCGCAAATACGCCTGTGGCCTCTGTTTTAACTCAAGCTGCTCCAACCTCCATCTGCCTTTCCGTGTTAGGCTCACTAAGTCTCGAAACAAGGACAGGACGTTCCGTCGAGCAACCCCAGGAAAGACCCGGAATCAACAGCCAAAAAACGGGTCACTCCTCCGAGCAGTAACTCGGGGAAGACCTCCAATCCCGCTTATGCATCTGAAAATTCGGAGGCCTCCCCCTCCTCCCTTGAGCGTAGCCACCCCAGCTCCATCCCAGCGAGCCTGGTTACCTCACCCCCCCCATGAGTTGGACTGGAACCTCTGTTCGCAACCAGCACCAGCTTGCAGCAATCCCACCACCCCCCTACGCAGTTTACCAACACCCACCACCTCCCAGCGCAATATACCAACACCCGATACCGATTACGAACAGGTTCCTACCCCTGATGCTACAGCCGTCCCATGTAGGCAACTTCTAAACCGCGAGGTAAAGAGAAAGTGTTCCTCAAACCCATTTCCGAAAGTTCTCCTGTCAAATGTGAGATCTCTCGCAAATAAACTTGAAGAACTTGATCTAACACTGAGGAAACACTCAGTTGATGTTGCATGCCTGTCTGAGACTTGGTCCGCGACTGAGTCTCTAGTCGACGTTTCGGGTTATGATGTGTACATGTTACCAAGACTTGACAAAGATGGAAACCCTGTGAGTCATGGAGGTGGGGTTGGTCTGCTCTGCCGTTCATCAATCCCCAACCGCCAACTGAACACTAAAGTTCCTCGGAATCCTGAGTTTGAGATTCTGTGGGTATGGACCAGACCAAAGTACCTACCGAAGGAGGTATCTTCAATGGTGTTTGGTGTATTGTACTATCCGCCCAGGGGTCCATTCCGGAAAGACCTAGTGACGTATTTGCAGCTATGTGTCGACTCGATACGTTCCCAGTATCCCTACGCTGCAATAACAGTTCTTGGTGACTTTAACGATCTCAGACCGTCGTGGATAGCGGATACATTATCGTTCTGTCAAATCGTGAAAGTGAAAACACGTGACAGCAGAACGTTAGACCTAATATTTACGAACATCTCAGACTTTTACGATGCCCCATACAGTGTCCCCCCCATCGGTCTCAGTGATCACTTAACCATTATTTGGGAACCGAGTGAAAAAGCACCAGTTAGAGAGAAACGAACGGTTGTCTACCGGCCATTTACTCCCAACCAGGTAACTGTGTACAAAGAGTGGTTGAAAAACAAAAACTGGTGTAACGTCCTTTGCCTTACTGACGGCAACTCCATGACCTCGTCTCTGACCGAAGAGCTCTATGATAAATACAGAGAAGTGTTTCCTGAAAAGAGGAAAGTGATTAAGCCCCAAAGCAAGCCATGGGTGACAAAGGAGATGGAACAACTCATGGTGGAACGTGATTGTTTTTATGCTTGGGGTATGCTAGACGAAGCAAAACGGCTTCGGAATAGAATAGTGACCTTGACTCGCAAAGCGCGGAAAGAGTATGGTATTTTTACTGTCGCCAAGCTTGCTAACTCGGACCCTCGCACGTTCCATAAGAAAGTGCAAGAAATAATGGGTAGACAGCAAAAACCTGTGGTTGTTTATGATCAAGCTGGGGAGCCTGTAAGTGCTGACCTTATTAATGACCATTTTGTTGCCATTTGTAGAGTCCATCCTCCCATTAGTGTGATGCCCGATCTGCCCTCAGTGTCTGAAATACCCATTCTCGAAATCGTTGCAGTCGAAAAGAAAATCCGTAACCTTGATCCTCGGAAAGCATCCTACCCGAGTGAGATTCCTACTGAGCTTATCGTGGAATGTGCGAGTGAGCTTAGCCCTGTTTTAACCGCTTGTTTCAATCAGTGTTTTATTGATGGCGTTTTTCCGGAATGTTTTAAGAGCGCTTATGTCACGCCCATACCTAAAGGGAAAAAACCGCAATCTGTAAAGGACCTTCGACCGATTTCAAAAACGCCTATTTTGTCGAAGGTTTTAGAAAGTTTTATTTTTGAGTTATTGTGGGAGGATATTGAGCCTAACATTGACCCTCGCCAATTCGGTTTTCGTCCAGACCATAGTACTACACACTATCTGATCCGATTACTTGATGAAGTGCATAAGCATCTCGAAGTCGATGATGCTTATGCCGAAATTATACTAAGCGACATAGTCAAGGCCTTTGACAGTCTTGACCACGAAATCACCTTACAAGAAGCTAGAACTATGGGCGCTCGACAATTTTTAATCCGGATGATAGCTAGCTTCTTAACGGGTCGGCAACAGTGCGTTATGTTGGATAAAGATCGGGTTTCGTCCTTTCTCCAAATTTTTTGCGGCGCGCCTCAGGGGACGAAGCTTGGACCAATTCTTTTTCTTATAGTTTTTAATCGAGTTTTAAAAAGTCTGTTGAATCGTTATAAGTTCGCTGACGACCTGTCCAGTCTCGCGCTACGAATTTTATCGTCACAGTCGACCCAGCCTCCACTCTCACAGATTTTTTCTACACTGACGCGTGACCTTGATGATGTTAAGTTAACAGTAAGCCTACCTAAAAGTGTTGTAATGAGAGTGTCGTTTTTAAAGCGTGAATTGCCACCTGTTGAAGATATCGGCCTCACTGTTCAGGACAAGGTTAAAATCCTTGGCGTTACAGTTGAGAGCGACCTGAAATGGCAATCCCACGTCATGGCCATAGTTCAGAAATACGCTCTGTTATTACGGTCGTTTGCCGCGTTACGTCGATTCGCGATTCCTCCCAAGCAACTGAGGTCTATTTTCTGCACTTACATTAGGCCAAATGCGGAATACGCTTGTCCGGTGTGGCACCCTGGCCTCACCTCGACTCTGAGTGATAAGCTCGAGGGTATCCAAAAGCGAGCGTGCAAAATCATTTTAGGGGCCCAGTATGTTTCATATGAAGATAGTCTTAGTGTATTATGTCTACCGACCTTTAAAGAAAGAAGATCTGCCCTGACGATGAAATTTGGGTTCAAATGTCTGTCGTCTGAAACTCACAGAGATATTTTGCCTGAATATGTGTCAGATCTACGACCGAAGTCCTGTACTAGGCAGTTTACACGGTCAATCGGTCTTCAAAAGCTAAGCCTGCCACCTGTAAATTCGACTGACCGGTACTTGTCTTCATTTGTACCTTATTTTGTACGTAACTTTAATTCCTGAGGCTGTTTTTTTTTTTTAAGTGTGTTGAAAATAAGTATATTAACATGTAATTGACTATCCGAAGCTAGCGTGTTTCTTATGCTATTATGGAGAATAAAGGAATTATTATTATTATTATTAAACTTATTCGGTATAATAACTGGGATTCGGTAACTTATTCGTTATAATTGCCAAGATTCGGAAGTTACCACGAACCTCGAAACTCAGTAGAGGTCGAGTGAAGCACTGGTCGCAGACAAAAAGTATGATCTGTGATATCATCGATAGTCCCTACTTTTATTTTGGATCCCAAAAAGAATATCTAATCATAAATATTTCGAACATTCCGCCTGCAGCACTTTTCGTAATATTCTCTATTTTGTGGAAGGGCGCGTCATTTGACGGGGGTTTTAAGTCAGTTTTAGGATTGAGCTTTGAAACATTAAGAGTTAACATTTGGATGGAAATTAAATTTGGCAGGAAAAAGCAAACAAAAATTTCGCCTGCGGCCCTCACTTTATGTGATTATAGGTAGTATATTGACTAGTCTACAGTTGCTGCTGCTGCCGGAAAGTCGCTCCATCCGGTTTCTGGAACTTCTTAGAATCTCGGTATTTATTCAACGGTAAATGATAGAATTTGTAAGACAAGCATTTAAATTTTAGCCTAAAAAAAAAATAGATTTCGATAATTTTCGCCTGCGGCGTTCGATTTAATTTTCTATTGGTCATGTAGATAGTAGCTGTTACTGCAACCATGCCCGGCAATATATTCTCCCACGAGGGCTTCGCCAAAACGCCGCCTAATAGTTGGCTTATCATTGTTCATGACTTACTTTGACTTAAGGCTCCTGCCGCATGGGGTGCGGCGTAGAGAGCTTCGCAACTTGACTTCTCCAGGCGGACCGGTCTGCTGCTAAATGAGACGCCTCGTCGACAGCAATGTTGGCCATCACCAAGAATTTGTCGAGGCTGTCTTTCCACCTTGTCCGAGGTCTACCCCTCGGGCGAGACCAGCCATGTGCTTTTGGGTCGAAATCGTACACTATTCGGGCTGGCGTTGATGTCGGCATTCGTAGGAGGTGCCCGAACCATCTGAGAGACCTCTGCGCTATTTGGACGGAGAATGGCACCTGGGAGGTGAGAGTAAGCAACCTTGCGTTGCTTACAAAATCATCCCACCGGAATCCCTCAATCCGGCGAAGCTGTTTCGTCTGACAGACGTCTATCATTTTAAGGATGGTTGATTTGAGGGGCCAGGTTTCAGCCGCGGAGAGCAGGACGGAGCTTACGGATGCGTTATAGATTCGCATTTTCGTACGCCTTGAGATGTGCGGCATTCTCCATAGACTGTTGAGTCTACCGACGATGGAAGAGGCTTTCGATATTCGGCTGCATACCTCTTCGTCTACGGAGCCATCATTGGACAGCACAGAGCCGAGGTAAGTGAAGTTTTTAACGACTTCAACAAGTGTTCCGCAGACAGTTATGGTATCAGGGTGCGAGACTGGACCTGGGGGTTCAATTGCCATAATCTTAGTTTTGAGCCAGTTGATTTTCAGCCCCACTTTTGCTGCCTCTTCCTTCAGGACTTCCAGAGCGTCAGTCAGCTGGTCGATTGAGTCGGCAACGAGAGCAAGATCGTCTGCGAAGTCCGCATCCGTCAGAATGCGATCTCCAAACTGCAGACCAAAGGGCAGGCGATTTGTAGTTCTTGTCATCACATAGTCTATCACACAATTGAACAATTCCGGGGCGGCGGCACACCCTTGGCGAACGCCAGTTTTGATATTGAATGTCGTGCTCCGTTTTCCGTTGACTTGGACGCAACTCTCGGTCTCTTCGTACAGCTTTTCAAAAAGCTTGCAATATTTATCTGGTAGACCCGTCGATCTAAGTATTAGCCAAACAGAGTTGCGATCGACGGAGTCAAAGGCAGCTTTGAAGTCTACGAAGGCCACGTATGCGTTCCTCCTGAATTCTCTAGTTTTCTCAATTAACTGGCGCATAGTGAAGATTTGTTCGACAGTGGACCTCCCTGGCATAAATCCGGCCTGCTGAACTCTCCTTTTTCTTCGGAGGATACTCGAGCATCTGTCTAGCAGGGTCATGGCAAAGAGCTTTCCAGGGACTGAGAGAAGGGTTATACCTCTGTAATTAGAGCAGATGCTCTTGCTCCCCTTTCTCTTCCAAAGGGGCAAGATTATGCCAAGTCGCCAGTCCTTCGGGGCCCATTCAGTGCGCCACACCACGGAAAACAGCATTTGCAGCCAAAGTAACATCGCCGGTCCAGCATACTTCAGGAGCTCAGCGGATACTCCGCATACGCCCGCCGCTTTGTTATTCTTTAGACGTTTCAAAGCAGAGTGGATTTCTGCTGTCGTGAAGGAAGTCTCTGGTTCATTTGACGGCACTTCCTGAGTGCTGGCAGCTAGGCGTGCGAGTTCCTGGTCAGTCTGTGCTACAGCATCGGCATTGAGGAGACTTGAGAAGTGGTCTTTCCATCGACTGACCTGAGCAGCTTCGTCACTAAGTGGCTGGCCGTCCGCAGAGACAACAGATGCAACTGAGGGGGCTTTGTCGCTTGTGAGGTCACGGAGGTGCTTGTAGAGGCTCCCGACGTCCCCTTTCATGGCTGCGTCCTCCAGCTCGTTTGCCTTCCTTTCCACAAACAGTTTCTTGTCTCGCTGTATCAGCTTGTTGCGGACACCATTGAGGCGCCTGTAGGTCGGCATGTCGCCCAGAAGCCTTGCCTTGCGTCTCTGCTCAATGACGTCAAGCGTATCGAACTGAACCCACGCTTTCTTAGCACGCTTCGCCCGTCCAATATTTGCGGTCGCTGACTCCAGGACATTCTTCTTAAACGAGATCCATGCGTCCTCAGAACTTTCAAATGGCAGGAGTGCGTCGAAGCGGTTCGAGACATCAATGGCATACTTGGACCGTATCTCTTGATCGGAGAGACGAGAGACATCAATCTTGGTCGGTCTAGGTTGCGAGCGCTGGGCTTGGAGCCTCAGTCGCATATTAGCTACAACGAGGCGATGGTCAGTGTTACCAATCTCGGCTGACCTGTACGTCCTGCAGTTACTAATCGAGGATCTCCATCTCTGTGAGACAATGATATAGTCGATCATTTTTTTGGTACGGCCGTCGTTGCTGTACCATGTGTATTTGTGAATATCCTTCCTTGCGAACAGCGTGTTCGTAATGACAAGGTTATTCATGCTGCACAGTTGAAGGAGCCTTAGCCCATTGTCATTTAGAGGGTCCGGAATAACTGGTCCGATGACTTGCCGCCATAGGTCGTGGTTGTCGCTCACTGTTGCATTCAGATCACCCAAAAGGATGACAATATCGTGGGGGGATATCTTGGACAGTTCATTAGCCAAGGCAGAGTAGAAAGTTTCTTTTGCTTCGTCGTCGGCTTCATTTGTCGGAGCATAGCAGACAAGGACTGTGATTTTTTCTAAAATCATTGTTCATGCTGCCTTTTATTGTTACTCTTCCTACTCAAGCTCGAATTCTTAGTTCTAGGATTCGGTAACATTTTTGGAAGATTCGGTAAAATTTTGGCTCTCACACGTGAGATCTGGGGATAAGTTATCTGACGGGTGAATGAGCGATTAGGTTTTCGCTTCATATCGAGTCGGGCATTAGCCCCGAGGAAAAGATAGCCAGCACTCAGCGCTAAAGTCGGACAGAACAGAGTTGGGTAAAGCAAAAAGAGGGGAAGATGTATTTTAAAGTGTTTTAAACATGGTTAGGCCTCGGAGGAATTGAAAATAGCAGAACAAACCTGGATAAACGTACACAAAGAAGTAAGGTGTCATTGTTTTCTTTACGATAGTGCACCTAGCGGCCCAAAAAGAACTAATCTGAGAGGAATTTTATGAGGGGTGTATCACAAATGCATCGGAAGATAGAGTTTTAAAAATCGAGTTTTGGACCGTTGGAATGATTCTTATGAAAGCGGTATGTACGCAGAATCCGCTTAAAGCAGATGGGAACGGTTACCACACTGTGTGTTCCTACTCAATTAAAGTTTAACTAAGAAGCCAACTTATTTTGTGTTTTTAATTTGAGTAGACTGAATAATTTGGATTCTGCTAAGCGATTTTTTTCTCTTCCACTATCTACTCTAAGCAGGGGCGTCTGGGGGGAGGGGGGAAGCCCCCCCCCCCACAATGTATTTGGGCAATGGGTAAAAAAAACCAAGTCGGCGCGAAGCGATTTTTTGTCAAAACAGTTGGTTTGTCCTCCCCCCAAACATTTTGGCTAGTAACGCCTCTGGCTCTAAGGCGTATTCTCGCCGTTCCACGACGACTCCTTTTGAGGAGTCCCTGCCTTTTTGTTTGTCCCATGAACTCACTCCCCGTATTCTGGCGTGTCCCGAAGGACGGGGTTTGTTCCGACTATGATCACCATCATCGAAAAGGACTCCCTTTCAGATTCGGAGGGGAATAAATTTTTGCTGGTGTTGGTGCATTGTAAAATTAATTAAAAACAATCAGAATAAACAAAACGAAAAATAAAGTGGATCCTTACTAATTTTGTCAACTGCGTATTTTTTTTTCGAACAAAATTCATTTGGAAGTATTCCCCGTTTTCTCGTTGTTTTCCATAGGCAGGTTCGGCGTCGAGTGACTCGCTCTATTCTCGCCGTTTCCTTTGATTCCCCGAGGAGTCGGCGAGAATGCGCCTCTAGCTACGACGCTCAGAATATCTGCGGCCGTCCCCACAACGTAAACTCTTCTATCACGCGGGAAATTTTAATCTGAACACAAAGAAGGCTTTTAGTGGGCAGTGGTGAGCTTGGTGAAGACTGCTTATTCCCTGAAAAAAAAAAAAAAATCTTTCTGGTAAGGCATACAACACCGATACAAATACAGGGGCATAGATGCGCCACAAATCACGCGGAAATTCCACTATTTGAAAATCGATTATTCGTGAATAGCCGAACAACGAAGTAACGCATTTACAGCGAGTCTTCAAGCCAATTTAAGTGAATAGTTGCGTTTTTGATCCAAATTCTCCGTTCTGAATTCTTGATTTGCGTACCAATTACAGTTTTTGCTCCTCCATTCTCGCTTTTGACAACAACACTAAATTTGGCAGCTCGTCCGCAACTCGATATACCTGTTTATGCATATTCAACACCCGCACTCTGTTGACCAATGAGGGAACAGAATCGAGAATCCACCATCGGAGCAAGTTCTCGATTCTGCAGAATCACGGGGCTTTCTCCGTTCTCGACTCTGACACAAACACAAGAAAAGGAAATTTGCTTCATCTGAATAGTCCAACGACACGAAATAGGAAAATTGGGATAGAAAACGCAACTAATAAGTGATGGGTAACTAGATTATCCCTTTCCCAGCCCCTTTCAGTCGAACTTTAAAGTCTGTGTCTCCCGTTCTGAGTGCTACTGTACTTTTGTAGCAAGTATTAGCTCTATGATCGTCAAGAAAAGTTCTGAAATTCAAACTCTGCAAGCATTGCTAAGCTGTCGGCATTTAACAGAAGCTAGGATTGAGAAGAAACCGGCAAAAGCCTAGAAATATCTTTTGAAAATAAGATGGTTGCTAGAGGCGAAGAAGGTACGCTGACATGTAGTAGAAATATTTTAATGTCAACAGCGCAATTTCGTGTGGTTTTGGGCTAAATGGTAGAATGAAAATCCAAAATACATATTCAAATGTTTCCAGATGCCATTAAATACCTACTTTGGCTAACTAGTATCTCACATTAACGGCTTACCTATAAACTGTCCCCATGGCAAAGCATCTCCAGGAGAAAACGTTGCCATTGAGAAACATCCACAAAGCAAAACTTCCTATGGCAAAACGTCCCCAAGTATAAATTTTAAAGTTCGCCTGGGTCTTCAGGCGCATGGTCAAGGTAAAACGACTTCAAGAGATTGCATTTCATATGTGGGAACACTCGTTTTGTAGGCAAAAAAATCAGACATTGGAAAAATTGCTTAATAAATGCATCATTTCCGATTAAAATATATAGTGTAATATGCCTTGCATTGAGCTCTTAACTGATCAGTTATAGGTCGTTTCAAGGAACATGTTACAATCTGCATTTTTGACCTGTAAGTTCCTAAGAGGCAAGGGGGAGCCTACTCAGGCACAAAGAAACAAACCAAAGTGTTGCCCCCAGCTATAGCATTTCTTGAAGGACCTGTCTTACCTATAATACTAACACAACCTACTTCCATAATCACTCCATATATTTTTAAACCTGGAAACCCAATTTCTAACAAAACCTCGCTGATTTTCTCGTTTGCCGTGTTTTGCTTACTTAGATGTGTATCACACTGTCGAAAAAACAGTTATGTAAATTGTTTCCCTGTTTTTGCTATAAGTTAACGGGTCTCGGAAAAGGCTTAAAACAGCCAAAACCATGGATCATTTGTTGAGACCAGACTGGTTTTAAAGTATTCAAATATTTTAAGATACTGTAAGTTGAAGAGTAAATAGTGCAAAGGGTCCTTTAAAGAAAGTGCAAATATTTAGTAGTTTGTCAGTTTTCATTTTATCCTTTATTTAACTGGTTTATTTGTGTGTTAGTTTACGCGGGGATATAACTCATTGATCTCGCTTTTGTTCGATATTTAGTTTGGTGACATATTTTATTAAATGATCAAACCCGTCTTACCTATATTTACTGTGTCTCTCTACCTAACTAATAATTCCATCCACTTTCATTTCCTTGCTTCCCATGTAATTTTTATCCACCGTAATGTCACTAAGCAAATTTTTGCATTCTCCTTATTTGACTCTCTTTGACTCACAGCAAGCTTCCCCTTTCTCTGAGGAGCATATTGGTGCTCCACAGATTGTGCATGTTGCTTCAGACGACCCAGTTAAGAGTCCATTGCAAGGCATATTACACTATATATTTTAATTGGAAACAATAATTTATGACGCACCGGTCCCATGTCCGATCTTTCCCACATATAAGGAATTTTCCCACATCTGTATCTGTAATACACTCTGAAGTTGTTAGCTTTATCCCCCTGAATAGGACCGTCAAGTATCAAATGACCCAGAGCATATGACCTCCTTGCATAATGGTATTCATGCCCATGAATTCCACTCTCAGCCTGCTAGCCTAAACTTACCCCCCCTACGGCAGGAGCTGGATGCCAGGCTGGCAGCTAGGGCAGCTGGATGTGGTCCATGATCTGCCTCTTGAGTAGGAGTTATCAGTGATGGGGACAGTTCCCTGCAAGCTTGTTTCAATCCAAGGCAATGAGGCTCTGTCAGCTGAAAATGACGTACATGCCTCCAAAATCTGTCAGAACCAAGGCAAGTAGAATCCAAAGACTCAATTTATTGACAAGATTGAGCCCCTATCCAGCAAAATGGCTAAGAAAAGCCCCTATCCTGCAAACCATGCAATAAAGAATTGAAGGGAATCCCCAGTAAAAGAGTGGTGATTTCATCAGTTGTATTTAGAGTGATAGTTCACCATCGATTGTATTTAGAATGATGGTTTACCGTCCATTGTATACTGGGGGATTGAGACAATGGGCCATTTGTGGCCTGATTTGCGGCCAGAGTTTTTGGCCTCCACATGTCCCACATAATAAAAATAATAGCACCACAGTAGCCTAAAGATCTCCATGTCTGACATCCCATGACCATCCCTGGATAGCCGTCTATGCGGTCAGGAATAATCAACATCCGATTGATTATTCAGATTATTCAAACTTAACCATTTATGTTTAAGTCTTATTGTTTTTGTTCATGTAGCTTACTTTGTCCTTTTCTTTTCTAATTTCCTTTATCATACTCCACTAGTTTTCGTGTTGTACAGTGAGTCAAGAAAATTCATTCATTCGCGGCCTCCTGTGGTCTCCACACTAAGGCCTATAGGGAAAATATAGAGCGTGTTCCACCCTTCTAACAATAGTAACTATTAGTTACTATTTTCGTTCCAACCTAATGAAAAGTTACTACGCTAACCGTTCAAACCTTCTCAAAATAGTAACTAATAGCTTGCTACTAGTAAGTATTTGCATACCCTGCTCGGGAGCGTATTAAGCGTGGTACCTACTCATCTCTGTAACGTGGTTGGTCGGGTTCGCCTGTGGCATGATATTCTGTTGGAAAATACAAAAATCGTTCCAGTCTTGACGGCAAAAAGCCAGAATTTGTGACGTCGTGCGTAGTAACTACGGTAAGTATGTAGAACACACTAATAGTTATATGCTACACTGAGTCCAGCTTTATAGATGAAATATAGGGAAACATCCCTAACTTCAAGTATTGTAAATTTCTGATGTATCTTCCAAAATCTTTTCGTAATCGTAAATTGGTTTCAAATTTTAATGTTCAGGATAGTGTTAATACACTTTTTCGTTCGCATTCAAATCTATTTTCCCTCCACAAACATCCTGCCCTCTCAGCCCATGAAATTATTAGCCAGTTTTTCATTCCTGAACCCGATTAATGTGCTTGTCACTGTGTACAAATTTTATGTCTATTTAGTTTTTTTTTTTTTTTTTAAATGAAAAAAATGTTGTCGTGTTTATTTGCATTGTTTTGTTTAAGTGTTTTAATATGTATATTTTACTTTTGTATTTTATACTCCGCTGTTACGCAAAAAGCGGGTCATAAATAAATAAATAAACTGTGGAAACTGTCCTCCATTTTTATAGTAGCCTACCTTGGGTTGGGGATTTTGTGAATGTTGGCTCTTGGTTTCATGTGTGTATCGCTATACACATAACGTTCTAAGATGTAGAGACAACATTCAGAAAATTCCGCGATAACTTTAGAAATGAGAATATGCAGGATACTTTCTGCAGATGGGGATGTTCTCCCTACATTTCATATTTCAAGCTACTACACCATATGCTATGCTGTCCCAAGAGGCTTCGCTCTGGAGAATGGGTGCCTGTATTAGTAAATGAATACAACTGTTGTAAGGAGTCTTGAGCCCAGACTGGCTGTAGACCCGCATAGTTTCTGACCAACCTATCCTTTTATTTTCTTTAGGCTGTCTACATGATGGATGTTTAATTGTATATTGGTGGAGCTCAGCCCCCTCAACATTCCAACCATATATTTACTCACTGGTACCTTTTTTTTTTTTTTTTTTTTTCCCATATTTTATTTACTATTCTTTCCCCTAATACTTGGAAAATAATTCTCTCATTTGTATTTTGTAAAAAAAATTCTTTAACTACATTTCCTTTTTTTTTTTTTTTTTTTTACTTATAATTCAAATCTACTAATATTAAACCCACCTCCACTCATCTCAATAACATTCATTTTCCTTTACTCAAATTTAACTTTAATTTAATTTACCTTTTGAGCAGTCAAACTATAATCTAATAACGAAAAATAGGGCAAACCACAAAAAAACAAAAAAAAGCACATCAATATCTCAGGGTTCCCTTCCGTCATAGGGCACCCCTTCCATCGCAGCCACTATTACAACTCTTTAAACCAACAAAAACCCTATTTGTCTTTACTAAACCAAACAACCCCCTCCCTACCAAAAATTAAATAAAAATTATAAATAAAAAGTTAGAAAGTTCTGCTTTTACAACCTATACTCATAATACTTTACATCACAAAACACACTTCCGTAAAGCAGAACGTTCTAACTATCCCAATTTTTTCCTTTTTAAAAACAAAACCACACAACAAACCAAAAACCAATTTTGACTGCTCAAAAATTTTAAAAAAAAACAAAATATAAAAAACAATTTACCATCAAACATCAATCTTATATTTACAAATTTTAACTTCCTTCTATTTTTACTTCAATATTCAAACCAATTTCTTTAAAATTTATTATTTTTCAAAAAACTTTCTTAAAAATTCACGGTCCATTTTCCTCTTCCACTCTAATCTCTCTGAATTCAGAGTCACCATTTTATCCAACGACGTTTTTAAACTTTGATAATGTAATCGTTTCTCTTTTTTACGTCTCTTCCAAACATGGACACACAGCTTCACTACAACAAAGCATATGGACATTTCTTTTTTCCTTTCGAGCTCTGTCCCAACACACAATCTCAGGATTTTGCTCTTTTCTTCACTTGTTTCTACCTTTACACCTTCCTCGGCACACAATTCAAGAATTTCTTCAAACACACCTTGGTTCCACCGACATTCTAAAAACTCGTGGAACAACCCGTCAACAACAGGAGAACCACACAAAGGGCACTGTGGGCTTTCATTTCGTATGAAACGGCTGATTCTGTTTCTGTAGAGTAACATTCCATGTATCAAGAGAAACATAACTTCCTTTTCCCAGTTCTGAATGGGCAGCTCATGCAGCAGCGAAAAGCAGCGGTCAAAATCAAAGGTAGGTTCACGTCTTTTTCCTGCGTACGTGAGTTCTTCACTCTTATCTAAAAGACTTCTGACAAATCTCTTCATGTCTTCCTTTTGGGGCCTCTCATTTAAATATCCAGCTTTTTTCAGCTCATACAGGGCTTCCCCTCTTCTACCGTATTCTTTTGGTATTTTCATTGCGACCTTCTTTCTTTCTTCTTCGTTTTCTTCATTTATGAGAGGCAGAAGCCAATGTCTTAAAAAAGTTGCACCCGCGGTTTCCCTCACCAGCCGTTCAGCCGCATTTCGAGTGAATAGTGATTGACAAATTAACCTGAAATCAAGTACACCCAATCCCCCACTCGCCTTGCCAGCATACATCATTCTCATACTTAGTTTCTCTAATTTTCCATGCCACACGAATCTCCATATTTTCCTTTCAATCTCTTTTGCTGGTACCTTTTGAAGCACATGCTGAATTCATTTTTTGCAGTTCCAGATCTGGTCTGTGACGACGTCTCGTCCGACGAAGATAATGATGAAGCTAGTGGATTCCGTAGAACTCACCAGGCGGAGGTAAAAACAATAACTAACAAGAGCTACGAGCTTATATGGCACTTGTTACGAGTAGGCACGGCTCGGTTATGTCAATAATATATCTAGTGTTTGCTAGGTGTCTTCCCACCAAGTTTCATCTCGATCCCTCCACTCATAGCGTTTTCCAATATTTTCGGTTCTCCCCTCCAGCTCCCCCCAAAAGTCACCGGATCCGATCCGAATTTTAATTGGGTCGTCTGAGGCACGAGGCATTCCAAATATCAAGTTTCATCGAGATCCGGTCACCCGTTCAAAAGTTATAAATACCTCAAGATTCCGGATTCCCCCTCCCTCCACTCCCCCCACAGTGCCCGAATTGGCTCGGTTATGTCAATGATGTATCTAGTGTTTGCTAGGTGTCTTCCCACCAAGTTTCATCTCGATCCCTCCACCCATAGCGTTTCCCAAGATTTCCGGTTGCCCCCTCCAGCTCCACCCAAAAGTCACCGGATCCGGTCTGGATTTTAAGTGGGTCGTCTGAGGCATGAGGTCGTTCCAAATATCAAGTTTCATCGAGATCCGGTCACCCGTTCAAAAGTTATAAATACCTCAAGATTCCGGATTCCCCCTCCCTCCACTCCCCCGACAGTGCCCGAATCGGCTCGGTCATGTCAATGATGTATCTAGTGTTTGCTATGTGTCTTCCCACCAGGATTCATCTCCATCCCTCCACTCATAGCGTTTCCCAAGATTTCCGGTTGCCCCCTCCAGCTCCCCCCAAAAGTCACCGGATCCGGTTCGGATTTTAAGTGGGTCGTCTGAGGCACGAGGCCTTTCCAAATATCAAGTTCCATCGAGATCCGATCACCCATTCAAAAGTTATAAATACCTCAAGATTCCGGATTCCCCCTCCCTCCACTCCCCCCACAGTGCCCGAATTGGCTCGGTTATGTCAATGATGTATCTAGTGTTTGCTAGGTGTCTTCCCACCAAGTTTCATCTCGACCCCTCCACTCATAGCGTTTCCCAAGATTTCCGGTTGCCTCCTCCAGCTCCCCCCAAAAGTCACCGGATCCGGTCCGGATTTTAAGTGGGTCGTCTGAGGCATGAGGTCTTTCCAAATATCAAGTTCCACCGAGATCCGATCACCCGTTCAAAAGTTATAAATACCTCAAGATTCCGGATTCCCCCTCCCTCGACTCCCCCCACAGTACCCGAATCGGCTCGGTTATGTCAATGATGTATCTAGTGTTTGCTTGGTCTCTTCCCACCAAGTTTCATCTCGATCCCTCCACTCATAGCGGTTCCCAAGATTTCCGGTTGCCCCCCTCCAGCTCCCCCAAAAAGTCACCGGATCCGGTCCGGATTTTAAGTGGGTCGTCTGAGGCATGAGGTCTTTCCAAATATCAAGTTCCATGAGATCCGATCACCCGTTCAAAAGTTATAAATACCTCAAGATTCCGGATTCCCCCTCCCTCCACTCCCCCGACAGTGCCCGAAACGGCTCGGTTATGTCAATGATGTATCTAGTGTTTGCTAGGTGTCTTCCCACCAAGTTTCATCTCGATCCCTCCACTCATAGCGTTTCCCAAGATTTCCAGTTGCCCCCTCCAGCTCCCCCCAAAAGTCACCGGATCCGGTCCGGATTTTAAGTAGGTCGTCTGAGGCATGAGGTCGTTCCAAATATCAAGTTTCATCGAGATCAGATCACCCGTTCAAAAGTTAAAAATACCTCAAGATTCCGGATTCCCCCTCCCTCCAGTTCCCCCACGGTGCTCGGATCGGGGAAGTGACTATTTCCAACTTAATCATTTGGGGTCCCTGATACGCCTGCCAAGTTTTATCGCCCTAGCTTATGTGGAAGTGCCCGAACTAGCAAAACCTGGATAGACCGACGGACGGACAGAAATTGCGATCGCTATATGTCACTTGGCCGAAGGGCAAGTGCCATAAAAATCTGTCTTTGCTTGTGACGTCTATATTTCAGTCATACGACGTTGTATTTGTGTGACCCTGGAAATCCTTGCATGGCTTACCGACGAAACGCCCCCATGGCAAAACGGCCCCAGCGAAACGTCCTCTTGACGAAACGTCCCCACGACAGAACGTCCCTACGAATGTCTTCATGGCAAAACGTCCCCATGGCAAAACTTCCCCGTGGCGAAACGTCCCCAAGATGTTTAAGTTCGCCTTGGTTTTCAGTTGCATGACCGAGGTAAAACAACTGCAGACTTTGCATTAGAGATATAGGAACATACTTTACAGGCAGCAAATGGCGGGCATGGGACCAGTTGCTTCAGACATGCACCGTTTCCATTCAAAGTATATAGTCCAATAACTGATCAGTATTAGGCTATTTGTATTTCCTTCAAAGTAACAGGCATACACGGTATTTTTTGTGTACCAATAAGTTCCTTGGAGGAAACAAGCGGAAGCCTGATCTGACTGAAGAAGTCAAGAAAGGAGAATGCAAAAATCAGCCTAGTGTAGTTATGGTGGATAAAATGGGATGGGAAGTTCTAGATCTTTTTTAATGAACTTTGTATTACACCTAGACGATTTTAATCTCTTATTTTCATGCTCTGGTCTTCAGTTAATCCGCTTTGAAGAATACCGTGTCTGTAAATCATGAAATCCGCTCCTCCCCCCCCCCCCAATAAAAAAGGATTATCATATTTTGGTTCTTGGTTCATTTTAGCCGGGGACCTTTCGCCACGGGGACATTTCGAGTGGGGCGTTTAGGCACGGGGACTTTTTGTCATGGGGACGTTTCGCCACGGGGACGTTTTGTCATTGGTTTTTCCATGGGGACGTTTTGTCATGGGGATGTTTCTTTACGGGGACGTTTTGTCATTGGGACGCTTTTCCATGGGGACGTTTTATCAAGTGGGCGTTTCGCCGCGGGTACCTTTTGTCATTGGGACGTTTCTCCATGGGGATGTTTTGTCATGACGACGTTTCGCCAGGAGACCTTTCGATTGGGGACCTTTTGCCAACAACCCCCTTGCAAACCGTAAGAGATCTATCTGAAAACCTCATACCTTTTATTAAGAGGACATCCATCGATCCATTTCAGCCTTTTTTGGAAAATTAAGCTGCCCAAAATTAAACCTAAATTTTGGTTTCTCTGTATTTTCATAGCCCGTTGCCAAAACTGATGCACAGAAGTGGCGTTTTCTTTCATCACGTTTACAGGTGCTTGCTTTTTTATCCTTCTTACTTCAAAAAAAAAATAGAAAAACGAGATTTTCGGTTTTTTTTCTTAATCCGCTAGTTATCCCTCTAAGATGATTTGCGAGGGATAAATCAAATTTTGGATATTTTGGTTGGACTTCCTGCAAACCGTCCTCAGATGTGACATAAAGGCAAACCGTCACATACTTCCATTATATTTCGGCTTAACTGGACTTTACCTTGTAGAAAAAAACACTATCAGCTTATTGCAACAGCTTATAAGCAACATGAGGTCTCTATGTGTGCCAATAAAATTGTACCCTACTTTAGTCCTAAAATTCTGCATTTTGGGAAACCGTGTTTGCATTTTTTTTAAATCGCTAGTGTCGAAAAATGTAGACGAAGCGATGACGTTGGCATTCAAAATAGCAGATTACTTACTGCCTAGGTCCCGATATGATCGTGTGTGGTAACAGTTTCAATGCAAATGTCGTTGTCTTATGATTTTTCATTTCAGGACGGGAATATTTCTTCTGACGACGACTGGCATGAACCAGATTCCACCCATGCTCTCTGTTTGTTCTGCTCAACCATCCTAAGCTCCCAAAAAGACTTCTTAAACCACACATCGGCTACCCACAATTTCTGCCTACGTACTGTCATAAAACAGCACAACTTAGATGACTATAGTTATATTCGGATGATCAATTATATCAGAAGTAGCAAAACAACTGCCGAGGAAGTGAAAGCTGGCAATAGCGAGCTATGGAGTGGCATGCAGTGGATGAAGCCTGTTCTAGAAGACGATAACGTTTTGTTGTTTGGTAAGAAGATTCCCCTGCTTATACCTGATAAAAAATTGTAGCCTGTGTAGTTGTATGAAAAAGTTGCGTGTAATGATGATACAGAATACTGTCATTTAATGCCATTTAATTAATATTATTAATTAAATATATTAAATATTATATTATTAAATATTATATATGATATAATATTATATTATAATATTATTTAATTTTGTCTGCGGCAGTTTATCTCGGAACGTCCAGTTTAATGAGAGCCTCTTCATATGAGATATTATGATCACCAGAATAATTCTTACTGATCTTTTTGGACATTTTCCAGACGATCAGAGAGCTCTGGAGAAAGAGAAGAATGCCAACTGTATACAATTGTATACTACTGCATGCTATTAAAACTTACAACTCCACAAAACTAATTCTCGAAATATTTTGATTGGTCAGCCACGATCATGACGTGTTCCTCATAGTTGTACACAAGGCCTTGAACTAGCATGATTTCTCACCGTTCTTCTTCACCTTGTTAACCCTCCTCGCTGTCTGCTGGACACCACGCAGCTACTAGAAAAGTAGACAATCTTGAGAACTCTGTTAGTGTATGCGTTGGTTGTTTTTGTGAATTTGGCTAAAACTCTCTTCACTTTGTTGTTGTTGTCGTTTGAAGGTTGACGTTAGGGTGAGTCAATCGCCTGTGTACGTGCTCATCCTGAGTAGATTTTTTAACTTCTTTAATCAGTATTTCGCTTTCTGGCCTAGTCACAAATTTAGTCAAATCCAGAGCTCTTCTGCCGCTCTTTTAGTTTTTGCGAAGCTAAGTAAATTATTATTACTTCCTCAAAAGGATCAAGTTTGAACATCTTTCAATCAACACCGAAGCCATCCAGGCTGATGGTTCGAAGTTCTCACTAAATCATTCAATTGGTAGTAGCGACGGGCTGTATGTACAGAGGGCAGGGACGCACTCGTCGGAAGCTAGGGATTTGCACCTACTAGGGATTCATAGTTCATCGGGATCCTTGCAGTCCCCAATCACTACTACAGAAGAGGTTCAGCGGCTACCCGGGTCATCATCATAAAGTTTGAATGGCTTTGAGTTCCACTTGGTGTAGATCTCTTTCTGCCTTCTCGGTTGATGGTTGGTGGCTGCTTTCGGTCAAAGGTTTTGCTTAGTAGACTCCGTTCTCCACTAACATCCCAATCAAAATCTTGAAGAATTTAAATTCTGTTTAGGCAGGGAGTTTGGCACTGGTGATGGCTTGAAATTGGTTCGGAAGTTGTAGCTCGTCGCACAGGCTTTTCAGTTGTCGATTTCTTCGTTGGAGGATGCGGCACTCGAAAAAGAAGTGTTCGGGTGTTTCTTCTTCTGCCTGGCACATACGGCAGTTTTGGGAGTGGGTTGCGCCCCAGTCGAATAGAGTTTTGTTCAGAATGATGGTTTGGGCCTTCAGCCTGTAGAAGATGCATGATCTCAGTTTGTCTTTGAACGGCGAGCAGGGAAGACGCGCTGATTCTTTCAATGTAGCTCGCGTGCGGCCCAGGGATCCCAGGATATCTGTGAAAGTGATCCACTACAGGATTGTGGGAAGTGTTCTAGGAAAGTTGATGACTGTGAGTTTGGCGCGTGGTGGATTTTCCCTCTGCTTTTCGGAAAGCGAATCCGTGAGAACGCTAGCATCGTCCTTTGATCAGAAATGAGACACTAGAAAAGTAGATATTCTAGAAAAATCCGCTACTCTTTGCATCGGCTGTTTTTTGCGACTTCATCTATAACTTTCTGTACTTTTTTGTTGTTGTTGTTGTTGTCGTTTGAAGGTTGACGTTAGGGTGAGTCAGTCGCTAGGAAAGTTGAATGACCGGAAGCCTTTCCATGAATTTGGCGCGTGGTAGATTTTCCCTCTGCTTTTCGGAAAGCGAATCCGTGAGAACGCTAGCATCGTCCTTTGACCAGAAATGAGATACTAGAAAAGTAGATATTCTAGAAAAATCCGCTAGTCTTTGCATCGGCTGTTTTTTGCGACTTCATCTATAACTCGCTATACTTTTCTGAGTTGTTGTTTGAAGGTTGACGTTTGCGTGAGTCAATCGCCTTTATACGTGTGCATCTTCACTAGACTTGTTGACTTCTTTCAAATTTTCCAGCGGATGCAACCGAAAGATATGTTAACTCATTTGTGCCGTACTTTGTTCGTTCTTTTAATAGTTCTTAGGCGTGTTAATCTGATAGTATTTGTCATTTGTCATTGGCCATTTTATATCCAGTTGAAAGTGCTATGTTGACTTACCTTTGCTAGCTATCTTTGCTATTTCGGTGAATAAACGATATATATATATAATCAGAATGTGGCTTTCTGGCCTTGTCACCCGTATGATTAAATCCGAAGCTAACTTTGGGCGAAGCGAAGCAGACTGTCCGTGAAAGTTAATCCACAACAGTGTGTGTGGGAAGTGTTCTTGGAAACTTGCGTGGCTTTCCATTTGTTTTATGGGTGGTGGATTTTTGCTTTGCCTTTCGGACAGCGAATCCATGAGAACGCTAGCCTCGTCCCGACCTTGGGATGTGGTTATGTTTCGCATGCATGGCCTCTACTCCTGCCACCCGTTAGGTTTTACTCGAATACTATGTTCAAAGTTATTTTTCAGACTAAATATATCTTTGTTTGTTTTCAAAATAGCACTTTCGGGAAATGTCCGGTACCCGATCTCTGTGTCCGTTGGCCAGGCCCACCTAGGGCCACTGGCGAAGGAGGGTGTGATAAAATCTTGTCAGTAAATCGGGAAACTATTCGGATGCCTGAAGGAACAGTTTTCGTTGTTTTGTCTACTTGTCACTCATGAACGACTCACATTTTAGTAATCATTACTGCACATCGATAATCGGAAACGCCTTGAATATTCAGGTACCATATGTGTCAAAAATGTCTACAAAATTTAACGAGTGTCAAAATTTGTGTCACGAGTCTCAGATTTTTTTTCAAAAGGCTGGACGACCTTCGACGAGAAATGGTGTAAGCTACCAGGTGAAGAGGAGACGAACTAGGCTACCTTCTAAAAAAGGTAGTCTGAAAATAACGATTATTTTCATGAAATATTTCAATGGTCATTCCAGTTAAAGTTTTTTTTCAGATGTTGAAGAACTGGGGGAAGAAAGTAGTCCGGAAGCCTTGGTCGCACCAGATATGGTTCAGAAAGACATTGAAAGTGTCGGATATTGGAAGAGTACGGCCGAGCGAGCACACGCTGTCATTAAGGTTAGCTTTTCTTGTCTGGATCATCAAGAGCCCACGATAACATTTTCCTGCGCCATTCTCCCTATAACGTACATGTTATGGTCCAGTAGGGCGTTGTTGCACAAAGACTCCGTCAGTCCAAGCTGACTGCAAATCATATATAAACAAAAGTATACTCACAACGGATAACCCGTCTGTACCCCCCTCCCCTTCCTTCGTCCGTGCGTCGAGAGGAACACTCGCACTCGTTTTTTTACCGTATTCTTGCGGTGTGTCAACCCAGTTTTCAAACAGTTTAGTTCCGAAACGTTTGTGAGCAAAAACAGAAATAGTCCTTAGCCGGGATTTGAACCCAGGACCATCCACTTTATTGGCGAATACTCTACCACTGAGATACCGAGGGGCTTATGAGTAGAGTCTTATTCATAAAAGGTATCTTTCACAGCCCATGTGCTGAATTTGACCTTTACGTCAAACATAATCATACTGAAATATAAATATGTATAAAAGTAAATTAGTTCGTCGTTTAAATAACAATCATAACGCAATGCATAAAATATGCCATCGCAAAGCTCGTCTAAAACAGTGTTTCCTTATTGGCCTTAATTCGCCTCGAAGTTCGCAAACCACCAAAATTGTCAGATCTAGTCTGGCCATAAGAACAGTGATTGTGCCTGAAAGCAATTTAATCTAAGCAGTTCACATCCCCATGTCACGGGACTAAATATATAATACTTATTTGGAACTTGATATGAAGGACTTGTATTGGGACAAAAACCTAGAAGTAAATTTTTGAATTAAAATTTAAAAGTCTTGAACTCCCATGTCGGAGCCTCGGGAGAAAAAAAACAGGACCCGCGTGGTGGGCGTCAGGGTGAAAGGCAAATAAAACTAAATTCTTAATTTAATGAAGAAGTGTATTAGTTAAAGCACCTGTCTTACCTATAAAACTAGCGCAACCCACTTCCATAGTCAGTCCAAATATTTCTAAACCCGGAGACCCCAATTTCGTACGGTATATGCTAACCCCTCCAACAAAGTCACGCTGATTTTCTCACTTGCCGTGTTTTACTACCTTCCATATATATCACGCTGTCGACGATTGTCTGCTAGAAGTTTTCCCGTCAGAACAAGAGCTACGAGCTCGTATGGCACTTGTTACGAGTAGGTGGTACACGAAAGTAGATGAGAACGTTTCGAAGTACACCCGCCATCCAAAAGTGCGGTTCGGAAAGAAAAATAGGATATTTAGTTTCACACACTTCTGAGCAGTTCCGGCATAATCTCGTATTATTTGCAGCATATGCGCACGACTGTTCAAACTTCCAAGTTTCAGCCCAATAAATCCACTCGTTCGATCCCTAGACGTGTTACACCATTTCCGGTACTCCCTCCATCTTCCACTACCGTGGTCGAATCTGGTTCGGACTCAAAAATGGATCATCTAAAAAGCATCTGCTTTTATACCATCTATCAAGTTTCACTCAGATCTGATCATTTTTGGAAAATTCCGGTGCCGGTATGGTTAAAATGAAGTGGCATGGATAAAATCAAGTAACTGGCTAAAATCAAAGCTGCTACTATGTGATTTTGATAGCACTCTGCTATTCTAAGACTGTCATACTTCTTTCATGTATTAAAGATTGTAGTTGATGTTAGCCGAGAGGACGGAAGGATGCAAGAATAATGTCAACACTGAATAGGTGTTGGCTAAGTCATATCTGCAATTATAAATGGCACTGAAGCTAGGTTCCTTCATTTATATGCACAAGTTTCTGCTGAGAATCCCTACAAAGCTACCGTGTAACATACTATCAACAAAACAAGAAGGAAAAGCCATAAAATTACAAGCTCAATTCTTGAAGTAGCCTATTTACTATCCGCGTATCATATCAACATGTACAACAAATCGCCTCCGCAGTTTCCAATAGCCTCCTCGCTTTAATATAATACGGTACGAACTCCCGGTATAAATAAATCGCAGGAAGCAACGTGACCTGATTACTCACTCGTGTCAACCCCAAATCGGTTTTCTGGATTGGAGTAGGCGAGCTAATTAGTCCGGGAATCAACCCTGGTTGAAAAATAGTCGGAAAACAATGAACAAACAACAGTAAAGATTGATACGTAGAAAAGATCAGTGCGGTTTGATTTTAGCCAGTTTTAGCCGGAAAAATCGGTTTTTATTAATAGAAGCCGATTAAAACCGCAAGTATGGTAAAAATCAATTTTAGCCGGCAAAAACGGAAACCTGCCCCCCCCCCCCCCGCTACCTTGACAGAATCCGTCCCTAACACCAAATAACAAATCTAGGTCGCACAAGCTTGGCACTGTTGAACTTGCATCTCATTCGGTCCAACCGTTTGGTTTTTGTGCATGTCAAAATTTTCCGAACCCAACTCCCCCAACCATGGTCGCATACAGTTCGAACGCATGTCTTACATGTCGAGTTCATAGATTCTTATCACCCATTAAGTTTCACTCGAATCAGACCACTCGTTCGCAATTTGCAGCAGTTTCCATATTCCCCTTCTCTCGCTCCCCCCTGATGCTGCCTGCAAAGTTTCGTTCTCTTAGTACATCTGGAACTATTCTAACTCGCGACTACCGGAATTCTAGGACCCCCCCCCCCCCCAGAGCCCCGAAACCATCTGGCTCCGTCAGTTTCGTATATAGGCCTAATGCATGTTCTCCAAATTAAGTTCCGTCCCAATCCCTTTGCTTTAAGCGTTTTTTTAGTTTCCCCCCCCCCCCCCCCATCCCCCGCAGGTATCGGACCCGACCCAGACTTGACACCGAACATCTGAGGCGATAGCTCTTTCGAACTGACAAGTTTCATTTAAATCCGATCACCCGTTCAAAAGTTATACATGCCACTAGATTCCGGACTCCCCATCCATCCACCCCCCCCCCCCCACGATGGTCGGATCGGAAAAACGACTATTCTCAAGTCAATCTGTTCGGATCCCTTACATACCTGCAAAGTTCCATCGTCCCAGCACATCAAGAAGTACGCCGGACTTGCGGGATCACTAGAAGTCCGCCCCCCCCCCTAACTCCCCCACAGGGCCCGGATCCGGTCCAGTTATGTCAATGACGTATCTAGGACTTGTGCTTTTTCTTCCCACCAAGTTTCATCCCGATCCCTCCACTCTAAGCGTTTGTCAAGATTTCCGGTTCCCTCCACCAGCTCCCCCCCCCCCCCCAGTGTCATCGGATCCAGTCTGGATTTAAAGTGGGACGTCTGAGACACGAGATCATCCTAAATATCAACTTTCATCAATATCCGATCAACCGTTCGCAAGTTAAAAATACCTCAATTTTGGCTTCCCCGTCCCTCCACCCCCCCCCCCCCCAGATGGTCGGATCGGGGAAGTGACTATTTCCTGTTTAATCTGGTCGGGTCCTTGACATGCTTGCCAATTTTCATTGTCCTAGCACATCAGGAAGCATCAAACTCGCGGGATCACTAGAAATAAGGACTCCCCCCCCCCCCCAAGTCCCCCAAAGTGAGCGGATCCGTTCCGGTTATGTCAGTCAGGTATCTAGGACTTGTGCTTGTTCTTTCTACCAAGTTTCATCCGGATCTCTCCACTCTAAGCGTTTTTCAAGATTTTCGGTTCCCCCCCCCCCCAACTCCCCTCAATGT
This sequence comes from Branchinecta lynchi, assembly GCA_023053575.1. Classification (NCBI taxonomy): domain Eukaryota; kingdom Metazoa; phylum Arthropoda; class Branchiopoda; order Anostraca; family Branchinectidae; genus Branchinecta; species Branchinecta lynchi. The sequence goes on from JAKZAP010000015.1 coordinate 10,205,878, forward strand.
CACCGAATCCTTTAATTTTTTTTTATTAATTTATTTAATAATAAAGCAAAACATATCTCTCGTGGGCAGAGCCCAAATACGATGTTTTGTAGTCATTAATAAAGTCATAAATAAAGATAAATTAAATTGTCAACAGATAATTTAGAACGAAAAAAAGTAACAAGGCAGAACAATGCTAAAGAGCATTGTACTGCTTTACGAAGCTCGGCACAAAGCTTCTACTGTAGCGCATAGTGTTACAGTAGATTGGGGTCAGTTTGGGAACCGTTTCAGACACTTCTCGGGGGGGGGGGGACGAGATCTTACAGGAACAAAGGGTGGGGGAAGGAATGAACGGTACATGGGATGCTGGAGAAGGGATGAGCCAAAGTTGCGGCATAGTTTTTCGCGGCGGGAAGAAAGGGATTCAATTTTAAATTCTTTGAGGTAAAAAGAGTATGGTAGGGGGAACCGCCATAGATAATTTGCAGCGATCTCTTCTGAACTCGCTCTATTTTATCAGTTTCGTCTTGGGTAAGAGCAAAGTGCCAAACCGGACAAGCATATTCGACTAAGGGTCGGATGAAAGAGAAAAACATCAGCTTTAGCTTGTCCTTAGGAACCCGAAACTTTTTCAGTGTTTTTAGCATTTGAATTGCGCTGTTAGCTTTCTTTACAACTGTCTTTGTATTTTCATGCCATGAAAGGTCAGAAGAGATCACTACACCTAGTAGCGTTATTTTATCCCTGATGAGCCCAGAGTCGATAGGAGGTTCGAAATACGGCCGAGTTTTTCTAAGAAAAGAAAAGGTCGTAACCGAGCACTTATCTTTATTCACGCACAGATTCATTTCAGTCGCCTCTGAGGTAACCTGGTCGATGAAACCGGCAGCGTTACTTTTGAAATCCTCAGATACGACTTCCGCTAGGGACAGGTCGTCAACGTATTTCCATCTGTCCTCCAGCCCAGCAGCAATTTCATTTATCATGAGGAGGAAGCACAGCGGACCGGTCACAGTTCCTTGTGGAACTCCACAAAAAAACTGGTGAAGAAGTAGAAAAATGGCCTTTATACTTTACAGTTTGCTCTCTATTTGTCAAGAAGCTCTTGATGATTTTGACGATAAAATCGGGTATATTTTTTCCGCCATTTTTTCCAAAAGAATTTTATGGTCAACAAGGTCAAATGCCTTTTTAAAATCAATTGCAATTAAATTTATCCATTTGCCAGGTTCATCTGGATGTTTTAAAATAAAATCAATCAAATTAACTAGGTAATGGACTGTCGAACACTTAGGAATGTTACCAAACTGCTTTCGATCAGTTACTTTTAAAAGATATTCTTTAAGCCAACAAAACTTTCGTAAATTCTGCTGAAAATTGATGTAACTGTGATCGGCCGAACACCAGAGAAATCATTAGGTGCTCCTTTCTTTGGAATGGGGGTGATAAACCCTTTCTTCCATTTCTTTGGAAAATAACCTGTTCGCGTTATGTTATTGTAAATTATCTGAAGGGGTACAGCTAATTCTTCAGCAAATGCTTTAACGAGAACAATTGGAATATCAAAAGGAGCAACAGAAGTTCTTTTTAACTTAGAAAGTTTACGGGTTACACTTGACAAAGAAATATCAGGCATTAAATTATCAGTTGAAGGAGCAGTTAAATTTTGTGGAGGGTCTTCAGGTGGAAGAGGTGGATAAGACTGCACAGCTGCAGCGAAATGGGCATTTAAATCATTCGCAGTTTTCTTTGGTGGCTCCTCCTTCATGAAGTCAACTGGTTGAGAACTTTTTCCAGTCAGACTTTTAACTTTACTGAAGAACTGCGAAGGCTTGGACTCCAAAAGATGATCCACCTCATTTTTGTAATAATTAGCCTGTGCTTCTTTTATTTTCCACTTAATTTCATTTGCCAATTTTTTTGCTTGCTCTTTTTGATCTTTTCGAATAAGGTGTAATTTACGCTTAATTAGTCGCTTTATTTTTGAATTTACATACGGTTTATCACTAGAACAAAATTTTGTTTTACGCCCAGGGAAGGATTTAAACTGGAACGTCTGAGACACGAGGTCCTTCCATATATCAAGTTTCGTTAAGATCCGATGACCCGTTCGTAAGCTAAAAATAAATAATTTTTCCTAATTTTCCCCTCAAGATATTCGGATTGGGGAAGCGATTATTTCTAATTTAATCTGAGCGCGGTCGCTGCACGACTCAGAGGTTCATGGTTCGATCCAGCATTTGGGCAGCGCTCTTTTTCCTACGTTTCGCTCCTCTTTTGCTTTATAGTTGCCGGACTCCCGGATCTGGGGAAAGTCGGATTGGGGAAGTGATTAATTGTAAGTTGATCTGGTCCGCCCACCTGGCAGTACATTCACTACGGATCGCCGGAATTCCGGAACCCCCCTCCAACTCCCCCCCCCCCCCCCACAGTGTCCGAATTTGGTCCAGTTCTGTCAGTGATGTATATAGAGCTTGTGCTTATTCTTACCACCAAGTTTCATCCCGATCGGTCCACTCTGAGAGTTTCACATGATTTCCGGTTCCCCCCTTCGACCCCCCCCCCAGATTCATCGGATCCGATCCGGACTCGAAAAGAGAAATCTGAGACACGAGATCTTTCCAGATATCAAGTTTCATTAAGATCCGATCACCCGTTCGAAAGTTATGACTGTCCCTATTTTCCGGATTCCGCCCCCTGCCCCTCCCCCACGAAGTTCGGATCGGGAAAGTGACTATTTCCAACTTGTCTGGTTGGGTCCCTGATATGCCTGCGAAGTTTCATCGTCCTAGCTTGCGTGGAAGTGCCCGAACTATTATTTATGTTTCTTGACTATGTCCAGGTTAATCAGGTCGGGTCCTCGGTTCAATCTTTTAACAATATATACTCCCGCATTCGCTCCCTAATATATCCAATATTCCTGACGAGTTCCATTATCCTAACTTACGTAATTTGTTTAGTTTATCCACTTTCTATATGGTCCCTCATTCGCTCTACCATACATGGAGTCTTGGCGCAGTTGGTAGTGCGGTCGCTGTACAACTCAGAGGTTCGTGGTTCGGTCCCGCAATTGGGCAGCGCTCTTTTTGCTACGTTTCGCTCCACTTTTGCTTTATAGTTTCCAGACTCCCGGATCCGGGGAAAGTCGGATTGGGGAAATGATTAATTGTAAGTTGATCTGGTCCGGTCCCTGATATGCCTGCCAAGTTTCATCGTCCTAGCTTATCTGGAAGTGCCCGAACTAGCAAAACCGGGACCGACAGACCCACTGACGGACAGAAACTACAATCGCTATATGGCACTTGGCCGAAGGGCAAGTGCCATAAAAACCGTTTATGTAAGTTGTATCCCTGTTTTCGCTGCAAGTCAACGGGTCTCGGAAAAGGCTTCAAACAGCCAAACCGTGGGTTACTTGTTGGAAGCACAGCCTAGTTTTAAAGTCTTCAAATATTTTAAAACACTGCAAGTTAAGTAGTAAATACTGCGAGGGGTCCTTTAATGTTGTCGTTTTAGTATATTTGGTAATATTTTGCATGTTGACGTCTTCTAGCTATCATAAAGTCGACTTATTGATAATGGATATTCTTTATCGATAGGCCATTATTTGCAAGGGTCCTCTTCAGGTTGCAGCTTGTAAAAAAAGGAACCTGCAATCATTTTACGCCAATCATTCTGTAGGTTCGTTTCTTTCAGATACATCCTGAACAGGTCCACCATAGAGGTAACATAAAGCAGGTAGTGCCATGTTTACTGACGGATAAAAATCCCGATGAAAAATTTGTAGCCTGCGTAGTTGTATGATAGTTGTACGAAAAAGTTGCATGTATTGATATGTAATAGTAAAGAATACTATCATTTAATGTGCCTCAGATTGGGCCAATCTTAAGCTGTAGTATCTATTAGCATCCTGTCTTGCTATAGTAGCATTCAGTCTTCTAATAGTAGCATGCGGTAGAATGCAGTTACACGGTAGCCTTGACATAGAAGCATGACAGTTCGCACTGTATGCAACTTTTTCGTACAGCTCCATACTACTATTTTCCAATAGTCAATATATGCCCGATACCCTGTTGGATGCAAACGAGCGTAGGAGCTAGGCGGCACATAACAATTCGTTACCTCTACAAACAGCTATGTCGCAGTAGAGCCGGGAGAAGAAATTTCGAGAGTAACAGTCGATTGGTTGTCTATCCTCGTGACGTCACATATAATGCTCTGCAGAGCGGGTCGTGCGCGCCTGCTACTACTTTTTCTCTGATATGTGCAGCTGCAAAGGGGGAGAGGGAACTCAAAGATTACACTGTAAAAAGTTTCTCCGAGTAAGGACTATAGTTAACTGCAGTATTTGCTACTAGGATTAATGTTATCTCTACTGGGATAAGATTGATCCGAGTTAGACATAATCTTATCTCAGTAGAGACAAGGTAGGAAATACTGCAAGATTTTTGTTTACAGTGTAGCAAGTATTTCTAGCTCTGCTCAGTTTTGTCTGGGTATCCATAGTTGCTGCATGGGGCCGAAGGTGGAGGTTCTGTTGGATTATTTGATCTTGGTGTGATGCTCGCTCTAAGCCCTTTTATTTACTTTTCATTGCATCGATAGGAGCGGGATGCAGCCCTTGCCCACGCAGTTGAAGATCTTCAGCGGATGAAACAGACAGTCCAGAGTCTTCTCGGCGGACCTGAGGAATCAGCAAGCGGCTCTGACATTACAAATTGCATCGACCGGCCCTCGGATGAGGGATACTTCAGCGGATACTCCCACTTCGGTATTCACCATGAAATGTTATCGGTAAGTTGAAAGGACCGATACAAAGTTAGTTTTCTGGTTGTAGTACACATAGAGGTATAGTCTTTTTGTCGTTTCAGCCTAAAGCTGAAACGGAAAATAAAAAAATCAGAATGGTCGTTTCGATGTCATTTGCTTCCAGACCGTTTCCAAACCTTCAAGTTCTAGTCGGGAGTCGGCGGTATGAGCCTGTTGCGGCCAAGCTAGATCCGAGGCTACAAAAGTTTTCTGACCAGTAAATATGTACGGAAGGACCCAGTACAGTGAATCATTGCAGAGCCTCCTTATCGATTGCCGAATGTTTCAACTCAGTCTTTGCTAGAATCCATTATGTCCACGACTAAAAGACAACGGAATACTACAGCTAAAGTGACCCCTTCATCCGAGCTCGACATTAAAATAGTGTCACAACTGCGAGGGGCTAGGCCTTCTGCAAACCGCAAAAGTTGTGCCGGGCACAGCAGTTGTGGACTAAAGGACACCAGAACAATGGAACCATACTTGAACACACCATGGAGAATGCATTTACAGGCATGGCCACGGAGAGCATTCTTCTCCTGAGCGTGACGTTTTCAAAATAAGGATGTTCGTTTCTGGAGGTTTGTACATGCAGACTCCAAGACAAAAAGTGCAGTTCATTCAAATCGTGTATAGCGCTGGCCGGATCGTATTGAAATTTCTTCTAGATATATGTTTGGGCTTAACTGGTTGAAAAATAGTCCAGAAGGGGTGATTGGAGACATTTGTTCATTTCTAAAATTTTCCGGTACTGAAATAAGGACAGATGCAAAATGGAGCAACAATCATAGCTTGGAAACACTATTTCGTATTTGGATTGGGTTTTCTGCAGGCAACGTTAACGGAAGTCATACAGATAGGGATGATACTTGGTACTCTTCATTCAGGTGTCCTTTAAGGCGTTTGAAGACGTGACTCCCTTAGGACTGCAGTAGAGGTATGCTTATGTGAACGTTTGCTAACAGTGAACGATCGCCGAAGACAAAACTAAAACCCAAACCAGGCATTTTTTCCTATAAATACTAGTAATAATCACTCACGGTTTTGTCACTTGTTGAATATCTTGCTAATTCACCATTCAACTATGAAAGTGACTCAGCTGACACCTCTGTTTTGTTTTTTATAATTTGAAAAGTTTGCCGGGAGGAACGCACCTTCAATGGAGAAGATGGCGTTCCGAACCGTCAGATGCCTTCAAAAGAAACCTTTTTAATATATTCAAAATCAAAGAAATTTAATTGAATTTCTGCTTCAAGTTTGTGCCAGGATAACCCTGAAATAGCTGGCTGTTAGGTGATATCAAGTTTGTTATTTTTCTTTTCCATTTTACTTCTTTATGTGCAAGTAAGAAAGCCAAGGTAGTGGAACGGTTAAAAAAGTGTTCAAATAAGCATACCTCTACTGTGCTACTCTTTTAGGACCGCATTCGTACCGAGGGATATCGCGATGCACTGTTGAAGAACAGTAACACCTTGGCTGGAAAAACAGTTCTTGATGTTGGCTGTGGAACTGGGATTCTCTCCATGTTTGCTGCCAACGCTGGAGCCGCAAAAGTTGTTGGAGTTGATATGTCTGACGTCATCTATGACGCAATGGGAATCGTCAGGTAAGACCTGCTATGCGCAGTTTTTATTCCAGTGCAGATAATCCACCGTTCTGAGATTGCTTATTTCAAAACTGTTACACACATGGATTGTTGTAAATACTTGTAACTAATTCAAGCATATCACGTTTCTGCCCTTGGCCATTTCTCCGCATTCCATGTAGGAAGAAGATTTTTACACCCAATTAGTCCCTTTTCTTTTCTTTTTTTAAATGTTTATTTTTTGATCTCGTGCATTTACTACATTATTGTAAGCTCAGTGTATTTTTCTTTTTATTTGTCTATACTGTACTATTTTCCTCTTCTTAAGTGCGTAAATAAAATGTCATCATAATCATCGTACTGTAAATACTGTACTTTTCTGCCTGAAATTTCAGATTCCTTGAGAGTAAAAAAAATTTAAACTCCTATGGATCTTAGCTCAAGATCTAAAATGGGAAGCACAGACGACTAGCATTGATAAAGCGAGGGAATGCCGGACTTCAGATGCTTAAGCTCATATCCAGGCATGGGACACTCACTAAACACTTGTTCCAGATTAATATTTCATTCATCCGACCAAATTAGAATGTTTGGCATTTCGGCCTCACAGTTGAACAGACCGCCAGAATTGAGAAGATTAAAAAAGGAGCTCTAATCATAGCGTCAAAGGTGGCCGAGAGGTCCTGTGAAGAGTTACTACCTACATTCGAAATCGCCTCCTTACATGAACGAAGGCTGAAACTCTGCAAGGAGTTAACAATTTTTTTTTTTTTTAGCAGATATATGGAAAATGTGTAGAAAAATCAATCTAGTTACTAGCTTTATCGATTTCTTTTAGTATTTTGTTTTCTTTCTTGTTAATTCCCCGAAGTCCAAAGAAGAAAGGATGTAAACTGGATCACAATAAAGCAACGCCGTAAACTATAGTTAAATTCGTTATAGTGGCTTCTTGAAGATTGTGAAGTTTAGCTAAATAGTATTAAGCTTCCAAGACAAAAACAAATGTCAAACTGGATGACGATTTCCTCTTCCTACAGGGGTCAAGGGTAACAATGTTCTTAAAATCTGCCCCATTGAAAAAGTGTCTCCCAGTTTCTCCGCCTACATGAAACAAATTATTTAATAACTTAGACCAAGAGAAATAAGCCAATACAACCTCCGTCTTTGGTCCCATGCAGCGACTATGGATACCCCGAGAAAACTGAGCGGAGCTACAAGTACTTGCTGAGCTTTGAGTTGATGCCCGTCTACTTCCCTCTTCGCCGCGGCGCATATCAGAGGAAAAAGTGCATCAGCCTGCTCTGCAGTGCGTCACATGTGAGGTCCCAATGGTAGAAAACCAGCCGGCTTGGAATTGTACCAGACTTGTTCGCCCCGATATCCACTCTACTGACCGGTATCTTTTGTCATTTGTACCATATTTCATAAACTATTTTAATTCTGAACTGTGATATATTCGTTATTAATTGTATATACATATAAATATTTTAAGGTAGTTATTGAGAAGTGATTCTTAAGTTTTGGCCGTGTTAATAATTGTGTGACGATCCGACGCTAGCGAGTAATTATATGATCTATTCAGGAAATAAACGTTGTTATTTATTTATTTATTTATTTATTTAATTTGATATTTAATTTAACTTACTTTCAAATTTTCTTCCCCGGGGCTTTACTGCGATAGATCTGTTTGTAGAGGTAACGAATCGTGATGTTCCGCGTAGATCCTACCCTCTGCTCGTTTGCATCCGGTAGGGTATTAGGAATCTATTGGACTCCGCATGGTCGTGTTACAGAGATAGGGAGACTGAGGTTTCGGCGCTTATTTGTCCTTGCCTCGAGTAAACCCCAGCGTACAACAAAATGGCTGTCAAAGTAAGGGTGGAAAACAATTTTTTTTTTCTCGCAGATTTTTGGACGGTGGTGATAGAAAAAAAAAGCTTATACGACACAGTCGCCCCACAAGCTGAAACTGTATCGTGAATAACTCGTTGTAACTGAAAATAAAAAAAAGCGACAGAGAACCCAGATAACTAAAGAAAACAATTGCGCAATTCTAGAGCCCAGCTGTCCATTCTAGTGAAAGGGATTTAACGTCATTTGTGCCTTATTTGCTATGAATTTCAGTTCCAACGTTGTACCTGGAAAGCCAGGGGGGGGGGGGCAGATCCCCCCCCCCCCCAGATGAGTTTCGTGATCTTTGATCTTAAGTTTCTTGTCTATCTGCTGAACAAAGTTGCTAATCTTCTTAATCTTCTTGAGCAACAAGAACGAAAACTGCCTCAAGAGTCGTTCGGCAAATTTGATCCACCGGAAAGCCGCAAAAACCGTTTGATCCCGGAAACAGACGTGTAGGCTACATAACCTTAAATTACCTTACCTTAAATTGCACTTGCAAGCAATAAGGATGTTGTATTCCGATGAGTATGCGTAGCTTGCGGATGACCATGGTGCCATATTCTGGTTGCTGCTTCCGGGGCGCACCAGTCCTTTTTCTAGGGCTGACCGAGCCAGTCCTCTTCGAGTCGCTATTTGAAACCTTCAGGTGTTTCGCTGGTGACAGGTGGTTCGGACAAGCTGTTCCATAGAGGAACAGCTCGGTTACTGGAGAAGTGCTGGCGAACACGAGAAGTGCAGGACCTTCTGGACAGTTTCCGGGAGTGGCCCCTAGTCAGTGCCGTCTTTGCCCTTAGGCCGGTTAGGCCAGTGCTGGGGGACCAAAGAAAACGAGAGGCCAAGCGGCCGGTGTAAATTGTTTAGAAATCAGGCTACGGTTGCTAGCCGTATTGCCTTGTTCATTACGATCCAGGTGCGACCAGCTACGTTGCACCGGCGTAATTTATGTTACCGAAATTATGCTTGGACCATAGTGTAATGTGGCTCGAACAAGAATCGTGTGTGGTAATGTGCTTTTTTTTTATGTTGATCATTCCTGAAAAGGGTCCAGAAGCCCATGGATGTTAGGGTCCACCGAAAGTAAAAGACGGCACTGCCCCTAGTCGTGAGTGGTTGTCGGGGGCGACAATTCCGATTGCGGAACTGCTCTTTTCTAGCCACAACTCTCAATCACCCCATCCATCAAGCCCGATTGGGAAGATGTCTAGACATCCTTCCCATGCATGGCAGCGTCTTATAGATAGATAGATTTATTGATTGCTGAGCAGCCCTAGGGCCATGGTAACAAATAATAACAAACAAATCTCAAACACAAAAAAACGCACAAAAAACAACAACAACCAAAAAACCCCTGCATAATCTTTCTCTACTCTAATGGCACATTCGGATCATGGTTCAAAAAATCTACTCCCTATGTTCCATCGCTATCCTCAGGAATCGCACCAACCCCTTAATCTTAGCCAAACACTCATATTTCATATTCCAAAAACGTACTCCTCATAATCCATCAATATCCTCAGGAATCGCACTAATCATACATGTTCCTTCAGCCCAAGTTGACTGCGAATCATATTTAAGTAAATAATAATAATTATATTCGCAAATTTCGACGGTGCAAAACGGATAAGTCAGCTACATCTTGTTAGAGCGATATTGAAAAATTGCCAATATTGCTATATTGCCAAGAAGGGCCGAAATATAGCTCTAATAAAATGTAGCTTACTTATCCGTTTTGCACCGTCAAATATGACGCACTATTCTCTTAACCCTAGCCAAACACTCATATATATGAGTGTGTGAGAGACGACTGGCGACTCTTCTTGGACACCCAAAGCCCCTAAGGAGGTGTATGAAAACTAAGGTCTACGTTAAGACCTCTTTGTGGTTCGCCGAAAAACCTGTTTATACTTCCCTTATTTTAGCGAAAATGGTCTTGGAGAACGAATCAAACTCGTTCGCTCTAAAGTCGAGGAAGCTGATCTGGGGACACCTACCGTCGATATTATTATCTCCGAGTGGATGGGATACTTCCTCCTATTTGAGGGAATGTTAGATTCAGTTTTGGCAGCGAGGGACAAGTATCTAACCCCTGGCGGGTTAGTACTTCCCAATAGGTGTACTATGCACTTGGTGGCTGTCTCTGATTCAGGTAAGGAATAGCATAGAATAAAATCGATATATATGAAAATGCTTCTGAACCACGTACCGGTAGTTAAAGAATGAATGCACGAAATTTATTACCTATTTAAGACAATTTAAAGTCACAAACGAAGTATGAGAGAAAAAAAGGGTAGTTCTCAATTTTATTCATAAAAAATAATAGTTTAGTTTTCAGTTTTATTCATAAAAAGTAATAAATAATATTAACTCTTTATAGCCCCACCATAAGGCGTAATATAATTGCCTGGCAATTGCGAGGCTTATTCTTTGTTCATTTAGTCTTATAGTGCGAACACACGATCAGGGTCAGGAGCTCCCAGACTGGAATTCCTGCCCGGATTTTCAGCACCATCATCACTTCCATATGGAAAAGTTGAAATTTTTTCAACTTTTCCATATGGAAGTGATGATGGTAACAAAAATCCGGTCAGGAATTCCATACCGGGAGCGCCCGACCCTGATCGTGTGTTCGCACTTTTAGGGGAAACAAACAAATAAAAAAAAAAGGACAGAAAGAAAAAAGAAGGATAAAGACATAACAAATTGACAAGAAAAATCCACTAACGAATGATCTTCCATCAACAAAGCGCCCTTGTCCCCCCCCCCCAAAAAAAAAGACAAAAAAAAAACGGAAAGAAGAAAGGAAATTATGTTTTAGATAAGAAAAAGGGATAAGAAGGGTAAAACCTCATAAGCATATAACGCATTTAATACTCTTATTTACACACGGGGTGACATAGCCCTATGTAGTGAGTGTCTAGCATCAAGCGAACGAATAGAACGTACAATCCGCTGCGATACTGCAGTAAACGGATCGGTGACGTTATGGCCTACTTTGTCAAACGGCGATACTCCACAGTTCCGGGCCAACAGAGGTAGTCTTAGAGCGTGTTCCATCCTACTTACCGTAGTTACTACGCATGACGTCACGAATTCTGGCTTTCTGCCGTCAAGGCTGGAACGATTTTTCTATTTTCCAGCAGAAAATCATGCCACGGGCGATTCCGACCAATCACGATCCAGAGATGCGTAGTTACTTCGCTTACTACGATCCCGAGCATGGTAAGCAAATAGTAACTATTAGTTACTATTTCGAGAAGCTTGGAACGGTCAGCGTAGTAACTTTTCGTGAGGATGGAACGGAAATAGTAACTAATAGTAACTATTGTTAGAAGGGTGGAACACGCTCTTAGAAAATATTTGCAGTATCTATAAATTAAGTAAGTTTTATTTGTAACCCGCCATTTTGAAAAAGGGGAGCGAATGAAAGAAAATAAATAAAACACAAACACACAGAAAAAAACACTTAATTTTCAACCTTTGGCCAGGAAGTGGTCTGTCTGACTACTGTCAAACCAAATGTCGACCGAATGCATTTTTTTCAAACTACTAGGAGTTAATGCACGCCGGAGGGGGGGGGGGGGTATTTTAGCGTTGCTTCATGAAGATGCGGCGAATATCGAATCTATTAATAGTTTCAGGTGATAAGATTTTGGATAAAATTTGTAATTGTGCTCAATATGATTACCCCCCATTCCCCCAATATCTCATAGTTATTTAAAGGCAAATGCCTTTTCGTTCGCCATGCATATTCATACTATTATTCATTGTTATTATTCATACTTTTTGTGTTCTAGATCGATACAAGAACATGATCGAATTCTGGAACGATGTTTACGGATTCAAGATGACGTCTATGACCAAAGAGGTTATTCGCGAAGCAAGCATAGAGGTAATCCCTTCAGGCTCCGTAGCCAGCCAACCCGTCCTCATTCTAGACCTTGATATTCAGAAATGTACAGTTGAGGACACAAACTTTACCGCCAGTTTTGAATTGGTGGTTACACGTGACTGTGAAGTAACGGCGATTGGGGGGTATTTCGACACGTTTTTTGAGTTGGAGAACAAGGTGTGGTTTTCAACGGGGCCTGATGCGGTGGCAACGCATTGGAAGCAGACCGTGTTCTACCTGCCAAAGAAGATATCCGCGGTGTCTGGTAAGTAGCTTACGTTCATCATGAGTTGGATTTTTTGTCATGGATGTGTGCATTAAGAGCTTGGCCACACTTGGCTCAATTCCTGGCTTTTTGGGTTGTAAAAGTAGGAAAAAGAACAAGATACAACTGATTTTGAATGTTGTCAATCTAGGAGATCAGTTAGAGCAAAACAGCCTGTATAATTATTTTACAGGAACCATGATTGACCCCTAGTTGCAGTCTGCTCGTTTTCCCCAAGCTGCCACAAAGTCCATCAAATCTCACGTCCCCTAGGGATTTTCAGTTGTTTGTCGAATAGGCGGCTTTTTGAGTCCAGTGTGGCCAAACTTTAACTGTCAAATGCATTGTTCAAATAGTTGGTATACGTCGTACACAGTTTCATCTTCTCCTCGGTACAGCCTGTAATAAAGTGCATAAGGAGAATAGACCTTGGTTCTATTTTGTCTTATGCAGCCAATCAGACTGCTTGGTTGGGTTCTGCCAGCGAGCCCGAAGAAACAAAGAGCATCACCAAGTGTGGTCTGTACTTACTGCGCGTCTGGTGTCATCTGTCATGAAACTTCTGACAGTGTAATAAGCCGAAGTGGGTTCAAAAGCGTGAGCTATCCGAGTATACAGTATATGATAATAATAATATAATTGCAATAATAAGGATTTCGCCTCCATAAATTTCTCGGGACACTTTTCATACTAAACTGAATTTCAGCCAGGTGGTAGTCAACAGCGGCTTTGAATTGATTGATATTTTCGGCATTTACAATACTTTCTGGGAGAAATTGTTGGAAGTTGAAGTAACAACATTTTTTTCGAAAGAACAGGTCTTGTTCTGTTACTACTGCTTATTATTAGTTCAATGTACTGCGTTCTCCATACCTTAATTTAGTAGATTGCACCGCATAACGGTCGTCAAATTGGACTTTTGTCCTTTTTCAAGAAAAGAAGACTTTTTTCCGATGTAACAATGTTCCGAACTGAACATCGCATGTACAAGAACGGTTCCACTTACTATTTGAACAATGGCGTGCAATAAGGCGCAAACACCACTTATAGCGCCACACAACCAGAGGCTTTACTAGCAAATTGTTGGGGGGGGGGGGATTTACCGACTGGCTGGTCATTTCTACCGGCTGTTTTTTGCAGAAAAAACTACTTTTTGACGAAAAATTGACTGACTTTCAGAAAAACCGAGTGTTTTTAAGATAAATCGACTTTTTCTAAGAATATATTCAAACAATGTTTACAACGGATTTACGTCAGCTATGATTCTTCATCAGCGATATTTCGGCCCTTCTTGGCAAGGGTCCTGGTCAGGCTGTCAATATTCTGGGTCAACGTTGGGGAAGGATTATAGGTTTGTTTCCTTCCCTGACGTTGACACAGAAGATTGACAGCCTTACGAGGACCCTTGCTACGAAGGGCCGAAATATCGCTGATGAAGATTCGTAGTGGGTTACAAATAAATTATTATGATTACAAATCTTCCGGTTTCAGCCGGATTCCGGGCGAACTACTTGTCCAGGTAGATGCATGTCTTCTTACTCCTAAATGGAACATCTAATCAACTTCAAGTAAAACTTTACCTTTTAACAAACTTTCCGGTTTTGGCCGGATTCCTGGCGAACTAGTTGTCAGGCAAAAAAACTGTTTTCATAATCGTGTTCAGCATGTCTTCTTACCCCTTAATCGCCTATCTCCTTAGCTGTATAGAAATATTTTTTGCCTCTTAATTTAATCCCCTCCTCACCCCTAGATGTAGGGCTACAGAGCCCATCTACGAACGCGACCTTTCCCTTGACCCCAAAAATTTGCACACCAAGTTTCATCAAAACATTTCATTCTCTTCGAGAGTTGTGCTGACAGACGGACGGACAGACGGACAACTTTTGCGATGCTATAAGTATCCCTCCACTTACGTTTTGGGATCCCAAAAACAACACTTTTGAAGCTTATCATGTCCTCAAGACTTATCGGCGGACCTTCAAGATTTCCGCGCTGTTTGTGTGCTGGGCAAAACTCGGCTCGGCGGTAAAAGTGCTAAAAAGTTATAGGTACAAAACGAAACAGTGGCGAAAGACGGGGATTTCAGAAGCTTATACTTAAACACTCCCAAATCCTCCCCCCCCCCCCCCCCCCCCCCCCCTACCAAAATCTTAGAAGTTGAACAGAACTAGTGGTAAGTTCTAGGTACACAAACTCTGTCATGTACCTACAAAACACGCTAAATATGCAGAAAGTCTTATTCCAGAGTCCTTGACATTTATTAACGAAGCGTGACAAATTTTTAGGTGTACTGACATTTGACACATATTTGAATTTATTATTTTTTTTTACAATAATCTCAAATTCGGTTTATAACCACGAAAGTCGTTTTTACAATAAACTTTATATCTATCTATACGGGAGGTAGGTATAAAATAAAACGCATAATAAGCAAGGGTCCTTTAAGCGGTAGGCGTAGAATCTTCTTATTACCAACAATGATCTAATTATTAATACTAATTCTAATTAAGATATACTTCTTTTGATATCAGTTGATAAAATTCGATGTCAGTAAGTAAGTAACTAAGTAATTTATTTATAACCCGCCGTTTTCAGAAAGTGGAGTAAATGAAGAAAGTAAATAAAACACATAAACATACACAAAAATACACTTAATTTCAATCGTCGGCCAGGAAGCACTGTAGAAGGTCGTGCGCTGGTTGGGTTCTGTTGTCAATGATTTTTGATAGCGACGAAGAAACATCCAAAAGGGTAACACTTGCATCTTGAATTTTGAACTTCTCCGTCAAAGTATAGTTATGGCATAATTTCGACAAGTGGAGCAGGTGCTTTGCATATTTAAAATAACATGATCTCATCTTTTTTATCTCCTTTTTTCGCAGAACATGAGTGACACCAGAACGAAATAGTATAGAAGGAGCGCAGAAGGTGCTGTACAATTTTCACAAAGTTTACGATTATAGCGCCCCCAGTTGGGGACGATGCGCCCATAGGCGGTACGGATTGATCTTGAAACTTCTTGAACAGCCGAAGAGCAAAATTTTGACAACAAGGATTTGAATGTTATGCCAAGCCATCGTAGAGATTCTGTTGATCTGACGACGAACGATCCAAGAGATATACAAGCTTTAGCATTCAAACGATTTGACGAAGGGTTGAAATGCAGGTACTCACATTTTGAGAGGTTAACTTCAAGACCGATTTTGAGAAGTTCCGACGACAGCTTACAGACATTTTTGGTGAGTGTGGATCATGTACGGCTTACTAAGAGCAAGTCGTCCGCGTAAGCTATGTAGCTGAAGGCGTGGTCTTTATAAAAGTAAGCAGGATGCAAAGAATCAAGACAAGAAGATATGGCCGATTTGAAGATGTAGGGAGATAAGACTCCCCCTTGACGAACACCAGTTCGGACTGGAATAATCTCTGACCAGCTACCTTGCCGTTTGAACCTTACCGAAGAATGACGATACCAAAATTTTAACAGATAGACAACAGACAGATTCACGCCAGAAGTAATGAGAGAAAATAGGGCCTGAGAGTGCGTTATATTGTCAAAAGCACCAGCTATATCTATAGAACATATATGTATAGCAGACTTGTCGCGGGTAGCCTGTTTCATCATTTTTGTCAATATGTGATGAGCGTGCGCACAACTGGCGCTCGAACGGAATCCAAACTGCATTGAACCAAAGCGACATTTTTCAACTATTTCTGGAAGAAGGACGTATTCCAGGATTTTGCTTATGGTACAAGAAACTGTAATTGGCCGATAGCTTTTGCAAAGGTCCGCGTCTTTCCCTCGCTTAATCACCGATGTTATAGTACCCAAGAGGAAACTATTCGGAACCAAACCCTGGCATAAACAAATTTGAAATAGCAGCTGAAGGTGTTGTGTTAAAGCTGGAAACTCAATTTTGAAAAAATCGGCACTAAGGCCATCAGAATCTGTAGAACCAGTTCTTCTTAATTTTCGGAAAGCAATTTCGATGGAAGTATTTCTGTTCTAGGTCAGAGTTTACCTGGCACCATCTCCTGTCGACGGAACCTGAAAGATTCACGATGGTTAGACGTGTCTTTGTCAGTAGGTGGTTTGAAAGATATGTTATATTCCATCTCTTAATTCATATAAAAGAAGCTTACCCAGATTCAGCTGTACCTCTTCTTACTTTAGTTGTGTTTTTGCTGATACCATGGTATCTGTTACCACGGTAACTGGATCTGCAATTAGTCGTTTTTGAAGTTATCGTTGTATCTGATACACCGTGCTCTGCAAAAACGACTATTGCCGAGATTGCACTTTTCGAAGTCATCCCAAAAGAAAAATAGATATCCAGTTACATCACTAAGTGCTAAACTTCTTTCTCACCAATCTGACAAAATTTGATGAAAGTGAGATGACTTTTCAGATACCACGACCTGTTACCACGGTCGGACCGTAGTATCTGAATATTTGATACCACGATAACTGGCCAGATACCGCGATAACTGCAAAAACGACTTTTGACCGTGGTATCAGATACCACGATAACTACAAAAACGACTTTAGACCGTGGTAACAGATACTATGGTATCAGCAAAAACGCAACTTGTGTATTACTCTGGCCGTGAAATCGCCATCATATTCAATGAAGAAGACGAAACTTACTCCTGTATGCTGGGAGACAAGGGAAATGAGAGGCTAAGCGGCCGATGTAAACTGCCAGCTGCGTTGCACCGTCATCATTTACTTTATTCAAATTTATGCTCCGACCATAGTGTGCGAGTTCCACCGTACTTTCCGTAGTTACTACGTATGACGTCACGAATTTTGGCTTTTTGGCGTCAAACTGGAACATTTTTTTAATTTTCGATAAAATACCCTACCACGGGGCAATCCAGCAAATCACGTTACATAGCTCCGCAGTTACGTTCGTTACTACGCTGCCGAGCATGGTAGCAAATAGTTACTATTTTGAGAGGTTGGAACGGTTGGCGTAGTAACTTTTCGTGAACTTGAAACGGAAATAGTAACTAATTGTTACTATTGCTAGTAGGGCACGCTCAATGTAGTCTGGCTCGACCAAGAACCTTGTATGCTAATGTGCAGGCGATTTTCTGTTTTTGACTCTAGAAAAGGGGACAAAAACCCATGCTTGTCCTAGGGACCACTAAAAGTAAAATACGGCACTGTAAGTTTCGCTCTGACGACGTACATACATAAGAGTCTAGTGTAAGGTGACACCATCTGAATTGTCTGTTCGGCTCTCCTCGTCAAGGATTTTTCTTAGGTAGTAGCTACACTGACAGAAGTTTAGAACTGACAGCACAAGGATGCGGAGTTTCAATACCATAATACTTCGGATGTTAGTTGTTATAATTATGAAACGTTACGCCTTAAAACGTAATGCGTACAAAATGAACTGCAAAACCGTCAAAGAAACGTCTGCTGACTTTTTGTTTGTCATAGTGATATTGGAAAAGCCAGCAAATATTTTTTGGCGTTTTGGCTCAAGTGCCATATACCGATCGCAATTCCGTCTGTCTGTCGATCCTTTTTTTTTCTGTCACACTTTTTCGAGTTACTTCCAGATGTGCTAGGACGATAAAACTTGGCAGGCGTATCAGGGACCCCACCAAACCAGCCTGGAAATAATCAGTTTCCCGATCCGACCATCTGCGGGGGTGTGGAATCTGAAAAATTGAGGGCAGTTTATCACACGTTTTCGAGCTAGGGTACTTCCAGATGTACTAGGACGATGAAGGTTGGCAGGTGTATCAGGGACCCGACCGAACTAACTTGAAAATAATCAGTTTCCTGATCCGAGCATCTAGGGGGGTGGGGTGGAGGGCGGGAGAGTCCGAAAATTGAGTAGTGTATAACTTTCAAACAGGTGATCGGATTGGAATGAAACTTAATAACTGAATAGATGATATATCTCTGGTGTCCCGTTTGAAGCCAGGACCGGATTTGACAGCTATGGGGGTGGGGAAATCTCAAGAAACGGTTAGAATGAAGAGATTGGAGTGAAACTTGTTGGGAAGAACAAGCATCTGCTCTAGATATATCATTTACACAATTGGACTGGATCCGGGCACTTGGGGGGGGGGGGGGGGTCCGGTGATGGCGGTTTTGGGATCTTTACGACGAAACTTGGCAGGCACAGCACGGACCGATTAAACTGACTTGGAAATAAAAATTTCTCGATCTGATAATCGTCGGGGACTGGAGGGAGGGCGAATCCTGAATATTGAGTAAAGCATAAGCTCGGAACGGGTGTTCGGATTCGAGTGAAATTTAGTAAATTGAACAGAGGACATGTCTTTGAGGATCTTTTTCACGTCCGGACTGTATCTGGCAACTATTGGGGAGGGGGGGATACGTTACCGGTTTAAACTGGAGAGATGAACCGGATTGGCTCCAGGCACTGTGGGGGATGCTGTGGGAGGGGGGGGGGGAGTGGAATTCCGGTGATCGCGAATTAAGTTACTTCCAGATTTGCTAGGACGATGAAACTTGGCTGGAATATTAGAGATTCGAAAAGATTGGCTTAGAATCGTCATTTTCCATATTCGACTATTCCTTAAAGTACCAATCTTGACCGCAAAGTAAGAAAAATACTTTTAAGCAAAATATACATTTTCACAATCCCGATGAGCCCAGGGTTTTGGTTACAAATGAAGTTCTAGCCCCCCCCCCCCCCCCCCCGTGAGCATCTTAACCGAAAAGTAAAAAAAAATACTTTTGACCAAACGGTGTAGACTAATGATCCACAAGGGCTTGTTACCGTTTTTGACTCAAGGACTTTGCTAGTATAAAATACTTTAACCAAAGGATAGCCTACATTCTTATGATTTTCAAGTCCATGATCATTCTTATCTTAAGTGTTTTGCGTACAAATGATCAGAAGAAACCCACGAAAAGACAAATTCTATATTTCATCTTCTTAACCACCCGGGCAAGTGCCATATAGAAAGTAAGTAAGTTAGTAACGAATTTATTTGAAAAACAACACTATCATGGCAATGCCAAATTTGGGTGTTATGTCAAGTATAATGCACGTTTTATAATATCTGCAATTAATAATCAATTTGTCATCACAGACCTATTATTGTATACAAATAAAAACCAAAAACAAAACACGGACATTGGAATATGACCTTCTAGCTCTTTTTTTTTGTCTCCCTCGCCTCATTATGACTGAATGAATGAATGAATTTATGACGCACTGCACAAGGGCGTAAGTGCAGTAAAAAAGATAAAGAAATATAAAGTAATCGCAAAAAACTCAACAAATATTTTCCATAAAGGTTCACTAATTTAGAATCACGTTGATGGGATCATGGACAGGTAATTTTCCAATCGGAGAACACAAATTAGAGGAGAGGGCTTCAAGCGTCAACAACGGGTCGGAAATTATCAGCGTCACACACAGTTCTCCAATCTGATCCCTAAGTTAATGAACTGTGCAGAGACGCTTTCTCTCTTGTATGGCACTTGCAGCCTCTGGCTCAAGTGCCATATACCGATCGCAATTCCGTCTGTCCATCTGTCCGGCGGTCTGTCACACATTTTCGAGTTAGGGTACTAACAGATGTGCTAGGACGATGAAACTTGGTAGGCGTATCAGGGACCCGACCAACTAACTTGGAAATAATCAGTTTCCCGATCCGAGAATCTGGAGGGGGGGCGGGTACAGCGGGGGAATCCGTAAAACTTAATAGTGCGTAACTTTTGATCGGGTGATCGGATTGGAGTGAAACTTAATAAATGAATAGATGAGATATCTCTGATTTCCCATTTGACGTCCGGACCGGATTCGAAAGCTATGGGGGAGGTTGGGGGGGGGGAGACCGAAATCTCGAGAAACGGTTAGAATGGAGGGATTGGAGTTGAAACTTGCTGGGAAGAACAAACATCTGCTCCCGGTAAATCATTTACACAATTGTACTGGATCCGAAAACTTGGGGGGGGGGGGGGGGGTGTCCCGGAATTCCGGTGATTGCGGTTTTGAGGATTTTCACGACGAAACTTGGCAGGCGTATCAGGGACCCGACCAAACTGACTTGGAAATAAAAGTTTCCTCGCTCAGATAATCGGGGGAGGGGGAGTCGAGGGAGGGGGAACCCGGAATATTAATCATGCGTAGCTTTGGAACGGATGATCGGATTCGAGTAAAATTTTCCGGACCGGGGTGGGGGGGGGGGAATACGGGACCCGCTTAGACTGGAGAGATATGATGGGACTTTGTAGGAATAACAAACAGACGCTCTGGATAAATAATTTGCAGAACTGGACTGGCTCCGGGCACTGTGGGGGGAGTTGGAGGGGACGGGGGTCCGGAATTTCGGTGATCGCGAGTTAAGGTACTTCCAGATATTCTGGGGCGATGAAACTTGGCTGGAATACTAGAAGTTTGCCAAGATTGGCTCAGAAATCTCCACTTTCCAAATCCGACTATCGCAATCTTGACCGCAAAGTAATAAAAATACTTTTAAGGAGAACATACATTTTCACGATCGCCATGAGCCCATTATCATTTTTGCTTCAAGGTTTGTGTTTACAAATGAAGTTCTAGCTCACTTAGAGTGCGCATCTTAACCGCATAGTCGAAAAGTACTTTTGATCAAACAATACATCTCAACCTCGCAAGTGCCATATGAGCTTACAGCTCTTGTTCGATACTTCCTGGGAATGCTTGTTATGCGTAACGTTTAACGCATAACCTTTGCCAAATCAACAGATTACATCCCAACTGTTGTCTGTCCTATGCGCATCCGTGTGTCAAACTGGGTCCAAAAACTTCAGCTATCAGAGAATACAGTAGTCGGAGAAAACAACAAAACCCACACCACACCATTTAGGCTACCAGGAAAGTCTCACCGCAAAATACTTGACGATAACGTTTATTTCGTGTCCAGTGCATCATATGTCAGTTGGATTCTAAAATGATTGCTCTTCTGTTTCGTCTTCCGTTGTTGCTAAGCGACCAGTAATCACCAAGAAGATACCGTTCGAACCAAATAGCAGACTCCAATAGAAGAAGGAGCCTATTTAATATTAGAATAAATCAATAAAAATAAATAATTTCAGCTCAGGCTACTGTTGGTGCCAGAAGAAAGCTGCGATCTGCAATCGATAATGCAATGAGATAATACGCCTTATGTCCAGACACGTTGAATGAAACACAAATAAAGTTCAACGGACGATCTAAATCGGACGGGTTTTAAGGATCGATTACTTATAAACATAAAGAACGTCCCTAAATTCGATTATTACCTGAAACTTTGGAAATCAAAACCAAAACTACAACACTCAGATGGCCCTTGCTACGACTAGAAGCGTACTCTCGCAGCTTCCCCTGGGACTCCTTGGGGAGTCGAGGGGCAACACGAGAATAAAAGCTTTTCTGACCCGGTTCTCTCCCACCCATTCAAGATCCTCCCAGAAGTAGACCCCCTCCCCCCGGGAAAAAAAATCCCAGAAAGTCCCCAAATTAACACCAGTAATTTGCACTCACGAAAGATACACGAAAAGCTTCGTTCCATCTTTCGTGACACTTTAATTCTCACGACTAAAAACGAACTTAGTTTTGTTCCATTTGCATTTATATAGTTTGGTTGTGTTTAAATTGTATATGTATATATTGATATCTGTAAACCTGCTGTAAATGTCCATTGACGACGGTTTCGTTTATTATATGTTGACGAGAAGTGCAAATTCGGCATGATTGCTGGGTAAGTCATTTTCAAATTAAATTCTACTCTACTCTACTCTAGAAGGACTCACTTCCTTGGAACTCCCGGCACAAAAAACAACGAGAATACAATGGATGCCCCCGCATGGATTTTCTTCTATTTTTTTTTATTTTTTAGGTGATGTATTTAGTTGCAATGGCTATAATCAATCAATCAATCAAGTTTAATCCGAATAGCTAAAAGCTAGAAAAGGAATACAAATTTCCAAAATACACTGACACACAAGAAACAAGTTAACTAATACACTTACAAGAAATTACCAGAAATAAATGATGGAATGAAACTCGTAAAAAATGGGTAGAAGAATTAGCGGGATATGGGGAAAACTTATTGCCAGTATTCCTCTCGGACCGACGCACGGAAGACGGGAGGGGAGGGGGGAATAGATGGGTCATCTGGGGACAACACGTTATCTTAGCTCCAAATTTGTTTGAAAGAGTAGTTCTGTAAGCCCACTTCATTTTCGCTTTTGTTTACTTTAATTTGTTTTTACTTAGTTTTATATTTATATATCACAGTAAAATTAAATCATTCTTCTCTCCTTCTGTTTGGAATAATCTGTCGGCTAGCATCAGGGAGTCTGCAACTTTATACGGGTTTCAAAAGAAACTGAAAACTTTCCACTTACTTAATACGTGTTGAAGGGTGTGTTGTCTTTTTCTGTTTTTTTGTTCTCAGTTGTTAGGGTGGGGCTGAAACTGGTAAGGAGTAAATGTTAAGGATTCTTGTCGTGTATAGTGTTCACGTTTAATTGTCTGTTATTTAAGTCGACATAGGCTAGGTGGATAATTGTAAGTTGTTGTGATTAATTTATTAGATACAAAAAGGATTAATAAATTTTAGCACAAGTCCTTAGGACTTTCTTTTTGCTGAAATAGGATATTAGTAATGTTATTTTATTTTATTTTCAATGTTTTGGTTAAAAATAAAAACCTACCTACCTAAAAAATTAAACTCAATATTTCAGAAATTCCTTTAAACCACAACCAACATGTGTTTTTAAAAACCAACCACAACCACAACTTGTCAACTCGACTCCCACAAAATCTTAAAGGGAGTCCTTTTTGATGATGGTGGTGATATCTGAAGCATTACCTATCCGTGGGGACTCGCGAGATTGCGGGGATTGGGTCCTTGACACAAGTAAAAACGCGAGAACTCGTCTGTGGTAGTCCCCGGGGAACGGCGAGATCGCGCCTTAAGTGGTAAAATCAAACGAGGGTGTCTGAAAATATAAAAATACTCCCCCCGCGCCTGCCGATGGTCGGATCCTGGAAGTAAGGTGTCTTAGAGTATTTTTTGGGTCCTTTCTACGCATGCAAAGTTTCATTGTCTTATAGCTTATCTGGAAGGGCCCGAACTTGTGAAAGTCGGACAGAAGGACAGACATTACTGTAGTATATTATTTTACTTGACCAAACGATGCAAGTGCCACACAAGTGTGTTATTTGTGTTAATCAGTTTCCGATTTAATCAGTGCCAAACAAATGTGTTAAGTAAAACGTCAACGGAGAACTTTACTAATCAACAAAGAACAGAGACAGGTACATAGCAAGAATACGATCAAGGCCTGTTGTTGACACTCGATTTAATCAACCAGTATTCGTCGTCGAGGATTGCAATTGGTTAAATTTCGTGGATGCGAGTGAAGCTCCCGAGAAGTTTTCCGACATGATTCCTAGCCAAGGCGGCAACCCGTGGGTTCTAGTTCTCATATTCGTTATAAGACCCGGACCAAGAGCTAATCACTCTGGAGACTGTGTTAGACGTTGTGCGCTAAACTCAAAGAAATCTGAATGGGTCCTTCCGATTACTCCGTCATTCTCGAGAGACACAGTGACGACAATCAAAAGTATTCTTGCCGAAAAAGAATGGCGGCGCGCCGCCGCTGTTTTGAGGCGTTTTTCCGTGATAATCCAGATTGACTGTTCACAAGCCGGATTCTCCAAAATGCGTTTTCTCCGACAATCCACTTATCAAACATCGTTTTCTCTGACAATCCGGATTCGCTGTTGGATTGCCGCTTCGGGAATCTTGCAACGGAGCGAGATCGTCAGATTGTCGTGTTACAATCGGGATTGTTTATTAGGTGTTTTCTCTGATAAATCAGCTATCTAGGATTATGTCTTCTTGCCCTAAATCGAACATCTAATCAACTCCAAATAGAACTTTTAATTTTAAAAAGCTTTCCGGTTTGGGCCGGTATCCGGGCTAACTACTTGTCCGTCGAAAAAATGGTTTTTGCCATCGTCTTCAGCATGTCTTCCTACCCCTACATCGAACATCTAAACAACTTCACTTGAAGCTTTTACTTTTAACAGACTTTCCGGTTTTGGCCGGATTCCGGGCGAACTACTTGTCCGATGATCAAATAGTTTTCACCATCGTGTTCAGCATGTCTTCTTACCCCATAATCGACTATCACATTAGCTGTTTCAAAATACTTTGTTCGCCCCTTAATTTGAACCCCCACCCCTAAATGTAGGGCTACAAAGCCCATCAAAAGATTTAATCAACCAGTATTCGTCGTCGAGGATTGCAATTGGTTAGATTTCGCGGATGCGACATCGTCAAGATTCCGCTTCGGGAATCTTGCAACGGAGCGAGATCATCAGATTGTCGTGTTACAATCTGGGATTGTTTATTAGGTGTTTTCTCTGATAAATCAGCTATCTAGGATTATAATTCCGGATTCTCGCGGAAAAACGCCTGATAGGTTTGGCGCGCAAATTGAAAACGGTGTGGCTTCGGGGTCTAGTGTTTTTTACTTTCGGCAAAATATTCGAAGATATAGGGGAAAGTATGATGTTGTATCACTTGACAAGTTGTATTTTCAGTGGAAATGTGATTGTACTAGGGTAAGCTATGACCTAGCCCGTAGCGTATCGTGTTCTGACTAAGTGGGGGAAATAACTATCACTTTTCTTTTCTTATGGGAGAGAAAGTAATATGTTCTTTCTGTGGAACAATTATATTTTCAGTTTAAAACCATTTTTTTTAACAAGATTTGACCTAGGCTGGTTAGCTGGTTGGCTAAGGAAAGTAAGATGATATTTCAGTAGACCAATTGTATTTTCAGTTGAGACGTGATTTTTTTGTTGTTGCAAGGTATGACGTAGTAGAAATTCTGATTAATATCTAAATTAGCATTTTTAGTAGCTACAACAGAGTCTTACCAACTTTCACCTTTTAGAGGTCAACTTCCTTGTTTGAGTTACCTACCTTTTTTTTTTAGAGGCCAGCTTCTAACTTTTAGTATTTGAGGAATACTGCTCGATGAAGCTCTGCGGAGGTTGATACGATATCGTTGAATATCGATATCCATGAATATATCAGATACGATATGAATATCATATCAACCTCAACAAAAGTCATCAGGCGTATAACCCCATATTCCCCTTAACGTAAAAAAGACCTCTCTTTTAGACTGTTAAATATTGTCATAACTGGACATCGGATGATATTCATTACAAACATGCTGGAGAAAAGCTATTTAAGGATAAACTCGCAAAGTTTGTCGAAATTGGCCTTACAGAAAGAACAAAAGATGGCCCCGCATGGTTTTGGAACTGAGTTTCGCTGTTTGAGGAAAACTGCTCAATATTGACCTCTGTGAAGGTTGATACGATATCGTATCATCTTCAACATAAGTCCCCGTATACCCCTTAATATAAAAAAAGACCTCCTTTTTACACTGTTAAAGATTGTCGTAATACCTGTGAGACATAGGATGATGTCTATTACAGACATGTTGAAGAAAAGTTATTAAAGAAGAAACTGTCTTTACAGAAAGAACTGGTCGATGAGCCTCTGCGGAGAAAGATACGATTTTTATGATACGCAGAGATGGCATATACGCAGAGGTTGACACGACTGTGACATTCAGAACTTTTACTTTGAGAATTAGGGACATTGTCTTTAGCAAAAAATAAACAACCAATCACAAGTAACGGCAGGGCCTGTTTGAGAGAATCCGACATCGGCCGATCTATGGAAAAACACATCTGTAAAACACATCTGTTTTGTTGTATGTGACCAGAACAGAAGTACCCTGCTGAGATATTACGACATTGCAGCTGGCAAATAAACAAAAAAAGAACAAAGTAAATTGAAGTCTGGGTGGAGGCTGTTTGACTTGCCTTTCGTTCTAACGTAAACGTAAAAACACAATAGAACATATGAAGTATGTTGCATTATTGTACAAATTGAATATAAAACCAACGTCGAATTTGAAAGTAAAGCAGTCGACTTCAGTATGCTGAGCACAACATTTCTTTTTACAGTTTTGAGCGGCGCAAGCGCAATAGCTTCACCGGTAAGTCGTGAATATTTTTGATGGTACCTTAAGTTACCTTCAATTGCACTTGCATGCAATTAGCATGAAGAACGCCGATGAGTAGCTTGCGGTTGATGATGATCATATTTTCCTGGCTACTGCTTCTATAGTGTCCCTCCACGGTTGCGCGCGCCAGTCCTCTTCGAGTCGATTTTTGAATCCCTCAGATCTCTCGCTGGTCATAGTTGGAACCCAGAGGAACTGCTCGGCTGCAGACGAAGTTCTGGCGATCACGTGAGGAGCAGGATCCTTCAAACAGCCTCTCGGAGCGGCCCCTAGTCTGCGACTGGCTGTCAGGAGCAGAGGGGGGGGGGGGCGGGGTCAATTAAAGTCAAGTAGTGTGAATACTTTCTCTCTTTCGCCTGTTAGTTAGGGTTGGAATTTCTAGTTGTTTTTTAAACGTACTTCGTAGGGCAGTGTCTTTAGGCCGCGGATAGATTTTGTTGTTCGCCCCTGGACGCCTTCGATTAACTTGTCCTGTTTGTAGAAGGGTAAGGCAAGGGCGTTATTGCTCTCCAGCTTGGGACTGACCAAGGCTTTGTAGAGCTGGAGCGTGGCAGCTGGTTTGCGCGTTGCAGTTGGGCGTTGAATCATCCCTAAAGTCTGACCTTCTAGCCACCTTTTTGGTGTGGGAATGGAATTTTAACTGGTTATCCGTAGCAATCCTGAGTATATACTATAGAGTTTCAGGAAACGCAAGAAAACTCCATGCTCGGTAGCCCTATGGATACATTTCGAGTTTTATGGCACGTACGGACTTCGGTTCAGGTGGCATAAGTTGTGTTTTTGCAGATACCATGGTATCAGATTTTGCAGTTATCGTGGTATCTGATATTCAGATACTACGGTCCGACTTTGGTATCTGAAAATTCGTCTCACTGTCATCAAATTGTGTCAGATTGCTGAGAAAGAAGTTTAGCACTTAGTGATGTAGCTGGATATCAGTTTTTCTTTTCGGATAACTTCGAAAAGTGCAATTTCGGCAATAGTCGTTTTTGCAGAGCAACCGTGTAACCGATACCATGGTATCTGCAAAAACGTACTATAGGCTACACTGACTGCTTTTCGATCGGTCCGGTGATCGCAGGTTAGGGTACTTCCAGAGGTGCTATTAGGATGATCAAACTTAAGGACCCGACGGTCCTTATGGACCTGAAGAGTTAAGGACCTGACCAGATTGACTTGGGAATTGTCATTTCCCGGTTCCGATTATCCAGAGAGGGGGACTCCCATCAGTGCACAGCATCGCGCATCTTGTGCTACAATTGCGTAAGCTCTCAAACGTAGAGAGTAGACGTAAAGCCGCCCTTGAACATGATACCTCAAAAGTACACATCTAAACCAGAAAGCTGACAAGTACACCATATCTGTGCTTGATACTCGGTGTCATTTACTCACTGGATAATTTGGGGCAGTTGCCCATGAACAGAGACGGTGGGGGAGGGCCAACTCCCAAGGTCTTCCAGATCCAAGGATCTATAAGCACACTAAATTTCATTGTCGTCTGTCCATCTGGTTAAGTTACCAACCTCACTGGCAGTCTGAGCCCGGCTGCCCCTAAATCGAGTGACATGGTTCGCAAGTTACTAATGGGGCCCATTCCAGTTGCTACTGAACCAAAAGGGTGGGAGGATCGGTACCCCACCGAACTCAAGTCTAGACCGGTATGCTCACAAGTATACCACATTTGAATTTCATATTTGTCACGGTTCACGAAATCAACTCATGGACTATGTTGTCCCAGTTGCTCATCCATGGGTAGGATTGGGGAGGTGTAAACTGAAAAATATATTCCCAAGCCTAGGCTCTGTAATCCGCAGTTTGTGATGAAAGTTCCTAATACGAAGATAACACATAGAATTATTTACAGTAGCCTACAAACAATTTCTTTGTCCTGTCTCCAGCCGAGCTATGAACATTACTAGCTCGGCAGTGTGGGCCCAATTG
Organism: Branchinecta lynchi; assembly: GCA_023053575.1. Lineage (NCBI taxonomy): Eukaryota > Metazoa > Arthropoda > Branchiopoda > Anostraca > Branchinectidae > Branchinecta > Branchinecta lynchi. The sequence continues at coordinate 10,234,319 of JAKZAP010000015.1, forward strand.
CCCTTGACCCGAGTGAATGTTGGGGATAGAAATCCCAAAAGGGACAACTAGACCCCAACTCCCACATGTGCACTAATTTCACTTTAATATATAAAGTAGGCTACTCGTAAGCCATGACAGACATATCTGTCATGGCTTACGAGTTATGAGTCTACCATTTTCTTCTACGATCAACAGGGACCTAAGGACGTATGTGCACGTGTGCCCTTTGGTTCCAGCCACGTTTTTTCAGATATGCCCGACACCATCGTTGAAAAATGATACTAGATGGCATTTCAGCTCTCTGACCGCATACGATTCGTCCCAAAGATGCGTACTGCAACCAAAATTTATTTTTGGAAAAAAGGTCAGATGCGCCCTTTGGTCCTTGCGGCGACGAGGGATAAGTTGGGTATTTCAAGGTTTTGTTGAGTTCGGTTTGATACTAGGGCTGGCTAAACTTGTTAGGAGGCAAGGAAAATTAATAATAGTATGATTTTGTGTTGCGTTCTCACAACAGTAAAATCAGTGACGGCTGGAGCGAAAGCCGGTTTCTCAAGCTGAGAGATAATCAGTTGTTTTCCTTTTAGTTTGACTTTGGTGATCTCAGTGACCAATCAACCGTGCATGACGAGAGCCGTGGCCTCCACTCTGGATTTATTGGGACAAAATCAAATGAAGATGACGTTATTTCCTTAGGGGACATGCTGTTCACCACCAAGTCTTACCTGAACTGGGTATCCGCCGGGCGTTCCTACCTGATGAAACCCTACAATCAATGGCCCAAGGATACTGCTGGGTATCCTGTCATTTCCTACGTCATTGATAAGTCCATCAGCTCCGCCGAGCAGCAAATTTTTATGACTGGAATGAATCAGTGGAATAACACGTGCGTCCGTTTCGTCCACCGAAATCTTACGATGGTCGCACATTATCTCAACATCACTAAGTCATCCAATCCTGATGCTTGCACTTCATACGTCGGAAACATATTCTCTGGAGCGCAGCCACTCACTATGGGCTCACGATGCTTTGACGCAAGGGTGGCGGCACATGAGCTTGGCCACGCCATGGGTTTGGGGCACGAACACAACAGAGCGGATCGGGATTCTTTCTTGACCGTTTTTACCAACAACATCGCGGCCAATCTCGCTTCAAACTTCGAGAAAGAATCAACGTACTATGGTAATCTGAGTGTGCCCTACAACTATCTATCTGTAATGCACTATTTCTGGATTGCTTTTTCGGTTAATGCCAATCTCCCGACGATGCTCCCCAAAGACCCAACGCGTCAAGTTTACATGATGCAAAATAATGGAGTTAGCCACTATGACAACCTTCTGGTGAACCGTGCTTTCAACTGCTCTGGACTCTGGTCACGAAGCTGCGTCAACCCACCAGACTGTATGAACTATGGTTACTTGGCTAAGAGCTGCCAGTGTGTCTGTCCACTAGGAACTAGCGGCATTCGATGCGAAATCTTAACCGCCTCTTCCCTACCGACTTACCCTACAAACTTCACCAACTTCCAATGTGGTGGAATTATCGCTGCAGCTGCAACCGATATTACCACTCCCCTTTTCGGTGCTTCGTTGCCTGCTCGTGAATCCCAGGCCGACTGCTTCTGGTGGATTAAGAAACCATCAACTGCCAGTACAGCCAGAGTAACATTTACAGCTTTCAGCATGTATAACAAGCAACAAGATGGCTCCTGCTACTACGAGTTTCTAGAGGTTAGAACGAGCGGTCTCTATGTTGCTGATTCTCGCAAATGTGCTAACGATTATGGAGTTAACTCAGTAATTAGTAGTTCCGGGGATATTGTCCTCTGGTTCCAGTCGAGAGTCTACCCTGGAGGGAACACCGGATTCAAGTTCAACGTTTCCTTTGCTTAGGGTGTTTCATTTGTCACAAGAGGAAAATCCAGGAGGAAACGCTGGTTCGGCAACATTTCTTTTGGTTAAAGTTGTTCGTTTGATAAATGCTCTATGTGTGAAGATATTTATTCGACAATATTTTTTCAATAAATAAGCACTGACAAGGGGAACTTGGTTTAATACACAAAATTGACAGAAGCTATGAAACAGTGAGAAAATTGGGCAGGTCGCCTCCACCGCATGAATTACTTGAAATCTGTACGAAATTCGCAACGACTTTCGTATTCACTGCAGGTTCCAGACAAACTTCCCTGTCTGTCATAAAAACGTTTTGTCAAGGAATTAACGAGGGAATTACGACCAAAGTCTCGCCTACGTTAGCACCTTTCTAAACGTTCGAAAGGTAACTTCATTCACCGCCATCTCTTAATTCTTTTAAAACTAGCACAAGACAAATTGGCAGCACATTTATAGGCCGACGAGGAGAGAGGCACCCGGACCGGACTTAAGTCAAGGGATGAAGCGGCATTTTTTCTTTGTGGTCAAGCAATTTCGCCGAAAGATTCATTTTACTCTTCTGGCTAGCAGCTTGTAAAAATGGGATACCCAAAATTTAATATTTGATCCAGTCTGCGAGAAGTTTTCCTCAGAAAAAACGATTATGTAAATTTGTTCCCTGTTTTTGCTGTCTTTCCACTTTAGGCTGTCCACTGTAGTCCGTCAACTTTAGTCTGTCCACTTCCACTGTCCAACTTAGTCTGCCCACTTTAGTCTGTTCACTTTAGTCCATCAACTTTAGTATGCCCACTTTAGTATGTTAATCCCAAAAGCTTCACTACTAGCTCAGAGCTGACCTATAGGGTCAGCTTTGACTATAGTCATACACTTGGGAGGATAGACCCCAAAACGAGGGAACTCCAAATAGAGAGTCCACATCGAAAATACCTTTGAAGGGAGACAAGTCCAATTGTCTTCGGTCAATTCCCTTCACTCGAGTAGGCCAGTACTGATGCATCCCTCTCCCTGCCAGGTGAATGGAATCCGAGAAACTGCCTGACTAAAAGCCAAGCTTCACTTCCAAATTCTGGACTATATCCATTTTCGTCGAGGAGGATTTCGAAAGTGAAGCCAGGACAAAAATGTCTGGAAGTCTAGGATGCTGGATGTTTGCGAAGGGCAATGTATACACGCGAGGTCTATCATAAGAAAGCTGAGGGGTTTGGGTTTATTCACAGAATAAAATGTCTTTATTTTGCAGTAAACGCTCGCAAGATGTCCTGCCCTCGCGAAAAGCGGCTATACTTTCCGGACAGAACGAAAAAGCCCGAAACTCCCCGTCTTTCAGAAAGGGTTTAGCACTTTCCAGTCAGGGGTAAAGCCGAGCACCAGGTTAGTAAGAAATTTCTGTTTAGGGTCTTATTTGACTCTAAACGCAAACGTTTTGCTCGTTTACGTTTTTTCATTGCATTCCCCTAACCCTTTTGGCATTCGAGGATTAGAGTAAATATCGATATCCCTTGCCCCTTTCGTTTTAAAAGACCCAGATTCGATCTATCCGGAAGGGTCATAGAGGTAACACATTCGAGAGATACAATAGTTGTGTTTTTGCAGATACCATTGAACTGTCAAAAGTCATTTTTGCAGTTATTGTGGTATGTGATCATACCAAGGTCAAAAGGTGTTTTGCGGTTGACGTGGTATCTGGCAATGTACCGTGGTGTCTAATATTCAGATACCACGACAACTGCGAAAACGACTTTAGACCGTGGTGTCAGATGCTACGGTAACTGAAAAAACGACTGATTGCAGATCAGTTACCGTGGTAACAGATGCCATGGTATCTGCAAAAGCACAACAAAGAAATATGCAAAGGAATGGCTTAGGAGAAAAAAGAAGAGTAGTTGGCAGTTATAACTGGGATGCAAAAGTTATTGGTTGGGGGCATTTATGAAATCTTATAGAATTAGCTTTCATCATTATTGTGAAAATCCGAAAGGGTTGACTTGACTGTGCGGGATCAAGCCCAGGCATCTGGAAGGTCAAGTCTGCCTTTACTGAATTAGTTCCTGGTAACTCGAGATTTATTTCTCACTAGCACTATTCGCTTTGACCAGATTAACACTCGGGCTTGTTTACCAATCTTTGTTGATCTCCAGATGGTTGCAAGTCTGTCAGGAACTCACCAGTCTGCTTTTAACTATGCATGGTGAAAATGGCTTTTCAAAAGCCGAATACTCTTGATGACTATCTCTCCTTGCCGATGCAAAATCTCCGGCCTCTCCGGGTAGCTAGCGGAAGAAAGGCAGAAGTGGTGTCAAAGCTGCGCCCAAAGATTGCGGTGATTGATTCACACAGGATTTGAGTCGTTGAGTTTGAGTCGTACGAACAGGCTTACTCCTTCTTCCTGAGTATCACTGGCGTGTTTAAGACTTAGTTATACAAAGTATTTATTATCGACCAAAGTAGTATAAGAACGCCGATTCTACCCCACCCAACCCCCGATAAAATAAACCCCTATTTACATGAAATTTACCAATTTTAACATATATTATATCAAATTAACCCCCTTTTCAAAAAAAATCTATTTTGCTAATTAAGAAATAAAGGCCTCCAGAAATGAACATATTGTCCTTGAATCTCAATAATCTATTCTTATATATTATAAAAAAATAACAGTATCCTATACACTACTACTGGGTAAACAGTTCTAAATCCACATATGTTTCTTTGTTCTTGTTTTCTCGTACAATCGGTTGCAAAACTAGATTTTTCTTTAAAAGCAACTCGTTAGCAATAGCATTATATTTCTGAGTTATAAACAAATCACGTGGTTTGTCATTATGATTAATGACTACAACCAACTTATCACCATATTTTGTTTTAGCAATTTTCATTTTATGTACATTATATTTCTTTCCTAATACGAATGCTTCTTTTTTTATTGTCTCGTTGTATTTGTTTATTCTAATTGTATTCAAGACTTCCTTTGTAGACTCCATTTATTAGCCGATGATTTTATTAAATAAAAATCCAACTCACAAACTCAAATACATATTTTTATTGATAATATCTAATGTAGCTTTTCTTTCATAATATAGAACACAGTAAACATTATATGCTACAGGTTGAGCGTCTTTCAATGTTAAACTTATTTCGATATCTGCAGTTGTTCCATTATATATACTTGATTCGTGTTCAGGGCGGCCAAATTGACACATTTTATGTCAAAATGAAACATTTTGATGTTACGTGATACAATGGCACATTCGTTCAAAAAGCTGACACAATCGATAAAAATGACACAATTTCCATAGAAATTACACGTTTTAATTATATGGTCTTATTTTTGAAACTATTAGCCTTTGGAGTAGAAGAAAAAACAAATTTCAACTTCCTTCTCTAAGAAAAGCCGTTCCAACCACACCCGTATTTCACTACGAGGTGGAGAATGGGCTTAAATTGGTGCCCATTTGAGAAACAGCGCAGAAATTCTTAGCAGAATTCTCGGCTGAAGGAGTTTCCTAGTCTGCGCAAGTGAAATTAGAGCGGTTGCCGCTGATGTTTTGGAATAAGAAGATGGGACATTTGAGACTGATTTTAAGTCGAAATTTGACCAATTCACTCCGAGAAGTTCATGCGCAATCGAAGTGCATTCTTATTCTGAGTTGTCTTCCGATTTTTGGTCTTGTTTCTTCTTTTCTGGATTTTATTGTCACAGCTCTTGTTATTTTTTTTTCTGACAGGAGAATCGGAAGTCTTTTCACCATCGAAGAGCTCAGATCCCTGGATGTTGGAAGGGGGAAGAATAGTCTGCTCAATGCCTCGCTTTGTTCCAAGCCCCGGACAAATAAATTATTTTGTTCGAGGACTAAAAAGCTAAAATGCTCCTGCTCGGGTCTTGAACTTTCCCTTTTCGAAGTAATTCACAGAACGTAATACGTTCATAACTTAAAAGAAATATTTACCGTTAAAACCGATATCTAGTAACAAATTATGACACATTTTGTGAAACATGTTTAGTTTAAGATGACACAAAAAGCACATTTTCGAGAAAAAAAATGACAATGCTTCAAAAATATTTGGCAGCCCTGTTCGGGTTTGGAAACGTCAAAACAGAATACTGGATACACTTCTTTAAATTCTTCCGTACTAACAACACAACCAGTATCAAACGCTAATTGTTTGTAGCCCATATGTATGAATCTATTGTAGAGATTCGAGTATTTGCATTTCTCATCGCTAAAATCACATTTGAGTGGTTCTTCATGATATTTATCCTCATTAATTTTAGGTTCTATGTCTATTAAATTCATATGATCAAAAACCATATTATTCATTAATTGATTTTTATGCTTTTCAGTTTTCTGTATCATTACCAATACTTTTGTTTGATTGTTTCTCTCAGAAATATCTTTCCACGTGTGTTCCTTATTTTGACTAACATAGCTTTTATAAGTTTATTGAAACAATGTTTGCAACGGATACGTCAGCTATGATTTTTCATCATTTGTGATTAAATAAATGTTTCAAAGTCAGCTTGGCCTCAAAGAATATTTACTTTTATAAGTATTACATGCTTCCCACATCAGATTATGCTTTCTGTCCTCTGCCAATTCCTTTTCCATTTCACTCATCATTTCAATACTAGGAGCTACAATAGGGATTTTCCACTCGATTACTACTTTCAAATGAGTATTTCCATTTCTTATAATCATGTTGTTATCATCATTTCTTCTTAGAAATATTTTATGCGATGCACCTCTGAAGAATCATTTGTTTCCTTTCAAATATCCAAACAATTCTGATAATGGTAAACACATATTTACTAATTTACTGCTCTTTGTTCTGTTATATCTTTTTTCAAATCCGTTATTTTAATTATTATTATTTGTCAAACTGACTGTTCCGGTCCCTGCTACTGCTGCATTTGGAGTAAACGAAGCAACTACAGAATTAATTTCTTTCCCATGATTATAATCTTTATACCAGAAATGATTTCTTGCCGCACTTCTAGAATAATCATCAGAGTATTCAATCAACTCTGTAACGGTAGTTGTAATACCAACATCATTAATTTTTTCAACCGATTCATCGTTTATTACATACTCAGCGGTACTGAAATTAAAACCCTTGTTCATCAAAGTAGCAACATCGGTTGCAGCTATATTAGTTCCATTTTCTTTTACTATTCTTACACTAACATCAAGATAACTTTCACTTGGATAGAACCACGAATCTAATTTCTTTGTTACAAATTCAAACTCTGATTTATTAGATACGTTCACATCTGTTTCTCGAATTTCTTTAAATTCATATTTTACCACTGTATCATCAACAAGCGGTTCGTCAAATATATTCCACTGCGGACTAATAATTTTATTTATTGCCATTTATATGAGAAGGAAATTATTAAATAAAAATTATTTCAAAATATTCAAGCCACTTTCAGTCATTAACGTTCTGGATAAGTCTTGGCTTCTTTGATTTAAAATTCTTTTATTTGCAATCAGAAGATCCTTCATAGATTTTTTGTTTTAATGACATCAATAAATTCTTTCTTGTTTACATCAATCAAATCTTTCCCATATTCTATTGCTCTATTTTTCAAACACTCAAATCTCTGTTTAATAATTCTATTATATATCGAAAATGTGCCATCTTTTATTTGCTTTGCAGAGGTTTGGAATAACTGAGAATTGGCAATGTTTTTGAATATACTACCAATTCCACTTCCGTACTGCTTTTTATAGAGTAATCGCTTATTATTAATCAACATTTATAGGTAAATAATTTTATTTCACTAATCAATAAGCTTTTCTTAAATGCAGCACGTATCCAACGTTATCACCATTCAAATCGATAGGTCTTCCCAACTGATCAGTAATTGTCATTCTCAAGGAGTAAATAAAGTCTTTTGTATTAATAGGAAGGTAGATTAATTGTCTAGGATTCTCAACAATTTGACAACCCGGTTCTGTATTCGGAACAAATGTCCAAATGACATCTGATTTACTTTTGTTTACGATAGAACTGTTTACAAGAGAGCAGTGAATTTGAATTTTATCTACGTTTCTTGTAATATTCGGAAGCTTTGTACCTTCATTGATTTTCCTAGAAATCTCACTTTCCTTTTAAAATCCTAAAATCTGACACAAGTCGCTATTACATCTAAACATGTATTTTTCTTGTAATAAGATTACAAATCTCATAGACGAAGGATTTGATGAAATTACAACAGGGCATTTATCTTTTGGTTTATCAAAGTACTGACAGAAAAAATAATTGAAACAATCATCATTGTACATCCCATGAGGATTTATAACATTTATCCATTCATCCTCTTCAGATTTCCTATACTGAAAAGTATTATTTTCAAATTTTTCACTTATATTATGCCACGAATACCACAAGGTGCATTGATTCAAACCTATTTCATAATCGCTATGACAATTCAATTCGATTGGTTGACTAAATGTTGTATCAATGATACTTTCATTACCTATAATATAATATTATACCCTAAATATTTTGTATAAAATAAATTATATTGTTTCTTTGTATAAATTTTATTTCGCAGAAATGAATCCATAATATCAATCGCCTCATTCCTCACCTCATCAGATGTATTCCCATTTACTCTACTACCTATCAAAGTGTATAATTTTTTATTCATTTCATCCTGATTCATATATATACCAGTTCCTTGTTGTCTGACTAATGATATGTTAAATTGAACAGCTTTTAACCTATTCTTGTAATCTTTTATAAAACCAATTTGTTTATCATACCTACTAGAACTACGTTTACTTTTCAGACCACCATAACTTTGACTTATAGTTGTTAAATGATCCAGAGCATCATCTATTTCCTTCGGATGCTTAAGGTAATAATAGGGCATTTTAAAATAATTATCAATGCCATTCCAGTCTTCTTTATGTTTTAAATTAATGTGATTTAATAATTCTAAATTGATATTCAAGTTTACATTTACGTCATATGATTATTCTGGATTGGGTTCCATAGCAGGATTTGGTGCTCGATACGCTTCTTCCGAAACTATAGCAGGACTTGGTGCTCGATTCGCTTCTTCTGAAACTGGAAGCTGATATGGTTTTCTTTGTAAAGCTGTTTTATACGTTTCACTTAATCTTCTTGAACTATCATCACCCTCCTGTAGTTTATTTATGATCATTTCAGTGTTTTCTTTTTCTGCCATAACAACTGGAGCGTTTAATTCTGAAGTAAATTCCTGAAATCCTGCTTTGTCCATCTCATATTGTTGAACCTTTTTTCTTTGAATTTCTCTGTTCTTAACTATACCTGATAACATATCACTCATGCAAATGCAAATAACCCTTTATCTTTAATCCTTACCAATACATTATCAGGAGAATCATGTACAGCAGTTAATCTGTTGATATTTTCGCTAAAATACTGATTTCTCCCCACTTGTTCTGCGGTACTTTCTTGTTTAAATTGATTCAAATAATAGTCATAGATCTGAAACTAATAGCGTCGTGATCTGTTTTCGCATCACCTAAATTAACAATTCTCTTATCTTGTAGGTTAATATTACCGTTGTCATCAGTAACTCTCTTTTCATTCGATTCGTTACTAACCTTTTTCCCAACACTACCGAATTTATTCATTTATAACAGAACGAAATTATCTAGTAAACTTTTTAACGTTCTTCCTATTAATCATATTTTTATCTTTTTTTTTAAATCAATAAAGAAGAACCCGTAGCCTTTGGTTGCAAATATTGTCTATATTACATACATGATTTTGTCTGATTAATTGTATTTCTTTTGGGTTAGAGCACTTAAAGAATGCGATATAATTGCATTGAAGTCTTACCACCTTTGGGGTTTTATGATAGCTCTGTGACAAATAAACAATTGAGGCATTTTTCTTTCTTCCTCTTATGAATAAGTCTTCTATTGTCCTCTGGTCTTTTTCAGTAACAAAATCATCAGAGATTATCAAGGTTTTGGTATTTAGAGTCTAGGTCGTCAACATCAATAATAGCATTCAGGTCATTACTTACTTACTGATAAAATAGTCGCTTTACAATGTGATTCCAAAGTGTTTAAATTGTCTATAAGGTCTTTATATGTATCTTCTTCAAGATCTTTTGCATACAAGTATATTCGGTTGAAACAAATGTATTCATAAATTAAGTTAAAGAGTAGATTGGTTTTTCCTGTTCCAGAACTTCCCTCAAATCAAAAATCTAAATGGCCATTGAGGTGCAAGTTTGTGTTTATTCTGATAACTATTCTTTTCACCAAAGTCACACACTTTGATCGGAGCCCTTTCACTCATTTATTAAACAACAATTTTTATTATAAGATTTACCAACTTCATACTTAAATTGTTTAACTATATACTTGATTTTTTTTTTTGCTATATACTTGATATTTTTTAACTATATACTTGATTTGTTTAACAATATACTTGAATTATTTAACTATATACTTGAATTATATAACTATGTACTGAATTGTTGAAGTATATACTTGAACTGTTTAACTATATACTTGAATTGTTTAAATATATACTTGAACTGTTTAACTATATACTTGAATTGGTTAACTATATACTTGAATGCTTTAACTATATAATTGAACTGTTTTAACTATATACTATTAACTATAACTATATGCTGAATTGTTTAACTATATACTTGGATGTTTTAACCGTGTACTTGAATTGTTTAACTATATACTTGAATTGTTTAACTATATACTTGAATTGTTTAACTATATATGTGAAATTTCTTAACTATATACTTGAATTTTTCAACTATATACTTGAATTGCTAATGCTTATAACCTAGAGGCAAAGTTGTAAATTTACCGCTTGATACTATCCTTTTATCATCCTTAGGATCTAAAGCTTTTTTATTCTGTTCTTCTAGGAATATATTGTGCTTGTATAAGTAATAAGTAAAGTAAGTAATTTATTTATAACCCGCCGTTTTCAGAAAGCGGAGTAAATGAAGAAAGTAAATAAAACACATAAACATACACAAAAAGACACTTAATTTCAATCGTCGGCCAGGAAGCAGTGTAGAAGGTCGTGCGCTGGTTGGGTTCTGTTGTCAATGATTTGTGATAGCGACGAAGAAACATCCAAAAGGGTAACACCTGCATCTTGAATTTTGAACTTCTCCGTCAAAGTATGGTTATGGCATACTTTCGACAAGTGGAGCAGGTGCTTTGCATATTTAAAATAACATGATCTCATCTTTTTTATCTCCTTCTTTCGCAGAACATGAGTGACACCAGAACGAAATAGTATAGAAGGAGCGCAGAAGGTGCTGTACAGTTTTCCCAAAGCTTTATGATCGTAAATTATATTGGGTTACGGAAAGGTTTTCGATATTTCCAAACAGTACATCCTTATAGTTTTGAATCGTAATTTTATCTTTAACTATATTCGTTTTTATTCCTTTCAGTTTTTTGCTAGCTTTTGATCTTGATAATCCTTTAAATAAGTATATACTTTTGATCTTATTCCAACAAACTCTGTCATAACCTGTCCACCTAATTCCTATAACTTTGTTATTTACATTACGCAATATGTATGGATTTCATTTTTCATAATCAGACGTATCAAATCTCTCATTCAAATCCTGTTTGATATCTTGATAAAAATCTTCGGTTCTAATATCATACATAAAGCTATCAGTATCCATAGAACACAAATCAGTTTTATCTCCATATTTAGGCTTCATATAATCATAATGGAATTCATACATCAGTAACTTTGATAGTTCTAATACAGCAAAACCGATGTACATGGGTTTGTCTAATTTTATCTTTTCCTTTGAACATTCTTGCTACTGAAAAGTTTTCATTGAACATTATTTCAGATTTAAAGTTGGGTTTTTTTATTATTTTTTATGGAACTTGAGCTTACTCAAATGCCATATAGCGATTGTAATTTCTGTCCGTCAGTCGGTCTGTCGGTCCTGGTTTTGCTAGTTCGGGCACTTCCAGATAAACTAGGACGATGAAACTTGGCAGGCATATCAGGAACTGGATCAGATTAAATATCCGACCATCTGGAGGGGAGTGGAGGGAGGGGGAATCCGGAAAAAATAGGAAAAATTAGATATTTTTAGCTTACGAACGGGTGATCGGATCTTAATGAAACTTGATATATGGAAGGACTTCGTGTCTCAGACCCTCCATTTTAAATCCAGACCGGATCCGGTGACACTGGGGGGAGTTGGAGGGGAAAACCGGAAATCTTGGAAAACACTTAGAGTGGAGGGATCCGGATGAAACTTGGTGGAAAGTACAAGCAAAAGTCCTAGATACGTGACTGATATAGCCGGAACGGATCCGCTCACTTTCGGGGAGTTGGGGGGGGGGAGAAGTCCGAATTTGTAGTGTTCCCGCGAGTTCCGTGCTTCCTGATGTGCTGGGACGATGGAAATTGACAGGCATGTCTGGGACCCGACCAGATTAAATAAGAAATCGTCAATTCCCCGATTCGACCATCTGGGGGGGGGGAGTGGAGGGAGGGTGAAGCCGAAATTTGAGGTATTTTTAGCTTGCGAACGGGTGATCGGATCTTGATGAAAATTTATATTTAGGATGCCCTCGTGTCTCAGACATCTCACTTTAAATTCGGGCCAGATCCGATGACACTGGGGGGAGTTGGAGGAGGGAACTGGAAATTTTGAGAAACGCTTAAATTGGAGGGATCGGGATGAAACTTGGTTGGAAAAACAAGCACAGTTCCTAGACACGTCATTGACATAACCGGACCGGATCAGGGCACTGTGGGGGAGTTGGGGTGGGGGTCCGGATTTCTAGCGATCCCGCGAGTTCGGCATACTTCCTGATGTCCTAGGGCGATGAAACTTGGCAGGTATGTCAGGGATCCGAACAGATTGACTTGAGAACAGCCGTTTCCCCGACCCGACCATTGTGGGGGGAGTGGGTGGATGGGGAGTCCGGAATCTAGTGGCGTGCATAACTTTTGAACGGGTGATCGGATTTGAATGAATTTTGTCTGGTGAGCTATCGTCTCGGACGTTCAGTGTCAAGTTCGGGTCGGGTCCGATACCTGTGGGGATGGGGGGGGGTGGAAAACTCAAGAAAATCATAAAGCAGAGGGATTGGGACGAAACTTAATGGAAGGAACAAGCATTAGGCCTAGATGAAATTGACGGAGCCAGATGGTTTCGGGGCTCTGTGGGGGGAGTTGGAGGGGGTTTCCTGGAATTCCGGTAGTCGTGAGTTAGAGTAGTTCCAGATGTAAAACGATAACGAAACATTGCAGGCATATTAGCGACCCGAATTATCTTGACTTAAGAACCTGACACAACATACCCCCGGAAACTTCCGTTCCCAGATCCGAGCATTTTTGGGGGAGCAAGAGAAGAGAAATATGGAAATTGACTTCTATGAATTGCGAACGAGTCGTCTGATTCGAGTGAAACTTCATGGGGGATACGAATCGATGGCCTCGACATGTAAAACATGCGTTCGAACCATATGCGACCACAATTAGGGGAATTGGGGGTGGGGGGACTTTTGACATGCACAAAAACCAAACGGTTGGACCGAATGAGATGCAAATTCGACAGTGCCGAGTTTATGCGGCCTAGATTTATTATTTGGCGTCCGGGCCGGATTCGGCCAAGGTAGGGGGGGTACTGGAAACTTGCAGATAGGCTATGCTCCAATTTCAGTAAAACTTGATGGACAGGAACAGGGAGTTAAGAGATTGGGCCCGAACCGGCTTCGACAACGTTGGTGGGAGGGGCGGGGGGTACCGGAACATTCCAAAAATGCTCAGATTCGAGTGAAACTTGATAAATGGTATAAACGGAGTGTAACCAAGGTGTACTTTCACCAAGGGAGTTCACGACACCTTGGTTTCTATAAGTTTAATTCCGCCAGGTAACAACAGGTTCCTGGCGATGAATAACCTGAGCCATTCAAGTTTGAATTGGGGCGAAATTTAATACAATGCTGGGCAGTCTGTTTTTGAGTGGGACCGGTGAACGGTCGTTGCTGGAGATGTTAAAAGTTAAGTGTTGAGTTTTATTTATTACCTGCTATCTATCGCCATTGTATTGTAAATGTAAATACACGAATATGTTTTTCTACAATTGACCAACGAGGTAGAGTTTAGTGGGTGTTTTTATTTTGGTTTTGTTAAGCATGGTCCACACCGCTCGGGGACCATGTCGTAACAGATAACTTTCCGTAACAGTAGAGAGATTAAAGACGTAGTAAAATTAACGCTTAGTAACAGCTAATTAACGCATTATAATAGTGGTCGCAGCGAGGGATATTGAACCCCAAATTTTTTTTTCTTGAATATGGATTGTTGAAATATTTTGTTTTGTTTACGGGAGGGAATTACGGGATGTCTTGCCTCGTTGATTAGTTGTTGGAGAACTATTTGTTAGGCCTATTATTAATTTGTTCCTTTACAGTTGGTTTTCAAAATGTCTAGTGATGAGGGTGACACGAAAGACGACGTGAGAGTTAAGTTAAATGCCGATAATTCGAGTCTCGTACTGAAATTGTTGGGTTCGCTTCCTGATTATGGAGGGAAGACGGACGTATCGGAATTTTTGAAAAAGGTGGACATTTTGACGAAAATTGTGGATTGGTCGCTGTTGAAAGAGTACTTAGGTCTAAAGCTCAGTGGCGATGCATTTTCATTTTTTGTAGCTACAAAGGATTGCGACTTTGACTCGTTCAAAGAAGGGTTCGAGACCCGCTTTGCATGTACGACTCATCGAAGGAAATTAAAATACGGGCAAATCGCGTTGGAAGCCGGCCAATCATTACTCGCGTATTGCGGCCTTGTAAAAGAAGCATGCGTCGAACGTTTTGGTGAGGATGTGAATGACAGCGTAGTAATTCACGAGATCCGAAATGGTTTACCCGATAAGTACGCGAAACTCCTGTATGAAAAGTCGCCCGCTAAATTGGAAAAGTGCGTCGGGATTTTGGCAAATGCTGAAGAGGTGGAAGCAGCTATGCGTATGCGGTCGTTGGTAAAGGCAGCAGGTGCGTCTAATAACGTTTCGGCTAGTCGTGGTGATTCGCACGTTCAAAATTATCGAGGCGGTTATTCACGCGGTCGCAAGCATAATGTTTCTGTTGCCAATGGTTCGAGACCGGCACAGAACAAGTACTCAAAAGATGGAAAGCCGATTTGCAATCGCTGTTCCAAAGTGGGACATATCGCCGTCAAATGTCGCGTTCATTTAAACTCGTCCGGTCGCCAGTAAAAGCAGGTGCTCGCGACCCGTCGGTTAAAATTTTGCCTGCAGCCAAACGTGTAAATGAGGTTTATACCGGAAATTGGCAAGATCTGCCAATGATTAAATGTTTTGTCGCGAAGGATCGAAGCATTTTTTCACTTTTTGATTCCGGTGCGGCGAAATCTCTGATTAGGTCTAGTGTTTTTAGGAAACTAGATCAGTCGTGTGTGGTGGAACAAGAGAAGGAGGAGGGGGCTTTTAGGTCTATAACAGGCAATTCGCTAAGATATAGTAGTCGCGCTGTTATTAGTCTGATGTTGAATGGAAGATGTGCTACATTTGAAGTTTATGTTTGTGATGAGTTGCCGTACCCTCTCGTAATTGGTTTCACCGATATGAAGCGTAATAAGTTGATGTTTGACGCGGAATTTTGTGAGGTTTTCTTCAAAGACAGATTGTCTAAAGACTCACGAGATTGTAATGTTGTGGCTGTAGAGGTAAAAGTTGAGGCGAAGAAATCTGAATTAGGTTCGAATCCTAACGTCAGTGCTGGATTTCATTCCGCTCCGGAAAATGCCAGTTCCGTAGAGCCACCGATTTTGACAGACGCGACCGTTTTCGAGGCTTGTAGCGAGCCTATACCGGTTACTGATCGAGTTGTTGTTATCATATCAAACCGTGTTACCGTTAACCCTTCGTCAATTTCCCGCATAGATGTTTGTTTGAAAACGAAGAAAGCTACACCTACGTTAGGCTATTTTCCTGGGAAACAGTATAAAGGTTTAGATATTGAAGATCAAGTTGTTGAGGTTTCCACGAGTGGTCGTTTCTGCTTACTCGTTACCAACACATCAGATCAACCTGTTTCTCTTCGGAAATCAGAGATGGGCTACTTAGTCTCGCTATGCGAGTCAGACATTCATTCTGATGCGCAAGGGGTTATTAACTATGTGTCTGGTTTGATAAATAGCGTCGCTGTTAGCAATACGAGTACTAAGCCTAGTGATCTATCCGTTCCTAAGGACCCTAAGGATATGACGAAAGAAGAATTCACCGAACTGTTCGATTTGTCACATCTGGAATCAGAACAAGTCAAGAATCACTTCTTAGATTTAGCGTACAAACGGAGACTAGCTTTTGCTACGCACGAATCGCATTTAGACGCTTGTGATCTCATTTCACATGCGATTAATACGAATGGTGCACCACCCGTTAAGAGTCGCCCTTACACTGTGCCCCATGCACAGCGTGAGATACTGAAGTCTAAGATAGATGGTTTGCTAGAATCTAAGATAATAGAAGAATGCGACGGACCTTACTCTTCACCGGTTATTTTACTGAAGAAGAAGAATTTGGGAGAGTATAGAATGGCTGTCGACTACAGAAACTTGAATCGAGATACGGTGAAAGATTGCTACAATTTACCGAATATCCAAGATATGCTGGATCGCATGTCTCTTAGTCGTGTCTTTTCGCAGTTAGATTTTTTGTCAGGATTCTACCAGTGTTTAGTGGAGGAAGAGGACAGGGATAAAACAGGTTTTATAACTCCATTTGGCCTGTTCCGTTTCATTCGAGCGCCGTTTGGTCTGTGCAACATGCCAGCAACCTTCCAACGCTTGATGGAACGAGTGTTTAGATCCCTGTTGTTCAAGTACCTAGAATGTTTTTTAGATGATGTTACGGTTCACACACGAGATACGAAAGATCAGTTAGATTGTCTAGAGGTTGTGTTAGATAAGGTAATTGAGGCTCATCTAAAACTACGTCCTTCCAAATGCTCGTTTCTAGCTACTTCAGTTACGGTGTTGGGTCATGTTTTGTCGAATGGTACAATAAAACCGGATCCGAATAAAATTGCCGCGATTAAAAATCTGAAATATCCATCGAACATAAAAGAAGTTCGGTCTGCGGTCGGTTTATTTTCGTGGTTCCGGAAATACGTACCAGATTTTTCCCAGATCGCCATGCCTCTTACGGCATTGATGAAAAAAGGCATTCCAAAGTGTTGAAAAAGCAGCTTTTGATATTCTTCGACAGAAACTTATGGTGGAGCCTATCCTTGGCTTAGCTAGACCAGGAGAAGGTGGTTACATACTATCTACAGATGCTTCAAAAGAAGCAATTGCTTGTAAGTTGTCGCAAATGCAAGATGGGAGGGAAGTTGTATTGCATTATGGTTCTCGTCGTCTTAATAAGGCTGAGGCTAATTACACAGTTACGGAGATGGAAGCACTTAGCGTAGTTCATTTTATCAAGCAGTTTCGTCAGTATCTTTATGGTACCCGCTTCAAAGTAGAGACTGACCATAACAGTCTCCGTTGGCTTATGACGACAAAAGAGCCTACTGGAAGACTAGCTCGTTGGGCGCTAACTCTGCAAGAGTATGACTTTGAGATTGTTTATCGTCCTGGACCGATGAACGTTGTCCCGGATGCTTTAAGTCGTTTGCCCACGATTAATTCTATTTCTCCACAGCCTAAGTTAGTTTTCCCAGTGTTACCGCCATCTATTGATTTATCGCAGCTTCGGAAAAGTCAAAAGCAAGATAAAGATTGTCTTGCAATGATTCGCTATTTGTCTCAAGGTGTACAAATGCCGTACGATTTGGAAAGAAGAGTTATAAGGGAAATTCAGAATTTTTTTGTTGAGGATGGAATTTTGTGTCATGCGTCTGTGCCGTCTGGGAAATGTCGAAAGTCTGATGTCGTGTTAGTCCCAGTAATACCGCATGCTATGATTCCTCAGATTTTGAATGATTTTCATGAATCACCTTACGGAGGTCATTTTTCATCATCAAAAACGTACGCAAAACTTCGTGATCATGTTTTCTTCTTTAAGATGTACTCAGTATGTAAGATGTTTTGTGAATCGTGCGAAAAATGCCTAAAAAGGAAACCGATGAATGTTACTCCGAATGCTCCTCTGCAGGAAATGCCTGTCCCTGCAGGAGTACTTGATATGGTTTTTGTTGATTTAGTTGGACCATTTCCGAAAACGTCCAACGGTAATACGTACATATTATCGATTACGGATTATTTTTCACGTCATGTACATCTAGTACCCATTGTGGACGCTAAAGCCAATACATTTTTGAGAGCTTTTGTTGAGAAATATTGTCACATATTTGGGTTTTGTCACACACTGATGTCTGATAATGGTAGTCATTTCAAAAATTCAGAAGTTGATGTTTTTTGTAAAAACATGAATATCGTGCACAAATTTTCTAGCGCGGAACATCCTGCTTCAATGGGAATTTTAGAGAGAAGACATAGAGATATAGCTTCCATTTTGTCTCAGTTTGTAGACCAGTCACATCGAGATGACTGGGACAGTTGGCTTTCTTACGTTTCTTTTTGCATGAACACCGCTTTCCATGAGTCCTTACAGGATAACAGCTTTTTCCTCATGTTTTTGCGTGACGCCGTTCTGCCGGTAGATGCCCTCATGAAATCCAGAACCTTTTATGATTCACACGTATCATATAAATCGGAAATGCTTGGAAGGATGCAGAAAACTTACGAACATGTGTGGAAAAATATTGATGAAAGTAGGGATACGCAAAAGTTTCAGCATGATAAAAAGTCACATTTTAAACCACACGAAGTGGGAGACGTGGTTTATTTAAGAATTTTGAAGAAGGGAAGAGCACATAAGTTGAATGACACTCATTTTGAAGGACCTTATCGTGTGATTGCAAAGGTCGGAGTAGTCGATTACGTCATAAAACATATGCATAAAAAGTTGAAGCAAAAGACGGTGCACTACGATTTGTTAAAACCGGGAAAAACTCGTAACCCTTGGGTGGTTGACCCACCTGACCAGGGGGAGGAAGAAAGGGAGGATTCCGATTTTGGGGATGGGGAGGATGTAGTTAGAAATAGTGACGTTAGCAACCCACTAACCCAATCTAATGATGACACAGACTTGGAAGCTGCAGATCTGTCTGTATCTATTCCTCATCCTCGCACTCCCAATGACGGTAATTTGACGACAAGGACGGATGCTCGACCAACTTTGACTAGTACGCCACTTTTGACTTGTACTGAGACACGCACACAGACACCACGTCACACGCCATTTCATTCATTTTTAAGTGCAGAAGATTCTGGACACTTACAGCCGCGCGCGCTTTTCCCAGAAAATGATACAGATCGTAGTGAATTGGTGCTGGAATTGTCGGAATCTCCAGAGGAACCGGCTGTTGAGGATAGTCCGACGGTTGACCCACCAAATTTGCGCCCTTCACGAATGACGAAACCACCGGAACGATTGGGATATGATCGCCCTGGCGGAGTAAACGCCACAGGCATTGATAAGGCGATGGCCTTGAGCATTTTACAGAAATTGTTGGAATGATCTTGTATCACTCCAAAAATTACTGAAGAAACTTGTTGTTTTTATAGGAAATAGGATGTCGAATAAGAATTTTTTGGGTGTGTGAAAATTATGTTACTTGTGATATGTTGCTGGTGATTTCCAGCTTTTGTAAATACCTTGTCTACCGCTATGAATTTTGCAGGTGATGATTTTTGTGATGAGTTATGTCAACCACCTCTGTCGCTGCCATCGACTGCATCGTCAGGTCACACCCTCTACAATAAACCGCGAAGAAGATGTCATGCCCAGCAATTTGAAGCAGCGTGTTGCAGCCCAAAGTCAGCCTAAGTCTCAGCTCGTATGGGAGATGTTTCCCTCGTCAGTTGCCGTTGTTGCGCGTACAGTTCAGTACGTCGCCGAAGGAACTGTCTGCTGTTGCTGTGTGGTGGCGTTCAAGCCACAGGTGTGCTCGATACTGAGCAGTTTGAAGAAGATAAGCTGAGCAGCTGCATTGCCAGGGGCAGGAGCAACACGGCTGCCTGCGTTTGTCCGCGTTGGTCTGCGTTTGAAAACTTCAGTTTTGCGCATCCTTACGGTTATCAGCGTTCGTCACTTTCAAGCTGCGCAACCATGCGTTGCTTACCTACGATTGTTTACGTTGACTGCGTTAGACTACGTTTTGCTCCTCCAGTCCAGTCAACTGTAACCTACTGTCAGTCGTCGTCTTGGTATGCTCCAGTCGACGCCCTACCAGTCGTCGTCATCGGCATCAGGAGCAGCGAAGCTGAGGATGATCGTGATCGTGATTCGTGTGCGGTATAGACAATCGGCAAGAAGGACTTGAGGTGTGACTACGGTGCAGTGCGATAGGTCGAATTGCGTTATCACTTTGATACGCTTTCTGAAAATGTTATATGTCCGTATCGGTCGGATACGTGTTATTGTGATCGGAAAAACAACTTTAAAAGTTTTGTTATGTTTTGGCAACATTTGCAATTGTTTTGTGCTGGGAGGTATTTTTAGATAGGGGGTTGGATCAAGGGAGGAGTAAAATAAAATTGGGGCAGATTAAAATTGAATTTCAGAACTGAGGTCAGTTCTTTTTGGAAGGGGGGAGGTGTAACCAAGGTGTACTTTCACCAAGGGAGTTCACGACACCTTGGTTTCTATAAGTTTAATTCCGCCAGGTAACAACAGGTTCCTGGCGATGAATAACCTGAGCCATTCAAGTTTGAATTGGGGCGAAATTTAATACAATGCTGGGCAGTCTGTTTTTGAGTGGGACCGGTGAACGATCGTTGCTGGAGATGTTAAAAGTTAAGTGTTGAGTTTTATTTATTACCTGCTATCTATCGCCATTGTATTGTGTAATGTAAATACACGAATATGTTTTTCTACAATTGACCAACGAGGTAGAGTTTAGTGGGTGTTTTTATTTTGGTTTTGTTAAGCATGGTCCACACCGCTCGGGGACCATGTCGTAACAGATAACTTTCCGTAACAGTAGAGAGATTAAAGACGTAGTAAAATTAACGCTTAGTAACAGCTAATTAACGCATTATAACAGGAGATTCTTTAGGTGGTCGATTTTTTTTATTCCGAACCAGATTCGGCCACGGTAGGTGGAGATAGAGTGAGTACCGGAAATCGTGTAGCACGTCTCGTGATCAAACAAATGGATTTATTGGGATGAAAGTTTGAACAGTCAACAGTGCATTTGCTACAGACAATCGAGACGATGCCGGAACTGCTCAGAAATGAGTGAAACTAAATATCCTATTTCTATTTCCGAACCGCATTTTTGGATGGCGGGTGTATTTTGTGACGTTCTCATCTACTTTCTTGTACAGCCTACTCGTAGTGCCATATGAGCTCGTAGCTCTTGTTCTCTTGTTTTATTATCAGTTATGATTTCCATATCCGCTCGCTTCCTTACGGTTTCCATAGTTTTTCCAAAGCAAGCATTATTCACAAGCTTAAAGAAATCCTTTTCAAAGTCATTTGTACTTTTAGTTCTAAGGGCTGTGTTGTGATCTATATATCGTTTTAAGTCAGCACTTTCAGTGAATCCTAGTATTCTGTGTACTCTTTTCAATATCAAACCTTTTTGTAAATAGAATTCTAGATTCCTGTGGTGAATTACATAGTTTTGCTTATCTAATAACGTGGTACGAAGCTTACCATTAAAATGTTCGGGTGCTAATGGTAAATCTTTGTGCAATTCCTTTAGTTCTTTTGGGTATTCAAAATCTACTTCATATGTAGCACCTACATTCTGTAATTTCATTATTGAATTGATATGAGTTTTTAGATGGTTGTAATACTCGAGTGATTCGTATTCATTCCTTTCTTTCAAATCATCTGGTATGGGAATGAACTGGAAATCTTTCGCTGGTAAATCTTGTGACATCGCCCACCCATACATATTATTTTTATCTAATGAATCTCTAAATGTCTTCGTTCGAGAATAACGGTAGTTCTTCTTTCGAAAGTTTTAGGAAAGAATCCCACGTTAATCCAGGAGCTGAGAAGTAATGAAGTGGATCAAAATCACAGTTATGTATACAAACATTACTGAAATTCTCTACGACATCCGACAATATTAAAAATCACTTTTTAGGTATAACTTGGTATAATCAAGTAATGTTTCACAGTTAAATTGTCTCCATATAGATACCGCTCTAATCACTTTTGTCAATACCTTTCCCTGTCAACCTAGAATAAAAGCTTTCTATTGGTTGTAACTTTGTACAATTTATTTTATCGAAACTGTCTACAAATTCATAGGGATATACCCCTTTTTTAATTATTTCTTTGAATTCGTTATCGTGAAATTGTTAGATGTGAACTTGAAATTCTTTCTAAGATGATCACATGATACTTTGCAATCACATTTTGGTAAATTTGCGGATAGTTTGTCTAAAGATGAAGCCATAAATCTAATTTAATCTATAAACCGGATCTCATATTTTATTTCCGTATCCGTCTTTCTAATACTTATTGATTTCGAGAATGATATGAAACTTTCTGCACTTTCAAAAATTCTGTTATCAGGTATCAATTCCCTAGCAAATAAATAAGAATCATATTTTGATAAATTATGCATTACTACCGGCATATGCCTGGGAATCCTGTATTTCATATTACATTCAGCATGAGCAAATCTTCTATCTTCTCCTGTCATGTAGTCGGGATCAAAGTGGGGATTTTCGGTAATTTTGGTTTTACAGATATGACAAGTCTTATTAATTATTTTATTCCATTTTTCTGCAATTTCTGCATTGGTATAACTGTGGTTTCTTTGTCTGCTTTCATATTTGTTTTCAATTTATGTGGATACTTCTGTAACCGTTTTAACAAAATGTTCTGCAGAATCTTCGCCGAAATAGTCATAGTATTTGTTCTGGTTTGCATCAAACGAACAACATACCTGAAATCCGTATGCAAATGGTTTTTGTTCAGTCACGTTTATTGTTTTCTTTCCGTGTACTTGATTGTATTCTTCATTATAAGACTCAAAGTCTGCTATTATGCAATAAGGTACTTTCATTTGTTTTGCAATATTTTTATATTGTATACTTGAACCTTCAGGAGGCGTCATTATATCGGGATCTTCGCAATTGTTTTTATTTTCATGTTTTTCAAATTGTTCTTCTTTTATGAAATCCTTCCGCAAAAAGTGCAGAGGTAGAGATTTGAGAACTGACCAATTTGATCAGATCCTTTACCAGTACATAATGATTATCGAAATACAATAAATGAATAACATGTTTAGTTGTTTTCCCATTGATGGTACTTTTTAGTATATGATTTCTGATAATTTTCTCTTTTTCCATTTGAAATAAACAAATCTTAATGTGATATCTATTTCTTAAAAGCTGGAAATGCCAGAAAAGTTCGGATGATCCCGATGATTTCATGATCCCCAGAGCCCATGATCATTTGTGAAACAAGGGTTTTGCTTCAAATGAATTTCAAGCTCCCTTAAAGGACCCCTCGCACTATTCACTCTTCAACTTACAGTATTTTAAAGTATTTGAATACTTAAACTATGCTGTGCTTTCAATAAATAAACAACTGTTTGGCAAATTTGTGTATATCTTTTGTATCCATTGGGAAGTTGGTAATCCCTTTGATATCAAATTCGTTTTCATATGGTTTGGAAGTTCTTTCCACTTGAGTTTTAGCTGGACATAGATTTGCTACGATTGACCAAAGCGCATTTCTGATCGCTATTTTCAATGTTCAGGCAAGCTCTTTTGTTTTTTTACGAAATCTGGTAGTGTTTTAAATGTCCCACCCATGTAGGATTCTATTCGAGTCATCCGATAGTCAATTCTTTCGTATCGACGGAATTGAATTGTAGTCCTGATCATGGGGTATTACTTAAAGAACTAAGTCTCTTATTATTGTCATCTAGATGACTATGCAAAAGTACACTATTTTTATTTAAAATCCAAGAAGTACTATTGTAAAATACTTCTACTTCTTCGTCGTTTTCCTGCCGATTGAAAATAACACGAGTTACGAACTGAACTCTGTACTGATAACTTTCATTTATTCTTCGTTGTAAAACTGCGAAAGTAAAATCAATAAGAGAATGTTCATCAACTCCTTTACCTTGAATTGAAAGATTTACAGTATACATATTTTCGCTTTCGCTAAAAATAGTCGGTTGTTGTTCTTCTTCCGTTCTAAACAAATAATCAGGAATAGATTTTTCTTCTTTGATTTGTTTCTTATTTATAAATAGAGTGGATAAATCGATTACTTTGTCTTTATTGTGATCCCTCCTTTCTACTTGATTTCTTATGAATTTTCTATTTTTCTATATAGATTTTTCATGTTTTCGATATTATTCTTATATTAGTCTCTAAGCGTTTTTAGTACTTTATCTCAGTTTCCGGTAATAGATAGGTTTTTGGTTTTTAGAAATCTTTTCCTTTATTTTTGTTTTCTCTTGTTTTATTTTTGTAATAGTGATATTACTTTATTTTATCTCATCTTCCAGAATTTGTCTTAATTTTGGTTTTGGCTTATAGTTGGATGGTCTGTTATTATTACGGTTCCTTTCGTCTCTTCGTAGAATATTAATTAACTCTTCAGATAGTTAAATATTCTTATTAAGGTGATTTATAATACTGCTTGTTATTTCATTTTTCTTTCTTCCATTTGTTTTGATATTTTTAAGTTTCGCATACGTTTGCAGTTCATTGTACGTGTATTGCGGTAACCTTTGTATAATGGAATCGTTGTTAGATTTAATCGTTTTAAAACGTTGGATCTCTTCTGCAATGTTCATCGTTTATTAGGGGAATACTTTTATAAATGAATTTCTCTCGATTGAGAAAACTTAGATGTGAAAAAATCATTCGATCGGTATGTATTACACGAGCTAGGCGCTATCTATTTCGAACTTGGACGCAAAAGATCAAGAAAATCCTATTGTAAAAGTTACCTAAATGGCGTCAATGTTGAGGTAGACGCTATCTATATTTTCAAGTTTGACGCAAAAGATTGAGAAAATCATTGTAAAAGTTACCTAGATGGCGTCAGTCTTTCGAAGTCATTTAGTCTGGATCCGGTTTCTTAAAGCTGTAATTATAGCTCTTGCCCATCAACAAATAATTTTTTAAACAATTTAATTATGTTATAAATGGAAGGATTAGAAAAGAAAATGTTCGTGTATCGACGAAGCTACAAGTATTACAGTATTGTGAGTAATTGCTTCCTTTTATCCAAATTTCTCTTTTCCACGGCCGGATTAAGCGCGGTTCTTCTATTACCTCTTGCATCGTTCAGTCTAAGTGCTGTCATTATGTAAATAATGGAAAAGCAGTTAAGCATTGCTGATAGAAAAGCAGAATACAGGACCATTTATGATTTTTATGGCACTTGCCCTTCGGCCAAATGCCATATACCGATCACTTTTCCGTCGGTCGGTCAGGCGGGCGGGCGGGCGGGCGGGCGGGCGGGCGGGCGGGCGGGCGGTCAGTCGGGCGGTCAGTCGGGCGGTTAGTCCGGTGATCGCGAGTTAGGGTACTTCCACACAAGTTAGGGCGATCAAACTTCGCAGGCATATCAGGGACCCGCCCAGAACAACTTAAAAATAATCACTTCCCCAATCCGACTTTCCCCGGATCCGGGAGTCCGGAAACTATAAAGCAAAAGCGGAGCGAAACGTAGCAAAAAGAGCGCTGCCCAAATGCAGAATCGAACCACGAACCTCTGAGTCGCAAAGCAAGCGCTCTACCACTGCGCCAAGACTTGATGTATGCGATAGCGAATGCGGGACTAAATATGGTGCAAACATTAAAGTAAGCAAGAGTTTTTAAACTAAACAAGTGGAGGTATGGAGAATCACGAAACTAGAATCATACTTAACTTTTCAACGGGTAATCAGACATGCATGAAACTTGACAAGTGTAGTGTGAAGAACAAGTGTCTCAGAACAAGTATTAACCCTAAATACTTTATTGACAAAATAGGAACGGATCGTGTCGCAGTGGAGACTTCGATTTCCGCGGTGATCACGAGTTAGGGTACTTCCAGATGTACGATGACCATGAAATTTTGCAGACATATCTTTGTCAGTCCGGTGTTTGTGAGTTAGGGCACTTCCAGATGTGCTAGGACGATGAAACTTGGCAGACATATTAGGGACCCGACCAGACTAAGTTGGAAATAGTCACTTGCCCGATCTGACCATAGTGGGGGGAGGGGTAGGTGGCGGAATCCGGAAAATAGGGACATTCTTAACTTTCGAACGGGTGATCGGATCTTAATGAAACTTAATATCTGGAAAGGTCTCGTGTCTCAGATGTCTCATTTCAAGTCCGGACCGGATCTGATGAATCTGGGGGGGGAGTCGGAGGGGGGAACCGGAAATCATGTGAAACTCTCAGAGTGGAGCGGTCGGGATGAAACTTGGTGGTAAGAACAAGCACAAGCTCTAGATACATCACTGACAGGACTGGACCGGATTCGGACACGGTGGGGGGAGTTGGATGGGGGTTCCTGAATTCCGGCGATCCGTAGTTAATGTTCTTCCAGGTGGGCTAGGACGATAAAACTTGGCAGACGTATGAGGGATCCGATCAAACTAATTTGGAAATAGTCACTTGCCCGATCCGACCATCATGGGGGGAGGGTTAGGTGGCGGAATCCGGAAAATAGGGACATTTTAACTTTCGAACGGGTGATCGGATCTTAATGAAACTTGATATCTGGAAAGATATCGTGTCTCAGGTGTCTCATTTTAAGTCCAGGCCGGATCCGACGAATCTGGGGGCGGGGGGGGGATCAGAGGGGAGAACTGGGAATCGTGTGAAGCTCTCAGAGCGGAGTGATCGGGATAAAACTGGGTGTGAAGAACAAGCACACGCTCTAGATACATCACTGACAGGACTGGACCGGATTAGGACACTGTGGGGGGATTTGGAGGGGGGGGGGGGGTCCGGAATTCCGGCGATCCGTAGTTAATGTACTTCCAGGTGGGCTAGGACGATAAAACTTGGCAGGCATCTCAGGGACCCGACCAGATTAACTTGGAAACAGTTACTTGCCCGATCTGACTATCGTGGGGGGAGACGGTGGAATCCGGAAATTAGTAGCTTGCATAAGTTTCGAATGGGTAATCGGATCTTAATGAAACTTGATATCTTGAAAGACATCATGAACATGTCCCATTTCAAGTGCGGACCGGATCCGATGAACTTGAGGTGGGAGGGGGGGGGGGTCTTAGGGAAGAACCGAACATCTTGTGAGACGCATAGAGTGGAGCGCTCAGGATGAAACTTGGTGGGAAGTACAGGCACAAGTCCTAGGTGCATCAGTGACAGAATCGGACCGTATCTCGGGTACCGAGGGGGGGGGGAGAGCTGTAGGGAGTGTCCGGAATTCCGGTGATATTCCTACTTTCATCCTTTTACCAAGCCTTACAAGTGCCATATGAGCTTCCAGCTCTTGTTATACTGAGTTGTTATCGTTGCTAAAATGCGGGTAGTTAACAATGAGGTAATTCAGCGTGAAACTGAAATGCGTAAAACGTTTAGATTTTTTCCTCGCAAAAAATAGATGAAGCAAGTCCGTCAAAATGGCTATAAATATTGCAAGAGACACGTCAATAGTTCAAAAGAATGGTTCACAAGTTTGACACACTCGCCACCAGCGACCACAGGTAATACGCAGTGGAACGCATCGAATCAAAATAAAATCTGTACAGAATTTCTGATTGACGTCTGGTTCATGCGTCATCTCTTCTGACACAAATATCGTGACCTACATAAAATCTGTACAGAATTTTTCAAGGCCGGAGAATCTGCAACAGGTCTGAGATCATCTGAGTCATTTCTAGCTCGACTCTCGCGCACATGCGCTGGGAATGGCACAACACCTTATTCTCAAAGCTTGTTTGTTCATTGATATCTACGTTACGCTGGAGACTTGTTTTTGAGAGACGCGCCACTCTGCCGATTTAGATTTTATTTAATAAAATCAACCGCTAATAAATGGAGTCCACAAAGGAAGTCTTGAATACAATTAGAATAAACATATACAATGAGACAATAAAAAAAGAAGCATCGGTATTAGGAAAGAAATTTAATGTAGATAAAATGAGAATTGCTAAAACAAAATATGGTGATAAGTTGGTCGTAGTCATTAATCATAATGACAAACTATGTGATTTGTTTATAACTCAGAAATATATTGCTATTGCTAACGAGTTGCTTTTAAAGAAAAATCTAGTTTAGCAACCGATTGTACGAGAAAACAAGAACAAAGAAACATATGTGGATTTAGAACTGTTTACTCAGTAGTAGTGTATAGGATACCGTTATTTTTTTTATAATATATAAGAATAGATTATTAAGATTCAAGGGTAAAATGTTCATTTGTGGAGGCCTTTATTTTTTAATTAGGAAAATAGATTTTTTTTTTGAAAAGGGGGTTAATTTGATATAATATATGTTAAAATTGGTAAATTTCATGTAAATAGTGGTCTATTTTATTGGGGGTTGGGTGGGGTAGAATTGGCGTTCTTATACTACTGACCAATTTGAACGCCAATACGCCTATTCCATCTTTTGAGATGCGGTAACAGAAAACAGAATAACCAAGACTTCCACGGATGCGTCAAGCTCCCCTTTTGAATCTTTTTGTCGCCTCCTTGACAGACTATGCAATAGTAATGAACAGATTTGGAAGAGGTCCAACAACCGACGTGAGACAATACGGATTTTTGAATTGGTATTTCCGATTGTGAGAATTGAAGAAAAATCGTGGGATCTCACGATAAATAGGTAGTATAGATAGACAGATAGAAAGTTTATTTTAAAAATCGACTATTGTGGTTATAAACCAAATTTGCGATTATTGTTAAACAGACAGAAAAAACTACAATATATGTGTGTAATGTCAGTACGCTTAAAAATTCAAACTTCGTTAAAATATTTCACTAACTCGGGAACAAAACTTTTTGCATATCTAGCGTGTTTTGTAGGTACGGGACAGAGCTTGGGAACCTTAGAACTTACCACTCGTTCTGGTCGACTTCTAACATTTTGATAGGGGGGAGGGAGGACTTGGGAGTGGAGAGGATGAGATACCATGGCTGAACCGAAGTCAGTGCTTAGCTCCTTTCTACGCTCCTGCAGTGTTTTCAGGTTAAAGTGTTTTAAAAGGTATGAGTAGGGAAGCTTCGGTTCACTGTGAATAAGGTAGGAGTGGAAGCACTGGTTGTTCCCTATTACTGTCTGTTATTTATTTTCTTTTCGTTGCCTGTTATTTAGCGTTTGCTATGGTGACAATTTTTTTTGTTTTATTAAACCTTAAACCTTAGTGTGGTGGATGGGGTGCACGTCCCACCTGCACTTTCGTTTGAAACGAGATACCGTTTTTTTCTGGAATCCGACTCTGCATCCATGTAACGTATTTGTACAAAACTCATTGTCATGCTTTGGACAGACAATCCGGGAAGGTTGGCCCACAGACTGAAAATCCTACCAGTATTTTCTGCACCATCATCAGTTTCTTACGGATTCGTTGAGATGTTTTCGACCTTATGATGAAAGCGAAAAAATCCGGCCGGAAATTACTGATCGCTTGTCCACAGCATCACTCATAAGTAAATGCAAGCTTCCGGGAATGCTTGACGCCTCATTAGTGGCGGTTTTGCAAATACCATGGTATCTGATACCACAGTGACTGGATCTTCATTTTGTCGCTTTAGGTATCACGGTATTTGATGTGTAAAAACGTTAATTGACAAATTCCCACTTTTACAAGCCACTCGAACAGAAATAGTTACATCCAATCACATCCCAAGTCTAAACTTCTTTCCCACCAATTTGACAAAACCTGACGCTCATCTGTTGGTGATGGTGAAAGTTAGATGACTTTTTTCGATATTACGGTCAGTTGGTAAGGTCGGAATGATATTCAGATACTACGGTAACTGGCCAGATACTCCATAACTGAAAATAAGACTTTTGCCGTGGTAGACTAAATTAAATTTTTATGGGGTTTATCAATAAAAATAGTAACTACAACACCCTCTAGAACTTTACACTTATTAAGAGCTGTAACAAACCCTTCTTGACAAACTGACGTACCTAGTACTTTAATAAAGAAAAAAGAACCCGGTACCAACTCCCCTCCTCGAAAAATCCCCCACACAGTCATTAGTCTTTTAACGGACAAGTCTAGGGGAATGGAACGACACGGTGCAGGAGGAACGCGTACTAAAAACGCGTACTAAAAACTTTTACTTTAGTAAAAAAAAAAGGACGGTGCAGCCTTCCCCCTTTTAGTAATGTTCCTCCTGGTGCAATGTTCCCGATTTTAGTACGTTGTTCCCGTTTTTAGTACGCGTTCCCGTTTTTAGTACGCGTTCCTCCTGCACCGTGTCGTTCCATTCCCTTCCCGTTTTTAGTCGATCCCCAAGTCTAGACGTAAGCTAATGATAAAAGTTTTGAAAGCAAAGTTTATTTATCTGAATAGTGTACATAGAGGCAAGTGGCCAGTGAGCCGCCGTCAAGGGTTTACATTTAACTCGCGTGTCTCGGGAAGATCTGTCATTGCTTCCAGTCAAAACTGCTGTTTTTAATAAGATTTTCTAATTTTCTAATTTCCTATATATTTGACCGGGGGGGGGGGGGGGGGGGGCTGGACCATGTTTTTTACCGTGGGCGATTCGCCGGGGGAAAGGGGGTCATCTGATAAGAAATTTTGCAGGAAGAGAAGCTTTTCGAGGTTTGCCCCCAGTTTCATTTTTTTGTTAATGTATCCATTCTCTGGCGTAATAATCTATATATTTGTTTATCTATTTCCAAATATAGACAACTGGGACAGCTACGTAACAACTCAATTTGCATACTTTCTTCCTAAAATTCAACCAAAAACAGTTTGAGAAAATTAAAAGAGCTTTTATGGCCCAGCAAGTTGACATTTTCAATCTTTCTATGTGTTACTGTTATTACTTCTATTATTATTATTGTTGTTGTTGTTATATTTATATATTTTTTTATCTATTTCCAAATACACACAACTAGGACAGCTACGTAACAATTTAATTTGCATACATTAGAAAAAGAAACTTACTTACAATCTTTCTTCCAAAGATTCAACAAAAAAAAAATATAAGAGCTTGTCAATCTTTGACGGTTTCTCGTTGAGAGCCTCTGAAATAAAAATGAACAGATTTGGAACAACTGACACTAAACGGATTTTTGAAAAGCCATTACATGTCATTCATACTTAATCAAGCCAGGGCTGGATAAAAAGGGTTGGAAAACAGAAATCCCAGTAGTAGAATCTCGATAAGACATCGCAATTTGAAACTGAACCAATGGCGTGGAAGAATACAGATACAAGCAAGACTACTGAGGTTTCGTCCAAAGCCGCGTGATCAGTGGGGACAAGAGTGCATACGGAAGGAAGGATCCAGAGCTTTTAGACATGCTTTCGCTGACGGTGTTCCTTCTTTTCTGCATAGGTGTTACGAATGAATCTAAACCTTCGAAGGTCATGTTTCAATCGATCAACCACCTCATGAGCCATTTGACTGACGAGAAATGCATTGACATCTACAAGGACATCAATAAGCCGCAGATAACGTTAAAGCTGCCACACAGAACGACAATTCTAACGGACGACATATCAGCCCCGTCAAACTATAAAGAGTCTTGTCCGATAGTACTGTTTCAGGTTGATAGCCTTGTCTCGATCAAGGCAAATCTTACTAGAATGCTGAAAGACGGGACAATCACAACAGGAAACCTCGTCATAATCATCACTGATGGGAAAGCGGATTACGCTGGTCGCGTAGAGCGAATCGGAATCCTCCACAAGTTTAGTCGGATCATCGTGCTTGACATTATTCATGTCCACGACGGACAAACGAAGCTAAGACTCTACCGTCAAGACTTTCAAGATCTTCATGGCAAGGTTTTCCTGAAACCTTATTTACAGCAAATAACAAGTGAGGTCTTCAGAACCTCTTTTCGAGACTTGAAAGGCTCTGATCTTCGACTTTCAACATGGGAGTTGCCGACATTTGTAGTAACAATGGAAGAAAACGGAAAGACTCTTTACTATGGTCCTGATCCGAAAACAGTCTCAGTCTATGCCCAGAAGTATAACCTTACGGTGAAGCATGTCCCTCCACTAGGCGATGGAATCAAGTGGGGTACACCGACCAACGATTCAAGACTTTATACAGGTAAGTTGCATTATGAAATGTTTGTAGGCAACACTTGATGCATAGATTCATATGTTCACAAATTCATTTAATAAAATAGCTATCGTAGTTATGGCTAGCGCCGCAATTAAATTACGCTACTCTTTTTACAACATAATAAGCACTACGTATGATTAATTGCTGAAAACGATTTGTCCTGCATAGCACTGGTTCAAGTTTGTTCTTATGGCTTGTGTTTCTGTTGACTGCAACTGCGGGGGGTAGTAGGGAACGGTGCTTATCACTCAAAAGCACGGAGTGTCCAAATTTGCACATCAGCTGGTCAATATCGTGCTTTCTTCAGATATGACGGGTCTAGGCGAACACCCCCCCCCCCCCCCGGAAAAAACATCGGGGAGGGGGTGGGTCTAAAAAAAAGGGGGGGGCAACTAAACGTCATCTCCAGGTCAGGTAATATCGTTCTTATGGATGGTGGCGTTCTTTTTTTTCTTCCCGAACCCCAGGAGGCATTTTCTTAATATATACTTTCAAGTTCCCTGATGTTCTTGAAACAAAAAATAAAGCTAAGATACTTAAAATATGCCAATTTTTAAAGAGTGTATTGGTTAAATGAAGACAAGTATTGAGTGATGTGTAGTGTATAGTAACCATCATGTATTTTGTACGGCCAATTGGCTATTAAATATATTCATTCATTCAGTCATAGCTCAGGTCCAATCGTAGCATTAGTAGAACATTCAATATTTCTTTTTCTTAAGGGTAACAAGAGGTCCCAAGCCAAAATAAATATTAATTAAAAATGCTTCTAACGAGCAACTAATATTCAGTACTCTCGTAATCATCTGTACCGGCACTCTTTGTCTGTTTAGATAATCCCTCACTCCATTGAATGTGCAGTAGAGGTCTGCTTCTTTCAACAATTCTCAAAGTTCTGGAATGTCTTGGTATTCGTTTTCTTTTCTAAAATACTCACATGAACGATCAATTAAGAACTTAGTATCTGCGAAGAGACAGCTGTTTCGGCTACTCTGGCTACCTTAGCTAATAACGAAATTGGACGAGTTTATACTCATCTGTTGTTTCGTTTTGAATGTTCTTTATTTTCTGTGGGTAGACTTCAGCGGGTCATAAAAGTAATGTATAACGTTGCACTACTTCGGAGGATTTGGCCCTTCGAGTTTGCAATAAGAGACAAAATGTTGGAATAAATAAAGAAAAAGACAGATTGTGACTTAATTTTACTTAACTTATTGTTTGCGCTCATTACAATGCATTACTTCTTAGTAGGTTTGAACTTCATGAAGTTCTTCAGCGCGCTGAAACTTAAGCGACGTCCAAACTAACATAACATACTTCTACTATATATAAGTAGAAGAAGATCTAATTTCTCCTTATTTTAGGTCAAAAGGGTTTAGTGGCACGAGGCGAGGTGGACATCGGCTCGGCCGGAAATTGGGCCATCGACATTGCTGAACCCCACCGAGACATCATCTACCCCCACTTAATGGATGGGGTTAAATTTTTCGTACCCGCCCCTCGAAACAAACCGTCTTGGTATGCCTTCGTCGCACCCCTCTCCTACAAGCTATGGGTAGGGGTAGGGGTATTCTTCCTGTTCGGAGGGATCCTTGTATGGTTGGTCGCCAAAGCTTATTATAGGCTTACTAAGGTCCACATCCGCTTTTGGGAAAACTTTTCAAACTGCTTTTTTAACAACTTTGGTAGTATGTTAATGACGCCCCAGCCAGACGACTACACAGCTGTGCCAACTAGGACAATTAACTCTTTTATGTGGCTGAGCTACTATTTCGTTAGCATCGGGTACATTACATCTTTAATTAGTTACCTGTCCGTCGCAATAACTACCCCAGCGCTGAACACGCTCAAACAAGTAGCAGAGGCAAGGCTTACCATCTCAGGAATTCGAGACTATTACGATGTTTACGCCGGATCGACTGATGCGAACATAGCTAAGATACTCCAAAAGTACAATGTCACCGATGAGGCTTTCAATCCGTATCTTTACGTCAATAGTGGAATGGGGGGTTGTATTGATAGTGAGAGAATCTTGACGTATTATGCAACAGCAATTTATAAGGATCGGTACAGAAATCCGACTGTTCATCTAGTCAAGGAGAATATCGCCATGGTGCAGAATGTTGGCCTAGTCCCCAAGAATTCTATCTACACTCAGGCGTTTTCTGAGATTTCTATCCGACTGGCAGGGACTGGGTTGCATCAGTACTGGACTGATGAAGCTATGGCAATTGCCAAACACAAGAATGAACAAACGCAACCGGATATGTTTCCTCAAAAGGTTTTCGATGTGGATGCTCTTCAGGGGTGTTTCCTCATATGGGGTTTCGCCCTCCTGACTGCGTGCCTGGGATTCGTCACTGAAATCGCAGTGAAGAACGCGAAGGAAAAGAGGGCAACGTAATTCCTCTTCGTTAAAAATTTTGTTGGGGCTAGACGGTTAAGTAGCTGAGATAGAGTAGATGTATGCTTATTTGAACACTTCTCTAACTGTTCACTACCCTGGCTTTGTTGCTTGCTTATAAAACAGACAAATGGAAAGAAAAAAGGAAAAGCTTGAGATCAGCTAATAGCCAACTATTTCAGCCTTATCCTGGCATAAACTTTGAGCAGATATCCATGTGCTTCTTCTTCTGTTTGAGGCGTCTGTTGATTTGAACTGCAATCTTCTCGGCTAAAGGTGTGTTCCTGCTGGCAAAGTATTCAAATTGTGAAAGAAAAACCAGGTAGCGGTTTTTCTGTTCCCCCTGGCAAAGTATTCAAATTGTGAAACAAAAACCAGGTAACCAGTTGAGTCACTAACAGCAAAATATTCAAAACGTGATAAAAACATGAGTAAAAATTTTTGTTGGCAAGTATTTTATAGTAAAAAGTGCCTTGGGTTTTAGTTTCCAGCGACCTTCACTGTTAGGTGACGTTCACATAAGCATGGCTCTACACTCTACAGTCTACTGTGTATGATAGTGAAATTTCGGCGTTATTGGCAATACATAGTTCTCTTCGGGCTCCAGCAAAACAAAAACGAACTCAACTCCAGCTCCAAAAAACGAACTCAATCGAACTCTAGAACCTGATTCATCACAAGTTATTTTTTTTCTTGCTGGGGCCTGAACCGGACCCTTGCAAAGAAGAGCCGAAATTTCGCTGGAATGTATCTTATTCGTTTATTAATATAAAATATATCGGTCAGCTTTAGCTGAATAGATTACACTGTTTGATTACATTCGTATAGTCTTCAGGAAAGCAATAGGCTCAGAATCCGATTCAGTAAAAGAAGTACCACCCCTGCGATTATTTTGAAAATATTTTTAATGAACACATACACTAGTACCAATAAATACAATCGGTTCTACAATTAGTTTGGGTTCTGGTTGTATAATTACACTTTTGCCGTTATAAAGACCTTTCAGCTTTTATTAGTGGCAAAACAAAGTTTAAAGTTTAACCTAAGAGGGCTGAGATAAGACACGCGTTACTTCGTTCCTCTGCTATTCACGAATATTCGATTTTCACATCGTCGAATTACCCTGTCGGATTTGTGGTGTCTCTATGCGCTTGTACTTGTGTTGTATGCTTGACGAAAGCGATTTTCGAAAAAAAAAAAGTCTTCACGCAGTGAGCTTCCTTGTGCAAGCTGATCACTGGCCACTGAAAAGCCGCACATGTATTGAGATTCAATTTTTCCGTGTCATAGTACAGTTATCCGTTGTGAGGGCGACTGCCGAGATTCTGAACGTCATACATGAGCAAATAGTGAAAATAAGAAAATCCCTTAACACAATCCAAATAATGCAGTGCATTCAGTTAAATCATACAAAAATAAGTTGGCTTTTCAGTTAGACTTTAACAACAAAAACAAAAAATTGTTCGAATAAATCGACCTATCCGTTTAACCCACCGACGAAAGTATTTCAACAGTGAAATAGAATAGAAACAGAAAAAGCAATAATAAAGAAATACAGGGCTAGTATCAAACCCATTCAAAGCAGATTATTGCAGTCTTGGTCTTTGCTCTGAACTTCAACCCACCGCTCCAAAGGGGTGCTCTGGGGTTCGCTGCTAGATTAAGGTCCCTTGAGACTAAGAAATAAAATCTTTACTTACACGTACATAATTACGTTACGTCGACTATCTCATACTTGCAGCAGACTCCTTTGGACTGGCCGATTCTAAGGCCCGTATCCTGGAATTTATTTCAAGGGGGGGGGGGGTGCCTGCTGGTCGGACAAAAAAGTACAAAAAACACATAGATCAGAGGGAAAAGACTATAAAAATTGTTTTCTTTGTGTGTTTCGGGGGGGGGGAGGGGCTCAGCCCCCTAATCCCCCCTCCCCTGGATACGGCTTTGCCGCTTCTCCGCTCTCTTCTCAGATTTTCTTTTGTTATAATGTTTGGACGGACTGTATGATACGGCTGCATAGCTGTATTACTTTTTCTTTGTTCTTTCTTCTCTTTCAGTGTTCTTTCCTTTTTATGGCACTTGAGCTTACTCAAGTGCCATATAGCGATTGTAATTTCTGTCCGTCCGTAAGCTAGGACGATGAAACTTGGCAGGCATATCAGGAACTGGACCAGATTAAATTAGAAATTGTCGCTTCCTCGATCCGACCATCTGGAGGGGAGTGGAGGGAGGGGGAATCCGGAAAAAATAGGAAAAATGAAATATTTTTAGCTTACGACCGGGTGATCGGATCTTAATGAAACTTGATATATGGAAGGACTTCGTGTCTCAGACCCTCCATTTTAAATCCAGACCGGATCCGGTGACACTGGGGGGAGTTGGAGGGGGAAACCGGAAATCTTGGAAAACACTTAGAGTGAAGGAATCCGGATGAAACTTGGTGGAAAGAACAAACAGAAGTCCTAGATACGTGATGGATATAACCGGAACGGATCCGCTCACTTTGGGGGAGTTGGGGGGGGGGGGGGGGAAGTCCGAATTTTTAGTGATCCCACGAGTTTGGTGCTTCCTGATGTGCTGGGACGCTGAAAATTGGCAGGCACGTCAGGGACCCGACCAGATTAAATGGGAAATAGTCATTTCCCCGATCCGACCATCTGGGAGGGGGAGTGAAGGGAGGGGGAAGCCAAAATCTGTGGTATTTTTATCTTGCGAACGAGTCATCGGATCTTGATGAAATTTTATATTTAGGAT
This sequence comes from Branchinecta lynchi, assembly GCA_023053575.1. Taxonomy (NCBI): domain Eukaryota; kingdom Metazoa; phylum Arthropoda; class Branchiopoda; order Anostraca; family Branchinectidae; genus Branchinecta; species Branchinecta lynchi. The sequence goes on from JAKZAP010000015.1 coordinate 10,271,629, forward strand.
GACCTCGTGTCTCAGACGTCCCACTATAAATCCGGACCGGATCCGATGACACTGGGGGGAGTTGGAGGAGGCAACCGGAAATCTTGAGAAACGCTTAGAGTGGAGGGATCGGGATGAAACTTGGTGGGAAGAATAAGCACAAGTCCTAGATACGTCATTGATATAAGCGGACCAGATCCGGGCACTCTGGGGGAGTTGGGGGGGGGTCCGGATTTCTAGCGATCCTGCGAGTTCGGCATACTTCCTTATGTGCTAGGGCGATGAAACTTGGCAGGTATGTCAGGGACCCGAGCAGGTTCACTTGAGCAACCGTTTCTCCAATCCGACCATACTGGGGGGAGTGGATGGATGGGGAGTCCGGAATCTAGTGGCGTGTATAACTTTTGAACGGGTGATCGGATCTTGATGAAATTTTATATTTAGGATGACCTCGTGTTTCAGACGTCCCACTATAAATCCGGGCCGGATCCGATGACACTGGGGGGAGTTGGAGGAGGGAACCGGAAATCTTGAGAAACGCGTAGAGTGGAGGGATCGGGATGAAACTTGGTGGAAGAACAAGCACAAGTCCTAGATACGTCATTGATATAAGCGGACCAGATCCGGGCACTCTGGGGGAGTTGGGGGGGGTCCGGATTTCTAGCGATCCCGCGAGTTCGGCATACTTCCTGCATGATGTGCTAGGGCGATGAAACTTGGCAGGTATGTCAGGGACCCGAACAGGTTCACTTGAGAACAGCCGTTTCCCCGATCCGACCATAGTGGGGGGAGTGGATGGATGGGGAGTCCGGAATCTAGTGGCGTGTATAACTTTTGAACGGGTGATCGGATCTTGATGAAATTTTATATTTAGGATGACCTCGTGTTTCAGACGTCCCACTATAAATCCGGACCGGATCCGATGACACTGGGGAGAGTTGGAGGAGGGAACCGGAAATCTTGAGAAACGCTTAGAGTGGAGGGATCGGGATGAAACTTGGTGGGAAGAATAAGCACAAGTCCTAGATACGTCATTGATATAAGCGGACCAGATCTAGGCACTCTGGGGGAGTTGGGGGGGGGGTCCGGATTTCTAGCGATCCTGCGAGTTCGGCATACTTCCTTATGTGCTAGGGCGATGAAACTTGGCAGGTATGTCAGGGACCCGAACAGGTTCACTTGAGAACAGCAGTTTCCCCGATCCGACCATAGTGGGGGGAGTGGATGGATGGGGAGTACGGAATCTAGTGGCGTGTATAACTTTTGAACGGGTGATTGGATTTGAATGAAACTTGTATGGTGGAAAGAGCTATCGCCTCGGATGATCATTGTTAAGTCCGGGTCGGGTCGGGTTATACCTGTGGGGATGGGGGGGGGGACCCGAAAACTCAAGAAACGCTTAAAGCAGAGGGATTGAGACGGAATTTAATGGAGAGAACAAGCATTAGGCCTAGATCCGAATTTGACGGAGCCAGATGGTTTCGGGGCTCTGTGGGGGGGGGGGTAGAGGGGGTTTCCTGGAATACCGGTAGTCGGGCGTTAGAATAGTTCCAGAAGTACTAAGACAATGAAACTTTGCAGGCATATTAGCGACCCGACTTAATTGACTTATTTATTTAAACTAGGATACGACCAACTAGGGTCAAACAAATGGGTGATAAGAATCGATGGCCTCGACATGTAAAAGATGCGTTCGAACAAATGCGACCACGGTTGGGGGAATTGGGGGGGGGGGGGGACTTTTGACATGCACAAAAACCAAACGAATGGCCCGAATGAGATGTAAGTTCGACAGTGCCGAGTTTATGCGGCCTAGATTTGTTCTTTGGCGTCCGGGCCGGATGCGGCCAAGGTAGGGGGGGGGGGGGGGTACTGGAAACTTGCAGATAGGCTATGCTCCAATTTCAGTGAAACTTGATGGACAGGAAGAGGGAATTAGGAGATATGACGTTTATGTTTTCAAGTCCTGTTCGGCCACAGTGGCGGGAATTGGAGGGAGATTGCCGGAAACTTTGAGGCTCGCATAGGAGTCAAACGAGTGCATCAGTTTAAATGAAACATAGAACTTAGAGATAGCATATACCCTAGATGACATATTTTGGGCAAGGATCCGGATCCGACAACGTTGGTGGGGGGAGGGGGTACCAGAATTTTCCAAAAATGCTCAGACTCGACCAAAACTTTAGCGGTGGTATAAAAGAAGATACTTTAGATGATCCATTTTTTAGTCCGAACCAGATTCGGCCACGGTAGGGGGAGATGGAGGGAGTACCGGAAATATTGTAGCACGTCTAGGGATCAAACTAGTGGATTTATTAGGCTGAAACTTGGAAGTTTGAACATTCATGTGCATTTGATAATCGAGACGATGCCGGAACTGCTTAGAAGTGAGTGAAACAAACTATCCTACTTCTATTTCCAAACCGCATTTTTGGATGGCGGGTGTATTTTATCACGTTCTCATCTACTTTCTTGTACTGCCTACTCGTAACAAGTGCCATATGAGCTCGTAGCTCTTGTTTGAAAAAGTATTTATTGGTGTTAATTTAAAGCAAGCGTTTATTACATAATATTTCATATGAAGAGGCTCTCATTAAACTTGACGTTCCTAAATTAACAGAATGTAGAAATACTATTTCAAACAAATTTGGAACTAAGATAATGAGCGTGTTCCATCCTAATTACCGTAGTTACTACGCATGAAGTCATGAATTCTGCCTTTTTGCCGTCAAGGCTGGAACGATTTTTGGGATCCCAAAACGTAAGTGGAGGGATACCTATGACATCGCAAAAGTTGTCCGTCTGTCCGTCCGTCCGTCTGTCCGTCCGTCTGTCAGCACGATAACTCTCAAAGGGAATGAGATATTTTGATGAAACTTGGTGTGAGGACTCTTCGAGTCAACGGAAAGGTTGAGTTCGTAGATGGGCTGGATAGATGCATATTTAGGGGAGGGGAGGGGTTTCAAATTAAGCGGCGACAAAACTATTTTTTTAAAAGCTAATAAGATAGTTGATTACGGGGTATGACGACATGCTGAACACGAATATGGAAACCATTGTCTCGCCGGAGAAGTAGTTCACCCGGAATCCGGCTAAAACCGGAAAGTTGATTAGATATCCGGTTTAGCGGTAAGGAGACATGCTGAATTCGAATATGAAAATGGTTTTCTGGTCGGACAAGTAGATTTAAGGATAGTGAAACATGCTGAATCCGAATATGAAAATCATTTTGTCGCCGGACAAGTAGATCGCTCGGAATCCGGCCATAACCGGAAAATTTTTTAAAAGTAAGAGTTTTATATGAATTTCATTAGGTGTTCGATTTACGGGTAAGAAGGCATGCTGAATTCGTTGATGACAATCATTTTATACCTGGACACATTTCACCACGAATCCTGCTAAAATCGGAGAATTTGTTAAAAGTTGAAGTTTTTGTGAAGTTGATTATGGAGATATGGATGGAATGGATATGCTGAATCTGTTTTTGAACTTCAAGTTTTTGCAAGACAAGTAGTTCGCCCGGAATTCGGCTGAAACCGGAAATTTGGCAGAAGTAAGGCAGGAACTTTCGTCAAAGTAGAAATGACGCAGGCTGTAGGGGTAAACTCACATGCTGAATCCATATTTGAACTTCGTCTTCTCCGATGATTACCATTGGACCGCTACAAGACCCGATTGTCTGTAAATATTACATTTTTGGGATCCCATCGAAACCTTTGGTCTTGCTCTATTTTCCAGCAGAGTATCATGCCACGGGCGAATCCGACCAATCACGTTACAGAGATCCGTAGTTACTACGCTCCCGAGCGTGGTAAGCAAATATTTACTATTAGTTCCTATTTCGAGAAGCGCAGTAACTTTTGGTGAGGCTGGAACGGAAATACTAACTAATAGTTGCTATGTGTAGAAGGGTGTAAGACGCTCAATGTGTTGTCCCCAGATGTCCCATCTACTTCCCCCTCCCTTCCCGTCTTCCGTGCGTCGTTCCGAGAGGAACACTGGCAATCAGTTTTCTCCATATCCTGCTAACTCTTCTGCTCAATTTTTACGTAGTTTCATCCCATCATTTATGTCTGGTCATATCTTGTAAGTGTATTAGTTAATTTGTTTCGTGTCTGTGTATTTTGTAAATTCGTATTCCTCTTCTGGCTTTTAGCTATTTGGATTAAACTTGATTGATTGATTGATTAATTACTATCCTCACAGCTCCATTCGGGCTGTTTTGTGCAATCAAACATATGGAGCTTGAAAAGCTCCTTCCTAAACTGGTAAATCTTTTGATCAAGCAAATCTGTTTTTCTTCTTGCTCTTACATTGCCTTCTATTATAATTCTGAAGTAAGTTAAGTAAACAAATTTCAGCTTCGGTTCTACTTGTGTTGACAGGTTGCGAAACGGGATAGGAGCTTTCGTCAGTCCGAAAGGACCTTTAACTCGTAAGAAAGAACAGACGAAATGTAGGTTAAAGTACACGACTTACTTATGATACTAATTTATTCTACTTCAGTAATACTTCCATTCACTCTCGTTCACGAGATTTCTACACTTAATAAGTGTATCCTATCTCCTCTGTTAACATTACGCTGATTATCACGCTCCCCATGCTTGTTCCCCCGTGATGTACCAGGATCAGGATCACTGTTTCCCAGAAGCTTATTGTTCAGCAGGCCGGCTGTGCAATTTTGCCACGTTTTTCATCCAAGGCAAGAGATATGCAAAGAGGCTAAAAACACCCAAGGCCTTGTGTGATTTTCTGTAACTAGCTGTGAGCATAGCTAGATTTTAAGGGATCGACTAAAAGCAGGAAAGGAAAGGCAAGAGAAAACCAGGAAAGAATACTAAAACCAGGAAGGGCAAACTAAAACGAGGAAAGAATTACCAGGAATCGAGGATTCGAAAAACTGGCAAGCCTTTCTTCTGTTTAGTATCGCGTGAGGTGTCGGAAACTTACATTGTAACAGTTCACCTTCTCCTCCTTTTTTAGTACCTTGTTGGTAGGCGATGATGAGTCCAGCAAGGGGTCGGCAACTAAGATATTTCAAGTCCACCATTTCTTTCCTGGTTTTAGTAGCTTGTCACGGAGAGTACCAACACGAGGAAAGAAATTAGGAATTCTAAAAAACTGGCAGCCTTTCCTCTGTTTAGTATCCCTTGAGGGGTCAGCAACTAACATTTGTAAAAGTTCGCCTTTTAGTATTAGAAAAAAATGGCAAGCTGTGCCGTGCTTTTCCTCTGTTTAGTATCTCGTGAGGTGTGGGCAGCTTACGCTTGTAAAAGTTCACCTTTTCCTCCTTAGTCCCTCAGGAGATACTAGGAAAGGCTTGCCAGTTTTTTTGAATACTAAAAGGAGGAACAGGTGAAGTTTAACAAATGGAAGTTGCCAAACCCTCACGGGATACTAAACAGAGGAAAGGCTTGCCAGTTTTTTCGAATACTAAAAGGAGGAAAAGGTGAACTTTAACAAATGGAAGTTGCCTACCCCTCACGGGATACTAAACAGAGTAAAGGCTTGCCAGTTTTTCGAATCCGCGATTCTTGGTCATTCTTTCCTCGCTTTAGTTTGCCCTTCCTGGTTTTAGTATTCTTTCCTGCTTTTCTCTTGCCTTTCCTTTCCTGCTTTTAGTCGATCCCAGATTTTAAGGTAGTCAACTATCTCAGAACATATTAGCAAGGAATAGTGTAGTGCGAGAAGTCCTGTAAGGTCGTTTATCAGTAGTCTAATGTTGACAACTGTGAATATATTTCGTATTCTTTTACTTCTGAATAAAAGTTCTTCTGTCACTAGAATTTCCTCTGGTTGATTCGCAAATATTTCTTCTTCTTTTGGGACTTCATATTCGGAATGGATCCAAGAACTTTCAGTTCCGCTCTTGATTCAACTGAAAGAGAATTCACAGTAAAAGTCGGAAGTAAGTGGACGGTACAAGGTTCATTTGCGTAGTGCCAAGACCCTAGAAAGCCGCAATTTTTAATTAGCTAAGACTCCGTTTCCCACGAAGTGGCTGACCCTTAACGAAAGTTAAGAAAAATCAAATAACAAAAATTAATTTAGGTGGGAAGATATATATGTCGTTAGATCTATCGCTAAGTGGCCCGCGGGCCGTGGCGACAATTAAACACAAAAACATAAGAATCTACCCAAGAATCTTTCTCGATCTAACAACATAATTCAACTTTTCATTTCCTTATTTCTTCATATTTCTCTACTCCAAAAATCTATCTAGATCAGATACCTGCACTACTCAAAAAGTGAGAATAGTTACCTTGAGGAAAGGCATGTCCAGCTTCATTGTGTGCAACTATCTCGGGATTAGCAGCTACTGCATCTGGTTTGGAAGCTACAGACTCAGGCTTGGCGGCGATCACCTCAGGGTCAGTAGCTACTGCCTCGGGCTCGGCAGCGACTGTCACATGCTCTGAAGCAACCGCCTCAGGATTGGTGGCTATCACGTCAAGATCAGCAGCTACTGCCTCAGGCTCGGTGGCGATCACCTCCAGACCAGCAGCTACCGCCTCAGGCGCGGTGGCGATCACCTCAAGATCAGCAGCTACCACATCGGGCTCGGCAACTACTGCCTCAGGCTCGGCAGCCACTGGTGGCTCTAATTCGCAAGCTACGGCGTGTTCAGGTTCATGTTCTTCTACTACGGTGGGCTCAGCGACGATGACCTCTGGGTCAGCAGCTACTGACTCAGGCTCAGAAGCTACCTCAGGCTTGGGAGCGATCATCTCAAGATCAATAGCTGCTGCCCCGGGCTCGGCAGCTATCGCCTCAGGCATGGCAGCCACCACCTCGTCGATTGACTCCTCTACGCTTTGATCTTCCGAATGTGAAAGCTGAGACCCGTCGGCCGGAGAGATTTCAGCAATCTGCTCTGGTAATTCTTCTTCTGCAATGTCGCAGATCTTTGCAGGCTCATCCTCATTATTCTGAGGTACGAAGTCAGTCTCTGATTCTTCTCGCCGTTCCCCTGTCCACTGTGGGTTCACATACATGGGAGCTTGAAATAAATAAAAATAAGTAAATCGTGATAAACAAAACGTAACCTTTTTTTGCACCAGCAACGGCGGAACATCTAAGCTGTGCCTTGTCACTAAGGAAGTGTTGCCCGAGACCATAAAACAACGCTGATATCAAAAATTGTACTTGCGAGAGTAGCTAGTGTGTAAATCGGCTAAAGATTCGCGTTGTCCAGATGCCCCCCTTCCTCATTCAATACAGTTACCTAAAGACCGATCGATCCTCGAAAAGCAAGCCAAAGCCTATAACTGCCATACAAAGTGGATACTGAAGTAACTATCGCGCCGTGGCTTTGAGGCACTATGGAATACCAACAACGCAGGGAAAAGAAGGAGTTACGCTTTAAATACAAATGAAAGGCAGTTAAAGCTAAACACATGTTGGTTGAACAACATTCTAACAACAGCTAAACAACATTCTTTGTGGCAACAGGGTTTCATGGTTTACATGTCATTGTAGTAACAACCTTCCTAATCATCTGTTTAGCACGACATCTACGATGTTACTTTTCTGCTGAACACCATTTTGGATTTGAAGCAGCGGCCCGGCTCGGTATTGACATTTTGTTGATGTAGTCTGGTTGTTCCTCTATATTTCAATATAAACGAGATGGCTTGGTCGAAGTTTCGCCTTAAAATAGAACATGTTTCTAAGGCATGTTTCTAAATAATTAAGTAAAAAAAATAATTAATAATTTTGAATAGATAATTGGGAAACTGGCATCTGCCAAACTATCACTACATAGCAGCGTGGAATAAAAAGAATGCCTAACCGAACCCATAGACCAAGCTGGACAGAGGGCTCTCCTGCAATGAGCAACTGAAGTAGTCTACCTCCAACATTTATGATCCGTTGTGGTGGTGCATGCGATTTTGGCGGTAAAAATCGAGCAGCTTCAGGGTGCGGCATGTTGTATTTTGGTTCGGAGTAGCGATACTGTTCTGTCATATGTTGGGACGGATTGTACTGACGGAATTTTGGGAAGCTTCTTTCTGTGAGGACTTTGACGATGTGCTCTATTTCTTCCAGTGATACGTCATCCGAAAAGAGAACCATGGCAAGCTTTTCCTCGCCGTTGACTTCTCCCGGGACTGGTAGTGCCATTGAAAGGGACGCGATGCCTAGAAGCTAGACACAAAATTAGGTTTGACACAGAGAAAAATAAGAGTAACGCGAAGACCTATCCTTCCCATGCATCAAAAATGGGTCTCCCTCGCTTTGTTCGCGTGTAGTGGCGCCGCTGACGTAGATTCTAGCCATCGCTCGTTAACGATTGGTCAGAGCAAAATAATTTTGCTCTGCGATTGGTTGAGTTTCGGCAGGGATGTTTGTATCCGCTAGTGGAGCTAGTGTTGCTGCGATTTGACTGTGTGTCACTTTTTCAAAGTTTCTTGCAGTATTCTCTAGAGTTATTTTGGTATGGTTTGACACAAGGCGGAAGACACAGATTCGTGTGGATGCTGGCTGGCAAAAATCCGTTTCGCGACGTCGAGGCAAAATCGTAGGTTATGACAGATGGGGAGCAAATCGGCCCAAATTAGTTGTCTAAAAATGCATTTTCTCATATTCCATTGTCTTAACACTCCTAAATACCAATATCGTTAATGACTGTATACTTCTGAACTAAACTGATCCGTTGTTCCACATCCATCTTTTATATAATTCAAATTCTTTGCCTGGCGTTCCGAATTTTTCCGGCTCGGAGCCGAAGCCTGACGAAGCGTTTTTGGGGCCTGATGATAAGTTTTTCAACGCTTGGCTTGACGCACATCGCCAGGTATAGTGAAATTCACTCTTAGTGTGACATGTCCTTAAAGTTTAGCTGAAAAGCCAGCTTATTTTTGCATCATTTGACTGAATACACTGCATTATTTAAATTGTGTAAAGAGATTTTTTTATTTTTCACAATTTGCTCTAGAATAACGTCCAGAATACCTACTGTCGTCCTCATAACGGGAAATTCTACTATGACACGGCAAACTTGAATCTCAATCGAAACGCAGCTTTTCAGTGCCCAGTGGTCATTTTGCGGAAGGTAGATCACTACGTGAACAGTTATTTTTCGTCAAACATAAAACACAGATACAAACGTCTATAGATACCACATATCCGACAGGGAAATTCCAGTATTTAAAAATCGATTATTCGTGAATAGTGGAGCAACGAGGTAACAAACGTTCATCGGGTCGTCAAGCCTCTTAAGGTGAATAAGTGATGGGTAGCTTGGTAGTTCTATCTCACCCTTTTTGATTAAACTTAAAGTGCAAAATAAATTGCCGTTCACTAGTAATCTATACATATATCACTTGTAGTGAAGCGTGTGGTTACTAGTTAGTATGTGGTTTGTCTGTCCCCCGAAATATTTGGTTCTTCTGTTCTATTACTAAGCTTAAAATAAACTGATAAAAACAATTGCTTTTTCGTAAAGAATAAAAGACGCAATATATTCAAACAATGTTTACAACGGATATACGTCAGCTATGATTCTTCATCAGCGATATTTCGACATGTTTACAACCGTGCAGCAAAAACAGCGGCCGTGTCAAAAATTAAATCTCATGACTAGTTTTTTCCTTGCAGTGTTATTTGAAAGTAATTTGCCCTAATAAGATATTTATAGTCGGTAGAAGCTTCAGTTATTTATTACCGGTTTGTTTCCTTCCCCAACGTTTACACAGAAGATTGACAGCCTGACGAGGACCCTTGCCAAGAAGGGTCGAAATATCGCTGATGAAGAATCGTAGCTGACGTATATCCGTTGTAAACATTGTTTGAATATATGTTTCAAAGTCAGCTTGAGCTCAAAGAATATTTAAAAGACGCAGTGTTACAGAAATGCTCTTAAAACACTTCAGTAGTGATTCTTATTCTCACATATCATAGCAAAAGAATGTTATTCGGTAATGTTACTTGAAATAAAAGAATGTTGGCGTCTTAATCGTTGGATTGTGCTAATCGTATTTTAGAAATTTTTATGTTGGTCATGCATGTTATTACGAGTATGAGACGAGAAAGACGAGTTTGTTGGTGAGTGATATTAGTGCAGGAAAATGAGCTCCAAAAAGGGGTCGACCCGAAACAAATTGCAAGAGAAATGATTTTTACACCATCTGGTAGCGAAAAAAAACTGAAAAACTTTTCCAAAATTGTATATCCGGGCCAAAAGCAAAATAAGCGTTTTTTCGCTTTTAGCGCCATTTTTCCGTTTTTAGAACAAAAATTTGGAATTTCCGTGTTTGCCTGTTATTCTTCAACTGAAGTACGTTTCTGATGCAAAATGCCAAGCTGAAACCAAAAATGAGGTCAGGTTTGGCATACCAAGCACCAGAAAAGTTAATGTCATTTAGTCAACTTATTTCGCAAAAAGTGCAATTTTCTATGTGGCCCGATTTTCTTGAATGAAAGCTCGATCCTGACATAGAATCACGATCTGAGACCGAAAATGGAATGAAGTTGGGTGTCTAGTGTGCCTGAAAGAAGTTTAGTAACCATAAAAATGTGATCTTTACGATTATTTTAGTAAAAAAAAGAAAAGTAAAGTGCGAATCAAACAAGTTTTCAGTGCTCAATATTTACCCCAAAAAATACAACCCATCCAAAGTCGTAGATCCTGAGTTGACGCAAATGACCCCTTTTCGGCTCTTAGTGTCATTTTTTATGTTTTAAGAAAAAATATTGCAATTTTCGTGGTCGTCCATTTTTATTTTTGTTTGACTGAAGTACGATGCTGATGCAGAATGACAAGCTGAGACTTAAAAAGAGATCAGATTTGTTGTATCTTACACCAGAAAAAAATTCAATAACATTAACATGCGCCGTTATTATTTTTGTAAAGGTATTTAGTCAGCATTTATTACCCATCAAAATGATCGATTATTAGAAAAAAAAATTCTTCTTGAAGACCAAATAACGAATCCTTAGAAGAAGACCCCAAGTAAGACAATGCAGTCGGGTAGAAAATTAGTTCTGTCAATCAAAGTAATAATACTTTTTTTCTTCAGCATCTGCACTGAGATATCTATCCTACATTAAAGTTTATTCGATATTACTACCATATCGGAATCTACTAAACTTACGCGAGCAAACGTAGTCCCATGATTAATCAGTGCGTATGACATATTTCTTTTTACAAAAGTTTATACCCATCGTATACTACAAATGGATGATTCGATGCTCCGCGACGGAAATCCTTCGATCCGAAAGTCTTGGAGGATTTCAACAAGTCATCGACTCTTTACTCTAGTCTTGACATCCTCTGGCTTTCCTTCTGATACTCAAGCCTGGGTTGGAATGGAACACAGCAATCACTTATGCCCGGGATCACCCAGGGAAATAGCTTCCTCTTTTCCTGTCAATGATTGACACATCTATTTACTCGGTTATGCTTTTTATCCCAAACCAGGCGAGCCGTCATGTATTTACTCTCGATATAACCTTTGACCAACCCGTCTGGTGAAAAGTCATGAAAATGGTCGAAGTAGCTTCACCAGGAAGTGGGCTTTCAGAGTTCTTCCTGAAACTTGGAGGATTCCATACCACGATGAGCTTATTCGGAGCATTGGGCTACATCCTGGAGGAGTCAGGACTCGGAGATGTCCGGACTCGGAGTCAGGACTCGGAGTCAGGACTCTGAGATGGAGTCAGTCCAGAGATGTCCGAACTCGGAGTCAGGACTGTTAATGATGGTGATACTTCTTTCTGGTCGTTTCTGGTATACTAGACACCCAGTTTGATTCCCTTTTCGGTCTCAGCTCGGGATTCTACTTCAGAATCGCAGTCTCGTTCAAGAAAATCAGAGCAGTACGAAAATTTGCACTTTTTTGCAAAATAGGTTGAACAAATTATATTAAATTTTTTTGGTACTTTATACGCCAAATCTGACTTCATTTTCGGTTTCAGCTGGTCATTTGCATTACAATCGTACTTCAGTTCAAGAATAACGGACAAACACGAAAGTTTTATATTTTTTTTCGAAATACGTACAGAAAAATGGCATTAAAAGCCAAAACACGCTTATTTTGTGTCGAGCCAACTTCAGATATGTTGTTCAGCTTTTTTTTCTCTGTGTAAAAAAATTTATGTTGCAATTTGTTTCGGGTCAAACCTCCATTTGCCTGTACTATAATGGAGAGTCATCAAGAGGAGGGTTTTGTGTGAGGAATTCGGGTGTGAAGGTGTGGAATCACCTTCCGGACAGAATCAGGGAGTCGGAGACCAGTTTTTTTTTTGAAATAGATTGAAAATGGTTGTTTGGATAGTTAGGTAATGTGGAATATTTGTTTGGTATTTTATTGAAGGTGAATATTTTCTTATTATTATCAGTGATTCAGTGTTGGCTTGAGTGGGGGAGGGGGGGGGGGGGCGAGTAATAGTTATGCACTCCGGTACGGGACAGGGTTGTGCTCTTCTTGGGAGTTTCATGTTTGTTACGGGTTTTTCCACAAGCTCGTTTTCCAACTTGAGCGGCGTTGAGCCGGAAGAGGATTCTTGCCAAGAAGGGGCGAATATAGCTCTAACAAAATTTAGGTGACGTATCCGTTTTGCACTATCAAATCAGCAGTCAGCTTGGGCTGAACGAATAGTTTTATTTGTTGTTCTTCTGTTTAAGGAATGTTAAAATTAAAATAAATTGAATTGAATTAACTGAAACCCAGTTTGGAGTGATTCTCAAAGAGATATAATAAACCGGCAATTAAGATCAATTGTACCACACTTAAAGGACAATTCGCACTACATGATGCTTCTGCTAAAGCTGAGACAGTTGGCCACTTTGAAGCTTATATATGCCTAAAGAAAATCACACAAGGCTTCGGCCGTTTTTAGCCTCTTTCCATGTCCCTTTCCTTGGATGACAGTCTTGTCAAAATTTGTATAACCGGTCATCGAACAAATAAGCTTCTAAAAAGTAATGATCCGGAGCCTGTTACGTCTCATAAAGAGAACAAACGCGGCAAGCGTGATAATCCGTGTAATGCTAATAGAGGAGATAGGATACGTTTATAAAGTTTAGAATCTCGGGATCGAGGATGGATGGAAATACTTCTGAAACAGAATGAATTACTATCATGAGTAAGACGTGTCCTTTAAAGAGGGTCTCAAAATGGCCAACCTTTTCCATCCACCAAAAGTGAAAATGAAACACTGCGACTTCAATTTTCTCATTGCCGAGTCTCTAGCCCCTTTGCTTCTCGCTTGTCACATTTCGAGCGATAACATCATGTCGGGATTTTTACATTCCCTCTATTAGGAATAAAAATCATCTGTGTATATTTAGCAATGGCATATTTGTGATTTTTGGATGTAAAAATGTAAACAGTTAGTAATTGCAAACAATCTTTGACGTCTTCTTTCATTTTTATTTTAAGTCTCTTTTTATTTTAAGTCTCCTGTTTTGGACAGGAATGTTTGATACTTGAGAATATGTCTCGCCATGACGGTGACCAACAACTGTATGTGGATTATAGTAAAGCCAAAGCTTAAAGGACCTGTCTTACCTGTAATACTAACGCAACCTACTTTCATAATCACTCCATATATTTCTAAACCCAGAGAACCCAATTTCGTACGGTACATTCTAACCCCACTAGCAACCTTCGACCCACTAACCCACCTTCGATGTGTATCACGCTGTCGACGGTTGTCTTCGAGAAGTTTTTCAATCAGAACAAGACCAAAGGTGTAGATGGGATCCCCAAAATAGAATATTTGATCCAGACAATTGGGTCTTGTCTTCTCCAGATCCAGTTTTCGCCAGGCTAATCATCAGAGAAACCCAAGTTCAGATATACCTCTATAAGCGTTATGTATTTAGACGATAGTGACCGAAACTTCCTGCTTCATTTCTGCCAAATTTGCGGTTTCGCCCGAATTCCGAGTGAGCTACTAGTCCAGCAAATAAAGAAAATTCAGAAACAAATCCAGCGTCTCTCCTTATCCCTATACAGAACATCTAATCAACTTTTAATAAACCTTTGACCTACAAAAAAAATCCGGTTACAACTGGATTCCCGATTAATGATAGGTCTGGGTGAAAAACAATTGTTATATACAGCCTCTGCGTCTCTTCTTACCCCTAAATCTGTCATCTAATCAACTTCAGATCAAACTTTTGCTTTTAACATATTTTCCGGGTTTGGCCGGATTCCAGTCGAACTAGTTGTCCGGCAAGAAAATGGTTTTCGCCGTCGTGTTCAACATGTCATCTTACCCTGAAATCGAACATTTAATCAACTTCAAATGAAACTTTTACTTTTAATCAGCTTTCCGGATTCTGTCGGATTCCGGACGAAATACTTCGCCGGCGGGAAAATGGTTTTCATCATCGTGCTCAGCATGTCTTCTTACCCCTCAATCAAATATTTCATCAACTTCAAATGAAACCTTTACTTTTAACCAATTTTCCGTTTTTGCATTCCAGACGAACTACTTGTCCGGTGAGAAAATGGTTTTCAATATCGTGCACAGCATTTCTTCTTACCCCATAATCGACTATAACATTAGCTGTTTAAAAATATTTTGTTTGTCCCTTAATTTGAACCCCGCCCCAACCCCAAATGTAGAGTTAAAGAGCCCATCTACGAACTTGACCTTACTCTTGACCCAAACAATCCCCACACCAAGTTTTATCAAAATATCTCATTCCCTTCGAGAGTTATCGTGCTTACAGACAGACGGATAGCTTTTGCGATGTCATATTTATCCACTTACGTTTTGGGATCCCAAAAACTGGTTATGTAAATTTTTTCCCTGTTTCCGCTACAAGTCAACGGGTCTCGGAAAGGGCTTAAAAGAGCAAAAACGGTGGGTTATTTGTCGAAAACACAGCCTAATTTTAAATTATTCAAATATATATATATATATATATCTGTATTTGAAAGCGATTAAGCCATATACAGATAAACAAAACAAACAACAATCTCAAATAACAAACAACCTCACATTCTTAACTTAATATCCTACCGACTTTCTGCTAAGCTAATAACTTTTTCTGTCATTGAAATACGGTCAGCTGAAGAGTAAATAGTGCGAGAGGTCCTTTAAGCTTATATTGGGATTGAGGACATTAAGAAACCGTCTTACAATCTGACATGATGGGAAATACTTTATGGACAGTCAGCACAAAGAGCAGTTTATATTTAATTAAACTAGACCGGAACTACGTCACCAGGGAACAAACTAGCAAAAATACTCACACAAAACACTAAAAACTTCATTTTTGTTGCGTGCAACAGATATGTTTGCTATTATGAAAGATACCTATATGTTTCCTCCTGTAGTAAAGAACAGACGAGCAAGTGTCTCGAAAAATTTCACAGTCAACATATGTTCAGGGCAATAAAACCGAAGAAGGCAGTCGCAAGACTTCACAGATCGACCTTCCGTTGATTTTCTGAACCGGAAAAATCAACTGCGATTCATTAGCTCTCTCAATTTATTCTTCAATGTAGGCTAGCCAACATTCAACTCATTCATATACCAATAGAACGTCTTAATATGTGACAACAGGTCACCTGTTTAAGACGGATAACGAATTACCAAAATTTATTTCTCAGTGTACGACGGATAACGAATTACCAAAATTTATTTCTCAACACATTTTTTTTATTTTTTGTCTTGAAAAACTTACTTCGTCTCACTCCTAATGAACTTTTTTCATTCAAGCACTCTCAACCGACATACCTCCCCAATTCCCAATCCCCTTCCCGTTCAATGCTCCTCCTTCCTTAAAACAACTAACCTAATTACCCGCGAAATATTTTTTTAACCTATACTTTTTAATCTACACGATAAATAATTATCAGATTACTTAATGCTTGGCGATAGGTTATTCCAAACAATCGCAACACTATTTCTGATCCCAAATGACGCATTGTAACCCTTGCGTGACTAACCAACACGCCAATCAATATTCCTCGTATCATAATCACAGTAATTAGAATTCAAACTAAAAAAAATTACAAAAATACGACGATGAAAATTTCTTCAATCCACTATATAAGAAAATAACAATTTTTTGGACTCTTACATCTTTAACTTTCAACACTTTAAAAACTCGGTAACAATTTTCTGTGTGACAACAACAAGCGCTCCCAACATGGAGCGCTTATCTTGTACAATTTCAACACGCTTAATGTATGGAAAAGTTACTGGCATACACAGAACATCCATATATTATATATATGCGGATGAATAGATGAACAATGAATCTCCCTTAATGCCACTGCCTGTCAAATATTTTTTAATCGGTGCCAGTCAGTATTTACGTCAAGATTGAAACCAAGATATTTACAAGTATACACTTGGTTTAACGGGGAATTTCCAAGTAAAACGTGACCTTGATTATTTATAATTCGTTCAGGTCCATACTAAATATCATATAGTTGATTTTCGACGGATTCATTGCAAGCGGCCCAAGCACTGAGCCCTGGGGCACTTCACACATGACATCGTGAGCTTTTCCAGTAACAGTGTCAAATACTGCTCTCATGGATCTACCATGTAGGCTTAATTGGTTTTTGACGGATTTACAGCAAGCGGCCCAAGCACTGAGCCCTGTGGTACTTCACACATAACAGCGTGAGCTTTTCCAGTAACAGTGTCAACTACTAGTCTGATGGATCTACAATGTAGGCTATGTATGAATATAACCACTCAAGTGACTTACCGAGTAGAGCCGATAATCTCCTGAAGAGCAGTTCGAAGTCGACAGTGTCCAACGCTTTTTTAAGATCAATAAAAACCGTAAGGGTAAAAATCCTTTTTCAATCTATGTCTATCAGTAAAAAATATTTTCGTTTTCGCAAATACCTTGGTATCTGATACCATGGTCTAAAGTCGTTTTTGAAGTTATCGTGGTATCTGATCTGAAAAGTCATCTCACTTTCATCAATTTCTTGTCAAATTGATGGGAAAGAAGTTTGACACTTAGTGACGTGACTGAATATCAGTTTTTCTTTTGGGACAACTTCGAAAAGCGAAGGAAAAGCAGAACACCTCCAACAACCCACCTAGGGCTCTTGTATTTTTACCATTCAAGTTTCATTACCATCCATTTGGCCCTACGCCTGTCACAAGTGTCACAAGATTTCAGCACCCTCCCCCTCCCGACTTCCCCACCGGGTCCAAATGCGATTGGTCACATCTAAGGCATTTCCTTCTACTATGGTAAGAGCAAATACCCATCAAGTTTCACTCTTGAATTGGAGCATCTACGTAACTACCAACTCCCCCACACCAAGAACCGGACCTCAAAATGACATATACAGGATTGAAATCTCTTCATCCGTTTAGGGCCTACGCCAACTGTGGTCAGATGTGATTTGGACATATAAAAGGAAAATCTTTGGCATTTGTCCAGTCTTACAAAAACGCTCAATATTTGGGTCCATGCCCAAATGTGTGCGCACGATGCTGTGATCTTGAGGATTTCCAGGTTCCAGATTTTAGAAATTCTCATGAGGGCACGATACCCTTGCCCTAGGGCACTGTGCCCATTGGTTCCATGTTTCACTAAACATTTTAACTGCCCTTGATTTATGCTCGTTTCGTATTTATTGTTTGTTAGTTTGTGTTTTAAATGTGTTGTTAGCGAGTGTTTGTTTTTCCGATTCCGCCAGTGTTATCCCAGAGCTATTTGGGTTGAAATAAAATAAATTGATTGATTGATAACGTTGGAGCATTGAGCTTAAAAGCTGTGCACTCTGCTGTGTATGCCTGATTTTCCTCTACCACCTATCAAATTTCACACAAATCGGGATCATCAGTTTGCAACTTAAGCGGGTAACAGTATCCCGTATTCTCCCTCCCTCACTCCACACGGATTACCAGATCCGTGAAAGGAAGCTTTTTTTTAGCATAGGTCAGGTCCTCTATATACGTGTTAGGGAGGTGGTACTGACGGGTGGGCGAAATGACGGGTGGATGAACTGACGGCGGGCGAACTGACGGGTTAACGAACTGTCGGATTTTGGAAGTGGGCAGGAATGACGGGTGGAAGAAATGACGGAAGGGCAAAAAGAAGGGTGGGGGTAGTGATAGTGGCCCTTCTATATGCGTGTTAAGTTTGCCGTCCTAGTTTACGTAAAGTGCCCGAAGTAGCAAAACCAAGACAGAGTGACAGATAACAACCGCTGTGTGTCACTTGAGATTTTCTGCTTAAGATCTATTTTGAGCTCTAGACTATACTAGACTATCCGATGCTGGTAGCAAGTCTCTTTTGAGTCGCGACTTAAATGCAAGAATGCTTCCGGTTCCGGCGTGCCATTAAATACCGTTTTACCGTCCGTTTTCTTAGAAACAAAATTAACTTTTGAACCTGTTTGTTGTATCTTTCTAGTATAGTAAGTAAGTGAGTAAGTAAAGTATTTATTACCCGTATTTTTCACTTGGAACAAAATGGAGTAAAAAGAAGTCAAATCTGTCGAGGTACCATCGTGCCACTACACCATCCGATGCTCATAGCGAGTCCCGTTTGAATCGCGACTTAAATGCGAGAATGCTTTGGGTTCCGGCGTGCCACCAAATCAGCCCCAGCCGGACGACCAACAAATGGTTGAAAATACCACTGGTAAATACCACTGTTTTTTTGTTTTCATTCCAGCACCCCCCCCCCCCCCCAAAAAAAAAAATCATGGTGGTATTTTACCGTCCATTTTCTTAGAAACAAAATTACCCTTTTAGCCTATTTGTTTTATATTTCTAGTAGTCAAATCTGTCGAGGTACCCATTTGAAGTTGCTTGGCCTTGGGCTTGTCTTATAGGGGAACACAACGAGCCCTCGCCCCCAAACAAAAGGCACCACCGAGACTCGAACCAGCGACCTTTCTTTTGTGAGTTCAACCCTCGCCCCCAAACAACACGGAAGACACCGCCGAGACTCGAACCAGCGACCTTTCGCTTGTGAGTTAAACCCTCGCCCCCAAACAAAACAGAAGACACCACCGAGACTCGAACCAGCGACTCTTCGTTTGTGATTTTGGCGTGCTAACTATTTGGTCAGGACGTTTCAGTTCCAAGTTGATCAACAGGTAGTTTAAAAATACGATATTTGCCGCTGACACTGCGTAATGGAAAGGCGAGAGGGTTAAACTTCTTCGTTTTTACGAAATTACAAACTTCTCCGGATTGTGTAAAATGGTATAACACTGTCACAATTTTGATAACATTCAGCAAATGACTACCAATCCTTGTTTTATGTGTTATCACGGATGTGCAGCGTGTTTATGTTATGAAATTTTTCAGTGTTATTTTTTGCGAAACTTAACATTTATACATAACACATTTTCGGCATCCTTCATAGCATATAACACAGAGATGCAAACCCAAGTGATATTTTTTTTTCGAACTTCTGAGAGTGTAGCTATTGTTTTCTTCGTGATCCAAGGCTCAAGTCGGGTTGCTAAGTACGAAAGTTCGGTAAAACTCTGTGATTGTGAAAAAACGGCCTTGACGAGCAAGTCCTACTATAGTACAACTATATCCAGTGGCCAAACATACCCCAGTGTCGCATAATTTTATTCCTTCATATAAGTGAGTACATAAAGATCCTTCTAAAAAAGTGCAGTCAATACAAAACTGCAAAACAAAATTAATTAACGAATTATCTCTAACAACCGTTTGGCAATCAACGGTTTTTCCTCGGAAATAGTTATTGCATTTGAAATTTGCTGGAATATTTCATCAGGTAAACAACTGCTATAGTGGACTTCGCCCCACGGCTGGCCTTCTTCTACTTCTTCTCCAACTTGTTTTAAAAGACGGAATCCAACGCTGAGATCAAGTTGGTCCGAGGCGCGCATCCTAGAAGCGCCCAGCGCACCGCACGCCTTGGCTACAGCAAGAGCGTCCATTTCAACTATAAAGCCTGAAAATAAAGGCAGATCGAGGTTAGTAACAGAGTTGCCACATGTCGCACGATAGTGCGAATCGTCACTCTATTTTTTTGTCACTCTTGTCCTACGTAGGAGGTACAAATCACTCTATTTCAGAAAATGACCAAATGTGTCAGTTTTGCAGCAGGGATTCCGACAAGAAGTGACTATTTCAAGTTTTTTTCATGAAAGTAAAATTAAAAATATAATTTTTACAGAGGCGATTCCGACCAAAAGTGAACGTTTCGTGGAAACAAATTTCACTCCCAATTCACTCTCTGTTTTGGGCCAAAACTCACTCTCTAAACATTTTTGATGTGGCAACCCTGGTTAGTACGCGATGGCATTTCCGCCACTTCGCTACGGCAACTGCGCATATTTCAGTGTACAACCGGGAAACAAAAGCAGATCCAGCTAAAAATGCGAACACACGATCAGGATTGGGAGCTTCCGGACTGGAATTCCTGCCCGAATTATCGGAACCATCATCACTTCCAAATGGAAAAGTTGAAATTTTTTCAACTTTATGATCAAAGTGCAGGAAATCCGTCCGGGAAATCCTGATGGTCTGTTCGCACTGTAAGTGAGCTATAATTGCGGTTGTACCAGCAAGGGTGTCATTTCAACGATATCCTGGGAATCTAAACTCATGGCAATGAGTGTAAAGCGGAAAGTAAATAAGATCAGATTCTCATCTGAGCGGCGACGAACTGTACAGAACATACGAAAAACTTTAGAACCCGTACAAACACCATCTGCGATTCGTCTTTAAGAACGCAGCTTAATTGGATCCTCAACCGGCAATCGTAAGATCGTTGTAGCCGTGATCGTCCAGACTCGGCGTGCTCTCATTGGCTGAAACTAGACAAAATGGCTTCTTACGACGACGGACTGTTGGCTCTACCCCACGCAGCTTTCAAGAGCTCCCCCCTTCATATGATTAGAAAGATAATTTAAGCTGCGTTCTTTGTCACGGGAGTTCTCACCGGTGGTCTTCAGTTTTTGGGATCCCGAAACGTAAGTGGAGGGATTTCTATGACATCACAAAAGTTGTCCGTCCGTCCGTCCCGTCTGTCCGTCTGTAAGCACGATAGCTCTCGAAGGGAATGAGATATTTTGATGAAACTTGGTGTGAGGATTTGTTGGGTCGTCGGACCAGTCAAGTTCGTAGATGGGCTTTGTAGCCCTACATTTAGGGGTGGGGGAGGGGGTTCAAATTAAGGGACAAACAGAATATTTTGAAACAGCTAATTTGATAGTCGATTATGGGGTAAGAAGACATGCTGAAATACGATGGTGAAAACCATTTTGTCATCGGACAAGTAGTTCGCCCGGAATCCGGCCAAAACCGGAAAGCTTGTTAAAAGTAAAAGTTTTATTTGAAGTTGATTAAATGTTCGATATAGGGGTGGGAAAGCATGCTGAGGACGATGGTGAAAACCATTTTCTCGACGGACAAGTAGTTCGCCCGGAATCCGGCCCAAACCGGAAAGTTTGTTAAAATTAAAAGTTTTATTTGGAGTTGATTAGATGTTCGATTTAGGGCAAGAAGACATGCTGAACACATGTGTGAACAATTTTTCTAACTGGACACGTAGTTCCCCCCGAATCCGGCCAAAACTGGAAAATTGTTAGAAGCTTAAGTTTTATTTCTAGTTGATTAGATAACCGATTTCAGGGTCCGTGTTTAACAATCATATTTTGCCCGGAAATTTAGTTCGACTGGAATCCGGCTGGAGTCGGAAAATTTGTTATAAGTTAAATATTTATTTGAAGTTGATTAGATGTTTATTATTGGGGAAAAAAGATACCCTGAGTTCGTTTTTTAGCTTTCTTTTTTCGCCGGACAAGTAGTTCTGGAGTTCGGCCGAAACCAGGAAATTGGCAGAAGTGGCAGGAAGTTTTCGTCAAAACAGATATGACTTATAGGGGTAAACACACATGCTGAATCCATATCTGAACTGGGTTTTCTCAGATGACTATCTATTTGGCCCTAATCTGTTTCTGAATTTGAACTGTAAAAATGTTCAAGGAGTCTGGCGATGACTGGATCTGGCTAAGACAAGACCCAGTTGTCTGGATCAGATATTGAATTTTTGGGATCCCATCGAAACCTTTGGTCTTGTTCGTATAAGCCGTTTTTGCATCCACTGGTGACTTCTCACCACTCTTATTACCCATTTTTAGGATCCCAAAACGTAAGTGGAGGGATACCTATGACATCGCAAAAGTTGTCCGTCTGTCCGTCCGTCTGTAAGCACGATAACTCTCGAAGGGAATGAGATATTTTGATGAAACTTGGTGTGAGGATTCGTTGGGTCGTCGGACCAGTCAAGTTCGTAGATGGGCTTTGTATCCCTACATTTAGGCGTGGGGGAGGGAGTTCAAATTAAGGGGCAAACAAAATATTTTTAAACAGCTAATGTGATAGTCGATTATGAGGTAAGAAGACATGTTGAGCACGATGGTGAAAACTATTTTGTCATCGGAAGAGCAGTTCGCCCGGAATCCAGCCTAAACCGGAAAGTTTGTTAAAAGTAAAAGTTTTATTTGAAGTTGATTAGATGTTCAATTAAGGGGTAGGAAGACATGCTGAAGACGATGGTGAAAACCATTTTTTCGACAGACAAGTAGTTCGCCCGGAATCCGGCCCGAACCGGAAAGTTTGTTAAAAATTGGAAGTTTAGTGCAAGAAAACATGTTGAACACTTAAGTGAAAACAATTTTCTACCCGGACATGTAATTCGCCCGGAATCCGGTGAAAACCGGAAAGTTGGTTAAAAGTAAAAGTTTAATCTGAAGTTGATTAAATGTTTGATTTATGGGTAAAAAGACATGCCGAACACGATGGTGAAAATCAGTTTCTCGCTGGACAACTAGTTCGCCCGGAATCCGTCCAAAACCGGAGAATTTGTTAAAAGCAAAAGTTTGATTAGATGACAGATTAAGGGGTAAGAAGAGAGGCTGAGTCGGTTTATGACAATGGTTTTTTACCCGGACATATAATTATTCCGGAATCCGGTTGTAACCGGATTTTTTTAAGTCAAACTTTTATTTAAAGTTGATTAGATGTTCTTTATAGGGATAAGGAGATACGCTGGTTTTGTTTCTGTATTTTTTTTTTGCTGGACTAGTAGTTCGCTCGGAAATCGGCAGGAAGTCTCGGTCAGTATCGTCAAAATAGATATGGCTTATACAGGTATATCTGAACTTGGTTTTCTCTGATGATTAGCCTATCCAAGACTGGATCCGGCGAAGACTATACTCGATTGTCTGAATCAAATATTAGATTTTTGGGATCCCATCGACACCTTTGGTCTTGTTGAACTAACCAGTGTCCGGTTTTATCTCACCGGTGCGGACTAACCAGAACCTGCTCGGTAGCCTGGCTTCAGCGAGGAGTTAGCCAGTTTTCATCAACTCACTGGTGAACCAAAAGAACGCGTTTTAAGGGAAGAACCAGACATGGTGACTAAACACCAGAGACAACCCGGAGTGCAACGAACGCAGCTAAAGTTGGATTCCTTGGATGGTTATCGCTCTAATGACCAGGGTTAGTGGTTGACAAATTCCGGCGTAGTATTTAAACTTGATGGCGCCAAACGGATACATCAGCTGAGATTTACCGTAGCGTATTTCAGTTTCATTTGTCTATATTTAAACAAAAAAACACAACTAAAATAATAAAACTGCAAAGAAAGCATAATCATGTGTGCTTGGCTGGAGTAGGACACACATTGATAATAATTAAACTAAAAACGAAATCAACAGATTAACTGGATTTATCAAGACACAAAAATAAGCCCTTTTTGTATAGGGTCCTCTTTTTTTCTTTTTTTTTTGGAAGAAGAAATCATCGGAGAGTTTGGCATTTTTTTTAATTTTTTTTAAACCCGCATTTTGACTTTCTACTTGTTGGGCTACGACTCCTCCTCCACTCGGTGACGTTAATATTTCCTTAAACTCTTTAACGTCACCTACTCTTTCTAAACAAACATATACATTTTAAATTAAAAATGTGTGTAACCTCTTCAAGCTCAAGCTTGAAAACCGAACTTACTTTTAGCCGAAGGAGCCACTGACCGTCCGACGCAAAAGTGACCTAAGTATGGAACTAAACACAGGCTAGAGCAAAAGCTACCTATAGATGGCTCACTTAATCCAGATGACTCACAGACCGACCAACAGAGAAGCGAAAAGTACATGAATACTTATTGAGCCCAAGGTGACTAGGAAACATATATTAAAAAATGGCTAAAAATCAAACAATGGCTAAAAATGGAAAGTAAGCTACGATATTCGTCAGTGATTTAAATGAACCCGCAATCCATTGGTTACAAGATTTGTTTCTTCCAGTCCAGTAATTACAATTACAATTCGGTTAATTTATCCATACATATCTTTTACGAACAAAAAATAGTGCTGGACATATCGTTACAAATAAAAAGATCAACCAAGGGATGTATTTGCAATGGTAACCTATGATTTATAGATACAATTCACGGTTTAAAATACAATTCATTAAAAATACGAACGCGAATTAAAATGACTTGTACAAAAATAATTTGTCATAAGTGTCACTACTATTATGCAATTCACGGCTTAAAATACAATTCATCAAAATACGAACGCGAATTAAAATGACAACATCTTGACGAGGACCCTTCCTAAGAGGGGCCGAAATATCGCTGACGAACGTCACGGCTGACTTTCCGTTTTTAACTATTGTTTGACAGGTACACGAACCCAAGAACACATAAGCGAAGAACCACCTTCTTTGGTCACACGCACAGACTATGGGTACCGCGTCAAAACTGAGGAGAGCTACACCTACTTGCTGAACTTTGCGCTGACGCCCGTCGACTTCCCACTTAGCCTCTGCGCCTTAAGAGGAAAAGACCATAGCAGGCGCGTATGACCCAGTTTTGCAGTGATGTCACAATGTCAAACAACCAATAATATGTTACTCTCTTGTGTTCTTCTTCGGGGCCTTATGTAACGAACTGTGATTTTCCACTCGTTTACATCGGAGAGGGCACTATTTTACTCCGGACGGTCGTATTACAGAGATCGGGAGAGACGGAGGTTCTTTTGGTTATTTGTTCTTGATGGAACTAAGCCCAAAAGGCCACAGAGAAGGGAAAGTTGTTGTACTGCACCACCGACTGACCAAAACCAAAAGGTATATGGAACTGAGCCAAAGGCTATACGCAGGGGCGTCGCAAGTGTATTTTCGGTGGGGGGGGGGGGGGGGGGTGCAGAGCCAAAATTTTACCGAATCTTTCAAAAATGTTACCGAATCCTAGAACTAGGAATTCGAGCTTTAAATTATGGGACAGAAACGATTCCGTAGGAAGAGTAACAATAAAACGCAGCATGAACGACGATAAGCCAGCTATTAGGCGGCGCAAATGGACAACATATTGCCGGGTATGATTGCAGTAACAGCTACTACCTAGTATAGTCAATAGAAAATCACATCGAGCGCCGCAGGCGAAAAATTACAAAATCCATTATTGTTTTTATGGCACTTGAGCTTACTCAAGTGCCATATAGCGATTGTAATTTCTGTCCGTCAGTCGGCCTGTCGGTCTGTCGTTCCCGGTTTTGCTAGTTCGGGCACTTCCAGATAAGCTAGGACGATGAAACTTGGCAGGCATATCAGGAACTGGACCAGATTTAATTAGAAATGGTCGCTTCCCCGATCCGACCATGTGGAGGGGAGTGGAGGGAGGGGGAATCCGGAAAAATAGGAAAAATGAGATTTTTTTAGCTTACGAACGGGTGATCGGATCTTAATGAAACTTGATATCTGGAAGGACTTCGTGTCTCAGACCCTCCATTTTAAATCCAGACCGGATCCGGTGACATTGGGGGGAGTTGGAGGGGGAAACCGGAAATCTTGGAAAACACTTAGAGTGGAGGGATCCGGATGAAACTTGGTGGAAAGTAAAAGAAAAAGTCCTAGATACGTGACTGATATAAGCGGAACGGATCCGCTCACTTTGGGGGAGTTGGGGGGGGGGGGGGAGAAGTCCAAATTTGTAGTGATCCCGCGAATTCCGTGCTTCCTGATGTGCTGGGACGATGGAAATTGACAGGCATGTCTGTGACCCGACCAGATTAAATAGGAAATCGTCAATTCCCCGATTCGACCATCTGGGGGGGAGTGGAGGGAGGGTGAAGCCAAAATTTGAGGTATTTTAGCTTGCGAACGGGTGATCGGATCTTGATGAAAGTTGATATTTAGGATGACCTCGTGTCTCAGACATCTCAATTTAAATACGGACCGGATCCGATGACACTGGGGGGAGTTGGTGGAGGGAACCGGAAATTTTGAGAAACGCTTAGAGTGGAGGGATCGGGATGAAACTTGGTGGGAAAAACAAGCACAATTCCTAGATACGTGACTGATATAACCGGAACGGATCCGCTCACTTTGGGGGAGTTGGGGGGGGGAAGTTCGAATTTGTAGTGATCCCGGGAATTCCGTGCTTCCTGATGTGCTGGGACGATGGAAATTGACAGGCATGTCTGGGACCTGACCAGATTAAATAGGAAATCGTCAATTCCCCGATTCGACCATCTGGGGGGGGGGGGGAGTGGAGGGAGGGTGAAGCCAAAATTTGAGGTATTTCTAGCTTGCGAACGGGTGATCGGATCTTGATGAAAGTTGATATTTAGGATGACCTCGTGTCTCAGACATCTCACTTTAAATCCGGGCCGGATCCGATGACACTGGGGGGAGTTGGAGGAGGGAACCGGAAATTTTGAGAAACGCTTAGAGTGGAGGGATCGGGATGAAACTTGGTGGGAAAAACAAGCACAATTCCTAGATACGTGACTGATATAACCGGAACGGATCCGCTCACTTTGGGGGAGTTGGGGGGGGGAGAAGTTTGAATTTGTAGTGATCCCGCGAGTTCCGTGCTTCCTGATGTGCTGGGACGATGGAAATTGACAGGCATGTCTGGGACCCGACCAGATTAAACAGGAAATCGTCAATTCCCCGATTCGACCATCTGGGGGGGGGGGGGGGAGTGGAGGGAGGGTGAAGCCAAAATTTGAGGTATTTTTAGCTTGCGAACGGGTGATCGGATCTTGATGAAAGTTGATATTTAGGATAACCTCGTGTCTAAGACATCTCACTTTAAATCTGGGCCGGATCCGATGACACTGGGGGGAGTTGGAGGAGGGAACCGGAAATTTTGAGAAACGCTTAGAGTGGAGGGATCGGGATGAAGCTTGGTGGGAAAAACAAGCACAGTTCCTAGACACGTCATCGACATAACCGGACCGGATCAGGGCACTGTGGGGGAGTTGGGGTGGGGGTCCGGATTTCTAGCGATCCCGCGAGTTCGGCATACTTCCTGATGTCCTAGGGCGATGAAACTTGGCAGGTATTTCAGGGATCCGAACAGATTGACTTGAGAACAGCCGTTTCCCCGACCCGACCATCGTGGGGGGAGTGGGTGGATGGGGAGCCCGGAATCTAGTGGCTAGCATAACTTTTGAATGGGTGATCGGATTTGAATGAAACTTGTCTGGTGAGCTATTGCCTCGGACGTTCAGTGTCACGTCCGGGTCGGGTCCGATACCTGTGGGGATGGGGGGGGGGTGGAAAACTCAAGAAACTCTAAAAGCAGAGGGATTGGGACGAAACTTAATGGATGGCACAAGTATTAGGCCTAGATGAAATTGACGGAGCCAGATGGTTTCGGGGCACTGTGGGGCGAGTTGGAGGGGGTTTCCTGGAATTACGGTAGTCGTGAGTTAGAATAGTTCCAGATGTAAAACGACAACGAAACTTTGCAGGCATATTAGCGACCGGAATTATCTTGACTTAAGAACCTGACACAACATACCCCCGGAAACTTTCGTTCCTAGATCCGAGCATTTTTTGGGGAGCAAGAGAAGAGAAATATGGAAATTTACTTCTATAAATTGCGAACGAGTGGTCTGATTCGAGTGAAACTTGATGGGTGATACGGATCGATGGCGTCGACATGTAGAACATGCGTTCGAACCATATGCGACCACGATTAGGGGAATTGGGGGGGGGGGGGCTTTTGACATGCACAAAAACCAAACGCATGGACCGAATGAGATGCAAATTCGACAGTGCCGAGTTTATGCGGCCTAGATTTGTTATTTAGCGTCCGGGCCGGATTCGGCCAAGGTAGGGGGGGTACTGGAAACTTGCAGATAGGCTATGCTCCAATTTCCGTAAAACTTGATGGACAGGAACAGGGAATTAAGAGATTGGGCCGGAACCGGCTCCGACAACGTTGGTGGGAGGCGGGGGGGTACCGGAACTTTTCAAAAATGCTCAGATTCGAGTGAAACTTGATAGATGGTATAAAAAAGATGCTTTAGGGGGTCGGTTTTTTTTATTCCAAACCAGATTCGGCCACGGTAGGTGGAGATAGAGTGAGTACCGGAAATCGTGTAGCACGTCTAGGGATCAAACAAATGGATTTATTGGGATGAAAGTTTGAACAGTCATGTGCATTTGCTACAGACAATCGAGACGATGCCGGAACTGCTCAAAATGAGTGAAACTAAATATCCTATTTCTATTTCCGAACCGCATTTTTGGATGGCGGGTGTATTTTGTGACGTTCTCATCTACTTTCTTGTGCAGCCTACTCGTACAAGTGCCATATGAGCTCGTAGCTCTTGTTTGAAGGCTAAAATTTAACTGCTTCTCTTACAAATTCTATCCTTTACCGCTGATTAAATACCAAGACTCTATGAAGTTCCACAAACCGGATGGAGTGACGTTCCGGCAGCAGCAGCAACTGTAGTCTAGTCAATATAGTACCTATAATCACATAAAGTGAGCGCCGCCGGTGAATTTTTTTTTGCTTTTTCCTGCGAAATTTAACTTCTATCCAAATTCTAGCCTTTTAATGTTTCGAAATCTCAATCCTAAAACTGGCTTAAAACCTCCGTCAAATGACGCGCCCTTCCACAAAATAGAGAATATTACGAAACGTGCTGCAGGCGGAATTTTCGAAATATTGTGATTAGATATTCTTTTTGAGATCCAAAATAAAAGTAAGGACTATCGATGATATCACAGATCATCCCTTTTGTCTGCGACCAGTGCTTCACTCGATTTCTTTTGAGTTTCGAGGTTCGTGGTAACTTCCGAATCTTGGCAATTATAACGAATAAGTCACCGAATCCCAGTTATTATACCGAATAAGTTTAGACCGAGAGCATGTTCGGGATTCTGTATATCTACCGTATCCCGGTTATTATACCAAATTGGTATCGAAAGATTACCGAACAATATTCTATTCGGTATACTTTCGTAGGATTCGTGGTTAACTTCCTAATCCTGGAAATTATACTGAATAAATTACCGAATCCCAATCGTGATACCAAATAATTTCGAACCAATAGCTTATTTGGGATTCTGTGTAATAACGGAATCTCCAGAAGTATACCGAATAGTTTCGGCATCGAAAAATTACAAAAAATTTCAGTAAATTCTCTCACCAAATTCGTGATAACTACCGGATACTGGCAATTATACCGAATCCGATCATTATACCGAAGAGATTCGGTATAACTACCGAATCCCCATAAATATAACGAACAGTTCTGCTATCGAAAAAAATACCGAACAATACTGCAATACGAACAATAACTACCGAATACTGGCAATTATATTGAATCCCGATCATTATACCGAAGAGATTTGTACGGATAGCCTATTTAGGACTCTGTATAACTACCGAATCCCCGTAAATATAACGAACAGTTCTGCTATCGAAAAAATACCGAAAAATTTTAATAAAATTTTGGGCCTTCGGCCCACAATTTTACCGAATATCAAAAAGGTGGGGGGGTGCTGCACCCCCCCCCCCCGGCTATACGTACTGCCATACACATGTGAATATATTGGAACTTACCACTAGTCCTGGCTACAGCGTTCTTCACACTCTGTGCCTTTGGTAGGACATTCCAGGTTTCCCCTCTACAAATTTCCTTGGCAGTTGTCTCATCAACCCCTTGACAGCAGATCATTTTCTCAAAGGCTGTCAGGGCACTGCCATCTATCAACGTCTGCGAAACCAGCATAATTCCATCCTCGACTGTTTCAACATGGTTTATGGACAGGAGTAGAATTCCACCTGGATAAATTGTAAGCTTTAGAAACGTACAAAAATACTTTTTAACTCTTGGTTCTATAAAATGATGAGAAGTAAAGATTTTAAAGAAACAAGAAATGTTGGGAAGTTCCTCAGATTAGTTTTTAAACACCGGAAAGATTTCTTTTGATGGGGAAGTTGTGACTTTAGTGTTCATAAAGTATTCGGAGTAAATTAGAAATATTAAAAGTGTGTTAGTGTGTATATACGCATGTAAGATTTTTCACTTTTTGTTTTGTTTTGTTGCATGATGGCTTTAAATTAATCATTCATAGATCATTCATTATGGTACTGACTAAACTTTAGCCGATTATCTACGGCCCGCGACGTCTTTGTGACGTCATGAAAGAAATAGGAACATTCAATTAAATTAATGTTGCAGAATATATGTTTGTAACTATATATATAGAGCCGAGCGGCCAGCGAGGCGGCGGATGCGTTTACACTAATCAGTTCCGTTAGTATTTCCCGTAGATAATCGGCTAAAGTTTAGTCCCTTCCTCAACATTTTTTATCCTAGAACACTAATTAGCACTAAGAAGTTCAGAAGTCCATTTTAGAATGATAAACAGCTTGGCTAGATGGAAAATAGTTCGTGTGGACATTCTACCAGAGTTGGGCTGTCTTGGACTGGAAATACTGGAATACCCGCTATGTTTTTGACAGAATCTAATGGTCTGCTTTGTGTTTCCTTTTTTATTTATTTAAACTAGGATACGACCAACTAGGGTCAAACATGTGACAAAATAATTAACAGACACTGCATTATTATCAACTACAAATAAAACAAAACAATTTCAGAACATCAACCTGGAGAGAACCCACAATAAAGTAGGGTAGGCTACAATGTTCTTCATACACTGGCTCGTTGGAATTGCGAAATTCTAACTGGATAAGTAACAAGACCAAAGGTTTCGATGGGATCCCAAAAATTCAATATCTGATCCAGACAACTGGGTCTTGTCTTAGCCAGATCCAGTCTTCGCCAGACTCCTTGAACATTTTTGAAATTAAAATTCAGAAACAGATTAAGGCCAAATAGCTAATCACCTGAGAAAACCAAGTTCAGATTTGGATTCAGCATGTGTGGTTACCCCTATAAGTCATATCTGTTTTGACGAAAACTTCCTGCCACTTCTGCCAATTTCCCGGTTCCGGCCGAACTCCAGAACTACTCGTCCGGCGAAAAAAGAAAGCTCAAAGACGAAATCAGGGTATCTTCTTTCCCCAGTAATGAACATCTAATCAACTTCAAATAGAAATTTAGCTTATAACAAATTTTCCGATTCCAGCCGGATTCCGGTCGAACTATATGTCCGGGTAAAATACGATTGTCACACAGGGACTCAGCATCTCTTCTTACCCCTAAATCGCTTATCTAATCAACTAGAAATAAAACTTTGACTTCCAACAGTTTTCCGGTTTTGGCCGGATTCCGGACGAACTACGTGTCCGGGTAGAAACTTGTTTTCACATAAGTGTTTAGCATGTCTTCTTGCCCTAAATCAAACATCTAATTAACTCCAAACAAAACTTTTAATTTTGACAAACTTTCCGGTTTGGGCCGGATTCCGGTCGAAATACTTCTCCGTCGAGAAAATAGTTTTCACCATCGTCTTCAGCATGTCTCCCTACCTCTAAATCGAAGTTTAATCAACTTCAAATAAAACTTTTACTTTCAACAAACTTTCCGGTTTGGGCCGGATTCCGGGCGAAATAGTTGTCCATCGAGAAAATAGTTTTCACCATCGTCTTCAGCATGTCTTCCTACCTCTAAACCGAACATCTAATCAATTTCAAATAAAACTTTTACTTTCAACAAACTTTCCGGTTTGGGCCGGATTCCGGGCGAAATACTTGTCCGTCGAGAAAATAATTTACACCATCGTCTTCAGCATGTCTTCCTACCCCTAAATCGAACATCTAATCAACTTCAAATAAAACTTGTACTTTCGAAAAACTTTCCGGTTTTGACCGGATTCCGGGCGAACTACATGTCCGACGACAAAATGGTTTTCACCATCGTGTTCAGCATGTCTTCTTACCCCATAATCGACTATTACATTAGCTGTTTCAAAATATTTTGTTTGTCCCTTAATTTGAATCCCCTCCCCCACCCCTAAATGTAGAGCTACAAAGCCCATCTACGAACTTGACTGGTCCGACGACCCAACGAACCCTCACACCAAGTTTCATCAAAATATCTCATTCCCTTCGAGAGTTATCGTGCTTACAGACGGACGGACAGACGGACGGACGGACGGACGGACGGACGGACAGACGGACAACTTTTGCGATGTCATAGGTATCCCTCCACTTACGTTTTGGGATCCCAAAAATAGCTACTATAACCACCATGGAAAGAAAACCAGAAGAGGCAAAACCCAATTCAATAGTAGCCTATTTAAGAATCAAAGACATTATTACGATAGTAAATTCAGTGTCATTCGCCACTACCGAGTGAGAAAATTCGTAATTGTTATCCGCAGGTATTGGTAAGTGTCTTTATTTTAGGCTTTCAGTTCTTCTAATTTTGTTTTAAATTTCGGTTTCATGTTGGTTTTCTGCTTTGGTTTGGTTTTATTGTTTGTCGATCTGGTTGATCTTCATCCTTGTTTTGGCATTTTCCTCAAAATTTCTGTCTGCGCTGAAGAAGGGAGGCGGTTGTCCTCCCGAAATATTCGACTTTCTCAGTATATTCATTGGCCTTTACAAACCCCATTTTCGTTGGTTTCTTCCTTGATTTTTTGTGATATGTCAGGCCAATGTGGATTACGAAATTATCTTTGGAACGCCGACCGAACTCTTTCCGCAGTGGAAAGACTCTGCACCAATACACAAAATCTGATTTTTCTCAACGCGAAACAGTGGCGTCGATCGTATTAATGTTAGTTTAAGTTAATTTTGATGTTAATTTTCTCAAATTTTTCGCAGAAATGCAGTTCTTTTTAACCATACATAAAGTAAATAAATACGGTTATGAGTGGTGACATACGCCGATGTTCGGGTTGAAGACGTTTTACACGGGGACAATTTGCAACGGGGACTTTAGTCATGGAGACCAGGCCCGTATCCAGGAATTTATTTCGGGGGGGGGGGTGCGTTACGGGGGGGGGTTGCCTGCTGGTCGGACAAAAAAGCACAAAAAACACATAGATCAGAGGGAAAAGCCTGTAAAATCGTTATTTTTGTATGTTTCGGGGGGGGGGGAGTCACCCCCCCCCCCCCCTGGATACGGCCTTGATGGAGACTTTTTGTAAAAGGGACATCTAGTCCCCATTTTTTCATGGAAAATTCTTTTCCAGGGACGTTCTGCTAGGCAAAATCTTGGGAATGGATATTCTACAGACAACCTGATCATCTTGAGATCCATGCAATCTTACCGCTACATTTTTCTCACCTAGGGTGGTGATTAGTTCGTAGAGATCCGGTGCGCATGATCCTCCTCGAAGTACTTCCATACACTCAGCTATTTCTAAAGCGTTTCCAATGGCTATCCCGATGGGAGAGTCCATCTGGGTTATAACGGCAGTGGTAGTTATTCCCTGGCCATTTGCAGCAGCCACCTGCATTCAGATACAAATCATTAAAGTTCACTGGGCACATCAAACTACCCCAATCCCACTCTGTAACAACCTAGGAACAATGATTACCCCCTATATCAGCAGCTTTTTCAATAGTTTCCTCTCTGTGATATTTCAAAGCGTATTTTTTTGGGCCAGTACATGCACAATATACTAGCTTGGACATAGATAAAAATGATGTTTCTTATAATACTTAATAGATTTTTATTTTATGCACAGATCAGCTTGTATAATTCATATTTGATTAGGATATTTCTTTTTTAATGATTTTTGTAGCTATGTTATTTTTTATAAGCTTATTGCATATTCTGGTACATTTTATAAAGCAAATTAATCATACTTCACAACACTATTCCACAAAGAAAAACTTTTAATAGGCACTTTAAGCCATAGAACTTCTGATGAAACACTAGAACAATCAGGTAAACTGCATCTGCGGCTTGACTTTGGTGACATCTCAAATATATTCTTTCCTATCAAGCATTGCTGGGAGTTTTTGAATTTCCTGCCACGATTTCCCAGCTGCTAAGATTTGGATCGCCGAAATGCCAGAGAGGTAAAGACAAGGGATAACAAGAAAACGGCCGATTTTCGTAGCGCTTTTTAAAGAAAGTCGGAAATGTTTATTTGTGAAGCATTTAATACAAAGTAAAGCATTAGAAGTGTCCATTGTGCTTTAAGTTTAGTAATTAGTAGTATTTAGTCTTTGAAAATGGTCTTAGCGTTATTTTCAAAATAAAGCTCCGTAAAGCTTAAATAAAGAGCTAGGTTATTTTTGTATATTCTTTTTAAATACGCTTGATTATTTTGATCCCTTGAGGGATTTTCAATTTTAACATAATAGGATCTTTGGGGACGTTTCACAACTTAGATTTAAACAAATAATGTCATTTTTCTGGCCTCTACTTTCGTCAAGGCCCGATTTTCATGGCTAAAGACTCAAAGATCAGACGCTCTGTCAGACGATATTAGACTTGCAAATATCAGACTTAAAGTCTGTCTTTTTTAATGTTCTTCTTATTTACATATATTTTCTGGGAATCTTTTGCGTTGTAGCAAAGTTTCTAAATATTCAAGAAAAGAGGAATATGAGGGAAATAAACGAATTAATAAATAAATAAGAAGAAAGACGTATGACAAATCTGAAAGGGAAAATCGGGAACAGAGAAGTATGTCATTTTTATCGGGTCCTCAAGCCTATTTAAACAAACAAGAGATGGTTAATTTAATTGTCGTTAATCTCAGCCCTTTTCAGTTAAACTTCAAGGGTATATTACAAATAATTACACAGTTAGCTTGAACTGAAAGAGTACTCCTTAAACCGCCTTAACCATAACTCATTTTTTTAATCATGACCATAACCATTGTACATCCTTTCTTATTTCCGAATTTTTACTTCCTGTTATTTTTATTCAACCTATTATTATGGCACTACATAATTTTTTGCCGTATTTGGCTCTTTTCGCGGTGGATTAGGCTCCAATACCAGTTGCGTTTTTGCTGATACCATGGTATCTGTTACCATGGTAGCTAGATCTGCAATTAGTCGTTTTTGCAGTTATCGTGGTATCTGATACACGGTGCTCTGCAAAAACGACTATTGCCGAGATTGCACTTCATCCCAAAAGAAAAACAGATATCCAGTTACATCACTAAGTGCTAAACTTCGTTCTCACCAATCTGACAGAATTTGATGAAAGTTTGATGACTTTTCAGACTTTTCTGATACCACGATAACTGGCCAGATACCACGATAACTGCAAAAACGCCTTTTGACCGTGGTATCAGATACCACGATAACTGCAAAAACGACTTTAGGCCGTGGTAACAGATACCATGGTATCAGCAAAAACGCAACTACTGATGACAAATAACGGATATAGATTTTCCTTCGGCCCAAGCTGACTGTGAATCATATTTGACGGTGCAAAACGGATAAGTCAGCTATGTTTTATTACAGGTATATTTCGGCCCTTCTTAGCAAGGGTCCTCTTCAGGCTCGATCCACTCAAGCCGGAAAATAAGTTCATTTTCAAGAAGGGCCGAAAAATAGCTCTAATAAAATGTAGCTGACTTATCCTCAACACCACAGGACCATTCTTCCGGACTTCGTTACACCCTCTCATGGACCTAACACGTGAAGCAAGGACAACCCGAAACCCAAGCTTGTTCCCCCACCTACGAAGTCTTCAGAAAGATACCTAAATTCATTCGTTCCGTATTTTACCAAACATTTTAACTGTTCATGATTTATGTTCGTTTCTTATTTATTGTTTGTTAGTTTTTGTTTTATTTGTATTGTTAGTGAGTGTTTATTTTCCAATTCCCGCGCGTGTTAGCCTAGTGCTATTAGGGTTGAAAATAAAATTGAATGATTGTTTGATTGATCCGTTTTGCACCATCAAATAAATTTCTCATCAAAACAAGCGAGCAGGGCGAGGCTGAAAACAAGCCACGACAGTAATATATATATATATATTTATTTTTGCCCGCTTACAAAAACTGAAGAAAAGCGGAGTACAAAGGGGAAAAAAAAGAGAAAAAAAAAGGAAAAAAAAAAAAAGAAACAAACATAACATCACACAATAACCAAACAATAAACAGAATACTACTTATAATAGATGGGTCAGTAAATTTTCTGACAGCATGTTTAACGCCCTTAAGTGTGCTCGGTTTTCTATTAGCTCTATTTTGCTGCTTGGGTCGAATACTCCGTACCGTGCAGAAAGCTCTGTGTTGGATGAACGCAACGGCAATCCGAGCAAGAACTTTGCATATTTGTAGTAAAGTGTACGTATTTTCCTCCGGTCGGCGATAGAAATGATCTCCCACAAGGGTGACAAATAAAAGAGATGCGGCGCGACTACAGCATCAAATAAACGAGCAAGAACATATCTGTTTACACTGTTTTTACAGCTAACAGCTTTACCATAACCCGCTCTAATCGCACTGTGGACACATGTAACAATCTTAGCACTAAGAGAACGCATTTCCGTGGTATAGTAAATGCCAAGGTATTTAAGCGAATGAGATTGCGCAACGGTCTGGTCACTCACTTTCAGTGAGCGCTCAGCTTTAGAGTGATCATTAAAAATTATAAATTCAGTTTTTGAAATATTTACAGAAAGACCGATGCTCTTGTAAGCTTTCATGAGGAAGCTCAGATTATGACGTAATCCGTCTAGCGTATTGCTAAGTAGCAGGAGATCGTCCGCATACGAAATAAAGCTCACATCAACACCATTGAGAAGGAACGAATCTCGTAAATACCGGGTAACAAAATAGATAGCACAGTTGAAAATAACTGGGCTTAGCACAGATCCCTGCCGAACCCCTTTCAGCAATCGAATCGGTTCCGACAGCCTTTGTTTCCGCATCCCGCTGTTGATATCCAATCCAAGTACTAGATAGATTACTGCATGCGAATACCAATATAATCTTTGGGAAAATCAGTAATAATATAATATAATCATATAATCTTTGGGAAAATCAGCTAAGTTTTAAAGGAGCCACGTTTGTTAGAATATAAATTGTATCTAGTACTATGATTGGTACTTTAAGGTATGCCTGAGGGGCCAGGGCGGAGTAATCGAGTTGTTGCTCAACTTACTAAAGAATTGGACAGCAGAACAGCATCTTCAAGCGTTTTACTGCATGCGAATACCAATATAATCTTTGGGAAAATCAGTAATAATATAATATAATAATATAATCTTTGGGAAAATCAGCTAAGTTTTAAAGGAGCCACGTTTGTTAGAATATAAATTGTATCTAGTACTATGATTGGTACTTTAAGGTATGCCTGAGGGGCCAGGGCGGAGTAATCGAGTTGTTGCTCAACTTACTAAAGAATTGGACAGCAGAACAGCATCTTCAAGCGTTTTACTGCATGCGAATACCAATATAATCTTTGGGAAAATCAGTAATAATATAATATAATAATATAATCTTTGGGAAAATCAGCTAAGTTTTAAAGGAGCCACGTTTGTTAGAATATAAATTGTATCTAGTACTATGATTGGTACTTTAAGGTATGCCTGAGGGGCCAGAGCGGAGTAATCGAGTTGTAGCTCAACTTACTAAAGAATTGGACAGCAGAACAGCATCTTCAAACGTTTTCATAAACGCCGCCTTCCCTACTTTCACATCTAGCACAAGAGCTCTTATACTCTCTGCCGTCTTCTTGGAAATAATCGATGCCGTTATGAGCCCCAAGCTGTCAACGGTCGCAGTGACGTCACGGAGTGCGTAGAGGCGGCGATCTGCGGGAACCAATCCGGAAGTCTGACCGGCGATGAAGCAACCCGCTGTTTCGAGGCAGTATTTCATTTCTTCAGTACTGAGTGAAACACGATAGCCTGCAAGAGCAGAACAAAATAACACTAGGGAGTAGCACCAAGACTTGAAAAAAGTGACACACTTAAATAGCAGCGTAGCACCACTAGCGATAAAGAACGTCCTTACTGAAACTAATTCGTTCAGTCGTGCGCCAGTGCTGGCTCCAATAACTTCATTCTCTCAACACAACAAAAAAAGATACAACCTCCCCTGAATCCTCGATGTGTGCGACAGCATCTTAGCTTTACTAGAAACTCGCAATTTCGTCTTGCTTTTAAATGCCGCAAGCGTAGCGGGCTGTGCTGCAAGTATGGCCCGTTTGCGATGCATGGAAAGCATCGGTCTTGGCGCTACTCCCATATATTCTTGGTGTTACTTTGCTCCGTGCAAGAGACGCCTTTATGGAAGTTACTATTTTTTTTCACGTGGAGACTTCTGAGGATGAATTTGCGTTAAAGTGTTTTCAAAACTGTTTTGGTGCGGTTGGTCAATCATTACTTCACGGATTCTTGAAACAGGATTCAATGATAACCAAATAGCCTAGCAGAACACAAACTTTTCTATGAAAATGAAGCATATCAAGCAGAACGGGAAGTCACATGCCCTTATATTGTTGATTTTCTCATTTTACTTACAGTCCGTAGCCAAATATGAACTTCTAAATCCCAGTCTATTCCTCAGCTTTTGGTTCATACAAAGTCCACCC
Source organism: Branchinecta lynchi (assembly GCA_023053575.1). Classification (NCBI taxonomy): domain Eukaryota; kingdom Metazoa; phylum Arthropoda; class Branchiopoda; order Anostraca; family Branchinectidae; genus Branchinecta; species Branchinecta lynchi. The sequence continues at coordinate 10,310,288 of JAKZAP010000015.1, forward strand.
TCTCTTATGTGTCACTGTCAAGGAGAGACAAGATTTCAGGCATCAATCATTCCTGTCCTTAATAGCACATTTCGATCAAGACAGATTAAAAAAAAAAAAAAAGAAGAAAAATTTCACACAAATTATATGTTCAGCATGTCTCCTTCCATACATAAGATAGTACATTTAGCTTGGAAAATATATCTACCCCCAAATATACGGCTACGCAGGGCCAATCTCGAAACATGGCATGTATTTTGACCCAAAGGACCCTCACAACAAGTTTCAACAAACCACCGCTCGACTCCTTCGATAGATATCGTACGATAGACAGACAGACAGACGGAATTATCCGGACAAAAACAAAAAAAAAGACAGAAAGCAAAAAAGACATCCAAAATATTCGCACGGATTAAGTGTTTAGAAGAGTTCTAAAACCCAAAAATCTACCGTTGCAGATTATTCGCAGATAGCTCATTCCATTCATATATAATTATTAGTTAATATTTGTATTTAATTTGTGACCCACCAAATGCACAAGGCGACATTGGAGTAGAAGAAAAAAAAGGAAATACAACAGAATTCAAAATCAACATAATTCTGCTCACAGAGGAATTTAGGAATCCCGGTATCGTCAAACTGGGCGAAAAGAGAGGCAGGCGATGAGCAAGGGGCTTATAGACCCTCAAATTAACAACTGAGGGAAGTGAGCACATGTGTAGTTTTGTCATATTATTATGACACTTTGGAGAAATGAAAATTTAAGGGCGTCGGAAATAGAGAGTAGAGTTGGATTAAAGAAGAAACATAGCATTTTTAGGCCCTCTTTAAGAGGAAAGGGTACAGAGTGTAATGAAGATTACCTGGTATACTTTCGAGCTTATCCAAGGTTCCACCAGTGAACCCCAGACCCCTTCCGCTCACCATGGGGACCTTCAGTCCTAAGGCGGCTAGAGCAGGGGCAAGGACCAAAGAGATCTTGTCCCCGACACCGCCAGTGCTGTGTTTATCGACTAAGATGTCCTTCCATTCAGCTGGCCATTCCATCGTGTCTCCTGAAAGTACAACCCGGACTAGAATTCAAAGAAGGAGGAGTCTACACTGTAAAAAAAAATCTTGCAGAAACTTTGCAAATCTTGCTACTGTGATTAGTCTTGTCTCTAAAAAATAATTTTAAATCTTAACCTAATCTTAAAAAATCTTTGCAAAAATCTTGCAAATCTTGTCTCTAAAAAAATAATCTTAGCTCTAATTCGGATTACCCTTCTCTCGGTAGAGATAAGATTAATCTCACTATCAAATACTGCAGTTAACTTTAATCCTTACTCGGAGAAACTTTTTAGAGTGTAGTCGAATTCAGCAAGTAACTCCAGTTCTCCTTAGTTTTGTCGGGTCAGTGTTACCACCGGCAGTAAAATTTACTAGATCTAGTAGAAAAGATAAAATCTAGTAAATATAGAGGATCTAGTAAAATTCATTCTAATCTAGTAAAAACTCCCAATTGCTAGTAAAAATAATTTTGTCCAACCCAGAAGCTGTGTCATTTTTCACAAATTCTAAGGAAATGGACAAATATATTAGCATCACTCAATCAATCAATCAAGTTTAATCCGAATAGCTAAAATCTAGAAAAGGAATGCTCCTCACTCCTAGCAGCTGGTCCCATACACCCGCAGAGGCCAGAGCGATACTTCATAATCTCGTCTACCCAAACCAAGGATCATAGCTCTTTGACCATTGTGCTCGATTGTGCTAGGTCTTTAGTTCCTGACGAAAACCAACTGTTTTCAGAAAAATCGACTGTTTTTAAAAGACTTTGACCTGTTAAAAGAAAAAAATACTGTCTTTCGGAAAATCGTGGCGCTTCGCGCCGATTCATATTTTCTTTACCGATTGGCAGACAATATTATGAGGGGCGCGCCCACTATTTGTGACGTGTCTTGCTCTTTATGACCAAGTCCGTGGTTGGACATATTTTTAATTCTTTTCTTTACAGACCAGAAGTGTGACTCAAAATCAGTGCCTTAGAATGCGTCTTTCGATGTATTTCTTGATTCTTAAAATATAGTATGGGTTACCTAAGTCAATGCACATGTTGCGGCAACAGCCGCGAAAAAAATCCCGGGGTCTATTAGACTTTATTTTCGTCGGGTGGCAACATTGGTTGGGGTATCTATATTCGGTATGGGACCAAAGGCGGAGGTTCTATTGGATTATTTGTTATAGGTGTCACGAGCGACAAAAAATCAGGAGGTCTTACTTTAAACATTGCAATGGCAGTCACAAATGTCTCCGTAAATCCGTCTAAATTTCCTCACGGTTCGGACAACACGGGTTGATGCTTTGTTGTGATTACGTGTCTTATTTTTTTTTATACGTTCACACTGTCTTTTCCTCTTTTTTATTTCTCATTCACTCCGTGGTTCTTCATTGGTCAAGGACACAACAGTAAAATGATAAATAAAAATGAAATACTGAGGCTGAGCACCGCTCTTTTCACGACCGGGGTCCGATTTCTTCACGTTCACCAAGAAGTGACAAAATCTCAACTTTTCCATATGGAATTGCTGATGGTGTCTAGTGATGGTCCCTAGTTTCTTGTCTGCAGCAATGGTGGCTGTGGTAGAAGAGATAACCTAAAGCCTCGATCTCTGTTGTCTCGGTCTTTTCTTCTTTTACTTGCCTTGTCAAAGTCTTACGACGTTTTATTTAAGCCTTGTCAGGTGAAAGACATTGGAGACAAATACAACCCCGATGAAAAATTCATCTCAAAATAGCACTATGAAGTAGTACGAAAAAGTAGCATGCAGCACTAACTGATGCTACTACATGCTTCTACTTCAAGGCTAGCGTGTTACTGCATACTACTATATGCTGCTATTAGCGAGACTTGCTACTATGGCAAGACAGGACGCTACTGGATATTACTACATAAGATTGGACCAGTCTGAGGCATGATAGTATTTTATGCTATGACATAGTAATACATGCAACGTTTTCGTACTGCTACCATTCTACTACGCAGGCTACACATTTTTCATCGGAACAGACTAAACGCAGTGAAGAACTATCTCGGAGACGGGACCCAGACTTGCTCCTTAATCAAGCCACCATTCATCGGGTATTGTCTGGCTTTTGCAATGACAATTTTCAACTGACAAGGCAATTAAACGGTACTAGGAAGACAAGCCAGAGAAGAAAAATAGCATTTGGCTGACAGGACCAAGACAAGGTTAAAAAGAGCGCAGCTTTAAGTTTTGAAAAGTCAGCACCATACCTGTTGTTGCCATGGAACCGGTAAGAGATATGATCTCTTCCTTCGACAATCCGTTGAGATACATTGCCATAAGCATCGCCCCTAGAATAAAAGACAACATAAGACTGGAAGACCGGAAGGGCGACCGTGATCAGAACCAAAACGAATCTTACTCCACTTCCGATTTCCCACCAAGGGAATTGCAGTTAGAATTCCCAGAAGAAAATATAGATCACCTGCGATACATTAACTATTATATTGAGTAAGAATTTTATTTTAAGTTAGGTTTACCAGCACAGACTCTGAAGCTTTGGTTCCAGCACCGAAATTCATTACCACTTGGGTTTAGAAAAAAGGTATTTGAGAGGAGGAGAAATAGGGATGGTTTAATCAGGGATAAGTACAGATGTCCGCTTTGCTTGACTGGAGGGGACATTGTCGCCCACCTCCTAGGGCAGGGCCAGGAGTCCCCTTTACGGCATCAGTCTGGGCCCGGGTGCTCTTCCCTGGTATAAAGAAATCGACTAAATACAAAGTAATAAAAATGGTGGGATTACGCGACGGGAAAATTAAATAGGAGGTACATGATTTTTTATGTTGTACACTGTACAAAGTTTCTCCTAGTTAGGATTAAAGTTAACTGCAGTATTTGCTACTGGGATTAATCTTATCTCTACAAAGATAAGATTATTCTGAATTAGAGATAAGATTATTCTTTTCGAGACAAGATTAATCCCAGTAGCAAATACTGCAAGATTTCTTTTTCACAGTGTTATATCGTTATGTTTACGATGTGCTATTATACTTGTATGGGATGCCTATACAAATCTGTGTATTGCCGACCGTGGCTGATTAAACACTATTCTATTATATTATATTGTGAAAGCACACAACCTTTTATACGCTATCTTGAAAACATCGACAAAAAACGTTGTCTCTGATTTGCTTGTACTGTACCATCAACTGAACCAATCACTACCGACGCGAGGGAGGGGCTTAATTGGGAAAAGACTGTCCATAGGAAGATTATATTTGGCTATACAACAAAAGCATGAAAACAAATGCGAAAGGAAATAGAAAATAGGCGGACTGGTAATGGCGGATGTTACTGAGAATGAAATTATGGAAAAGTCTCAGATTTCAGTTCTGCTATAATGGTTCCTCTCCGAGACTGTCTCTCGATTTTTGTGTGCAGAAAGTGCCCGTTGCCGCGGTGCCCAGCCGGTGCCAGCACCGTCAGATATCAACCAGCACCGTTTTCCACGTGTCACGACGTCAAAATCAGCATGTTTAGAAGCAACATCGCCCAATTTATGGACGGCATCGGTGCCGATTGACCCCGCTGCAGATTCCGGTCAGTGCTTGCCGGTGCCGGGGTAGGCGTACAGAAGGAAGAAGTGGGTAAAACCTCGCTCTCAAAGTGGTCACATTAAATGGTCATAGAGTTGATCTCCCAGGATTCTTATTGCTCTTTCTAATTACCAGGGGTGGAGTAAAGCCAACGATATCATGACCCTGTATGATTCTGACTTTGAAGATCCTCTCCGGCATTGCTGTCCGGAGTTCCCAAGTGGGGTTCTTGACAAAAAAAACATGGTATCACTAATTACTCAAAAGAGCCGGGGATATCTAGCCGAGGATAAAGTGTTTCCAAGATTTGCAAACGAGTCTCATATATCTATATCCTGACATATCGGACCCAGATGGTGCTTTCAATAGACATTTCTCTTTCGTTCCTCTCCAGGGACCCCGACCCTTACTCGTATTTTGTAACAGCTAATGTGATAGTCGAAAAAGACATGCTGAACACGATGGTGAAAACCATTTTCTTGCCGGATAAGTAGTTCGTCCGAAATCCAGCAAAAACCGAAAGGTTGGTTAGAGCTAAGAGTTTTATTTGAAGTTGATTAGATGTTCAATTATGGAATAAGAAGACATACTGAACGTGATGATGAAAAACATTTTCTCGTCGAACAAATACTTCGCCCAGAATCCGGCCAAACCGGAAAATTTGTTAAAAGCGAAAGTTTCGTTTGAAGTTGATTAGATGACAGATTTAGGGCTAATACACGGCTTTTTTTGTATCCTCGCGAGCTAGTAGTTTGAGCCCTTTATTCTTGAGAAAAAAACAAGACGTTGGGATCCTGGGATCCCAAGAATCTAAAATTTGATCCAGACAGCTGGATCTTGTCTTCGCCAGATCCAGTCTTCGTCTTCCAGTCTTCATCATTAGAGACAACCAAGTTCAGATATACCTCTATAAGCCATATCTATTTTGACGGTACTGACCGAAACTTTCTGCTTTACTTCGGCCAAATAATTTCCGGTTTCGGCCGAATTCCGAGCGAACTACTTGTTCGGCAAAAAAAGAAATTCAGAATCAAATTCACCGTACGGTATCTCCTTATCTCTATAAAGAACATCTAATCAATTTCAAATAAAAAATTAACTTTAAAAGAAAAACAGTTACAACCGGATTCCGGACGAATTATATGTCCGGTTAAAAAATGATTGTCAGACTCAGCGTCTCTTCTTGCTCCCAAATCTGTCATCTAATCAACTTCAAATAAAACTTGTTACTTTTAACAAATTTTCCTTTTATGGCCTGATTCCGGGCGAATTAGTTGTCCGGGTAGAAATGCTTTTCACATATGTGTTCAGCATGTCTACTTACCCCTAAACCAAACATTTTAATCAACTCCAAATGAAACTTTTACTTTTAACCAACTTTCCAGTTTTTGCCAGATTCCGGGCGAACTACTGTCGGACAAGTGCATATTCGTTTTCAGCATGTCTTCTTACTCCATAATCGACTATCACATTAGCTGTTTAAAAATATTTTGTTTGCCCCTTAATTTGAACCCCCTCCCCCACCCCTTAATGTAGGGCTACAGAGCCCATCTACGAACTTGACCTTACCCTTGACCCAAAGAATCCTCAAACCAAGTTTCATCAAAATATCTCATTCCCTTCGAGAGTTATCGTGCTAACAGATGGACAACTTTTACGATGTCATAGGTATCCCTCCACTTACGTTTTGGTATCCCAAAAGCTCGTTCAAGTGAAACCGTTTGGCCTAAAACTAATGTCTTGACGTCATCTGCCAGACTGCGGCGTTCAAACGGGAACCCGTCACTACGTCCACCCATCATTTCGTCCACCCGTCACTTCGCCTAAGAAATCCGTCAGTTCGCCCACTTTTTCCGACAGTTCGCCTAAACGCTAGTTCGACCACTTTTTCCGACAGTTCACCCACCTGTCAATACGCCCACCCGTCACTTCGCCAACCCGTCACTACGTCCACCCGTCACTACGCCCACCCGTCACTACATCTAACCGTCAGTTCGCCTACCTTCAGTTCGCCCACCCGTCATTTTGCCTAAAAATCCGTCAGTTCGCCCAATTTTTCCGACAGTTCTTCCACCCGTCATTTGGCCCAGAATTCCGTCAATTGGCCCACTCCTGAAATCCGTCAGTTCGCCCACTCTAGAAATCCGTCAGTTGACCCACCCTTGAAATCCTTCATTTGGCCCACTCCCCGTCAGTTCGCCCAATTTTTCCGACAGTTCTTCCACCCGTCATTTCGCCCAGAATTCCGTCAATTGGCCCACTCCTGAAATCCGTCAGTTCGCCCACTCTAGAAATCCGTCAGTTGACCCACCCTTGAAATCCGTCATTTGGCCCACTCCCCGTCAGTTCGCCCAAATTTTCAGACAGTTCGTCCACCCGTCAGTTTGGCCAGCTTTTCCGACAGTTCGTCCACCCGTCATTTGGCCCAAAAATCCGTCAGTTGGCCCACTTCTGAAATCCGTCAGTTGGCCCACTCCCGACATCCGTCACTTCGCCCAATTTAAAATTCCGACACTTGAACCAATTTTGCAGGATCATTAAATCCACGTAAAAGTGCCGCAACCCCAGGGGAATAATCAGCTCAACTCGGAACTGTCATTAAAGTCAACGAAAAAAAGGTACGCAATCCCAGAAGATTACTCAAATAGAGGAGACCTTCCTCGCTTAATTAGGTCAACACGAGATGCCTATGGCTGCAACTTTTATGTTTACGTAAAGAAGGATATGAAGATGGGTGGAAAAAAGGTATTATATGAAAAAGCACGGAGACCCCAGGGGAATAATCAGAAGGAGCCGACAATTACGTAGACATTTAGTCAGAAACGTCGGGAGCTTGTTGCGAGATTCTGTGGCAAATTCAGTTGGAAAATCTAAAAGACGAAAAAAAAGGAAAAAGGAAAAATAGAGTAACGAGCAGTAAAGGGTTCTGATTGGCAATACGATTTAGAGTCGTTCACACGGAAATGGGGAGTAAAAGCATAATAGAAATAATATAATGCAGGACTTTACTACCGAGCTTCCGTGTACTATCTCCGAGTATATTCGCAAGTTATCTGCAATGTATGAGTCTCTACTCTGTACGGAACGTGTCCTCTTGTCCGTCGGTCTGTCCGGGTTTTTTTCACACTTTTTCGAGTTAGGGTACTTCCAGATGTAGTAGGACAATGAAACTTGGCAGACGGATCAGGGACCCATTCAAACTAACCTGGAAATAATCAGTTTCTCGATCCGACCATCTGCGGGGGAGTGGAGGGCCGAGGAATCTGAAAATTAGAGCAGTTTTTCACACGTTTCCGAGTTAGGGTACGGCCAGATGTGCTAGGAAGTGAGGGACTGGAGGGAGGGGGAATCCGGAATATCGGGTTATACGTTACTTTTTAACGGGTGATGGATTTAAGTGAAATTTCATAATTGAACAAAGGACATGTCTCTGGGGATCTTTTTCATGTCCGGAAGTTGGGGGGGGGGATACGTGACTGGCTGATACTGGAGAGATTGGGACGGAACTTCGTGGGAGTAAGAACAAGACCAAAGGTTTCGATGGGATCCCAAAAATTCAATATCTGATCCAGACAACTGGGTCTTGTCTTGGCCAGATCCAGTCTTCGCCAGACTCCTTGAACATTTTTACAATTAAAATTCAGACACAGATTAAGGCCAAATAGCTAATCACCTGAGAAAACCAAGTTCAGATTTGGATTCAGCATGTGTGTTTACCCCTATAAGTCATATCTGTTTTGACGAAAACTTCCTGCCACTTCTGCCAATTTCCCGGTTCCGGCCGAACTCCAGAACTACTTGTCCGGCGAAAAAAGAAAGCTCAAAGACGAAATCAGGGTATCTTCTTTCCCCAGTAATGAACATCTAATCTACTTCAGCTTCAGCTTATAACATTTCAAGCTTTTTCAAGCTCTTCAAGCTTATAACTTATAACAAATTTTCCGATTCCAGCCGGATTCCGGTCGAACTATATGTCCGGGTAAAATACGATTGTCACACAGGCACTCAGCATCTCTTCTTACCCCTAAATCGCGTATCTAATCAACTAGAAATAACACTTTGACTTCCAACAGTTTTCCGGTTTTGGCCGGATTCCGGACGAACTACATGTCCGGGTAGAAACTTGTTTTCACATAAGTGTTCAGCATTTCTTCTTGCCCTAAATCGAACATCTAATCAACTCCAAATAAAACTTTTAATTTTGACAAACTTTCCGGTTTGGGCCGGATTCCGGTCGAAATACTTGTCCGTCGAGAAAATAGTTTTCACCGTCGTCTTCAGCATGTCTCCCTACCTCTAAATCGAACATTTAATCAACTTCAAATAAAACTTTTACTTTCAACAAACTTTCCGGTCTGGGCCGGATTCCGGGAGAAATACTTGTCCATCGAGAAAATAGTTTTCACCATCGTCTTCAGCATGTCTTCCTACCCCTAAATCGAACATCTAATCAATTTCAAATAAAACTTTTACTTTCAACAAACTTTCCGGTCTGGGCCGGATTCCGGGAGAAATACTTGTCCATCGAGAAAATAGTTTTCACCATCGTCTTCAGCATGTTTTCCTACCCCTAAACCGAACATCTAATCAACTTCAAATAAAACTTTTACTTTCAACAAACTTTCCGGTTTTGGCCGGATTCCGGGCGAACTACTTGTCTGATGACAAATTGGTTTTCACCATCGTGTTCAGCATGTCTTCTTACCCCATAATCGACTATCACATTAGCTGTTTCAAAATATTTTGTTTGTCCCTTAATTTGAATCCCCTCCCCCACCCCTAAATGTAGAGCTACAAAGCCCATCTACGAACTTGACTGGTCCGACGACCCAACAAACCCTCACACCAAGTTTCATCAAAATATCTCATTCCCTTCGAGAGTTATCGTGCTTACAGACGGACGGACGGACGGACGGACGGACGGACGGACGGACGGACAGACGGACAACTTTTGCGATGTCATAGGTATCCCTCCACTTACGTTTTGGGATCCCAAAAAGATGCTCTGGATAAATCTTTTTCAGAACTGGATTGACTCCGGCGACTGTGGGGGGAGCTTGAGCGGAGGGGGGGGGGGTCGGAATTCCGTTGATCACGATTTAAGGCACTTAGATGTGCTAGGACGATGCTACTTGGCTGGAATATTAGACATTTGAGAAGATTGGCATGGGAAGCGCCACTTTCCAAATCCGACTATTCCTTAAAGTACCAATCTTGATTGCAAAGTAAGAAAAATGCTTTTAAGCGAAATTTAAATTTTCATGGGTTTTGCTTACAAATGAAGTTCCAGCTCCCTTAAAGTGCGCATGTTAACTGCAAAGTCGGAAAGTACATTTTATCAAATGATTCGTCTCAACTTATGATAGCGGATTCAACAGCTATGGGGGAGTTGATGGAGGGGTGATCGGAAATTTCAAGAAACGGTTAGAATGAGGGATCGGAGTTAAACTTGCTGTGAAGAACAAGCATTTAATCTAGATAAATCATTTGCACAATTGGACTGGAGCAGGACACTTGGGGGTGGGAGGTTGAGGGGGGCCTTCCAGAATTCCTTTGATGGCGTTTTTCAAGACGAAACTTGGCAGGCACATCGGGACCCGAGCAATCTGACAGACCCCTTACCTACTACATACATCTGCAAGTGCCATATGAGCTTACAGCTCTTTTTTTCACCCATCTTCATACTCTTCTTTACGAAAACATAAAAGCTGCACAAATAGTCAACTCGTGTTGATCCTAATTAACCGAGAAAGGGTGTCTCCAATGGAGTGATCTTCCGTCTGTCTGTCAGCACGATAAATCTCGAAAGGAATGAGCTATTTTGATGAAACTTGGTATGAGGATTCTTTGGGTCAAGGGTAAGGTCAAGTTCGTACATGGGTTCGGTAGTCCTACATTTAGGGGGGGGGGGGGGGTCAAATTGAGGGGCAACAAAAATATTTTGTAACAGCTAATGTGATAGTCGAAAAAGACATGCTGAACACGATGGTGAAAACCATTTTCTTGCCGGATAAGTAGTTCGTCCGAAATCCAGCAAAAACCGAAAGGTTGGTTAGAACTAAGAGTTTTATTTGAAGTTGATTAGATGTTCAATTATGGAATAAGAAGACATACTGAACGTGAAGATGAAAAACATTTTCTCGTCGAACAAATACTTCGCCCAGAATCCGGCCAAACCGGAAAATTTGTTAAAAGCGAAAGTTTCGTTTGAAGTTGATTAGATGACAGATTTAGGGCTAATAAAAGACGCTGAATCTGTATATGACAATAATTTTTACCCGGACATATAATTAGTCTGGAATCCGGTTGAAACCGGAAATTGTATAAGTTAAAGTTTTATTTGAATTTATTAGATGTTCTTTATAGGGATAAGAAGATACGCTGACTTCGTTTCTGAATTGTTCTTTTTTTGCTGGACAAGTAGTTCGCTCGGAGTTTGGCCGAAATCGGAAATTTGGCAGATGTAAAGCAGGAAGTTTCGGTCAGTATCGTCTAAAAAGAAATGGCTTATAGAGGTATATCTGAACTTGGTTTTCGCAGATGGTTAGCGTGGCGAAGGCTAGATCTGGCGAAGAGAAAACCTAATTGCCGGCATCAAACATCCCATCCGAATCGGGATTCCATCGAAACCTTAGGTCTTTTTTCTCAAGAGATATCCTCTTATTACTTGGAATCCCAAAACTTGCAATGGATATTGCAATCGGTAACCCTGGGTTTGTCGTGGTTAATCCGCGAAATTCCACGAAAAAGTTAAGTAGCTTTTGGAAATTCGGGTCCCTGGTTCTAAAGCCGTCGGCTAAAGAAATAAATATTTCTTACACATCTAAACGTATACCTTTGATGTCCTATTTATGTTCAGTTGGTAGGCTACGTAGAATTAGAAAAACTATTTTCCCACTAACAAGAGGAAAATTTCCGTAAAGAGTTGAGTCTCTTACATTGCAATTAGTTTTGATAATAGGGCTAATATTCTCCCCAAGAAATAATAGGAGGCGGCACGAGAAAGCTGGCATTAAAATCTACGACCTAATCCTGAACTTAGGTCCGAGTCTCGATACGCGACGGGCGATGCTCTACATGGCAATTGAAGAACGAAAAGTTCGCTTACAGTCCGAATAACGTACAATAAAAGGATTGTTTTCGAGTTGTAGGTGTTTCCTGACATTTACATCTGAGAGACTGGAATTTCACGAAGGCTTTGCAGATATTTTTTAGCACTACCATTGTAGCAACAAAAAATCATATCATACCACCGAACTAACGGGGCTGTGAAACCTGGTTGAAACGACTCGGCTTGCCTTTATTTACGACTGAAGCTGGCCAAAAGTGCCAAAAGTAACAATTAAAAAAAAAAACTCGGATTGTCTTGAAATAAAAACGAGCGTCCAGGACCTCGATGAGGCCTAAATAAAATAGTGATAGGACTTAGCAAAAGGCAGGAGAGGGGTGAATCTCCGATCCTTCGGGCCTCCCCCTTATTCCTACTATGCTTTTACTTTCTATTTCCTTGTGAACTGCTCCCAGTCGAAAACCATACTCTATTTTTACCTTTTACTTTTGTGCTCATCCTTTATATTTTCATTTGGTATTTTATGCAGAATCTAACAACAAGCTTCTGATATTTCTGACTAAATGTTTACGTAATTATATACTGAAAAAGTAACATAAAAAACGACGAAATACGGTTCCAAGTCTACCTAGGATGTTGAACTTTGGATAGGTCTGAAACCTTTAAATCTCCGTAAAAATGAGTAACAACCTCTTTATCAAGCAACAAAGTGTGTTACAAACTATTTGAACAACTTTTTCTTTTCACCAATCTTCACGTGAACGGGTTCTTTTTCCCCTTGTTTAAGTAAACAGAACAGTCGCACCCAAAGGAATTTCGTATAAACCCTAATTAAACGAAAAAAGGCTCGCTCCTTCTGATTATTCCACTGGGGTCGCGCCCCTTTTTCATAGATGTTACTGATCTAGCAAAGTTGGGCCAACTGTCGGATTTTTTGGCCAAATGACGGGTGGGCGAACTGTCGGAAAAATTGGGCGAACTGACGGATATTTAGGCGAAATGACGGGTGGGAGTAGTGACGGGTGGACGTAGTGACATGTGGAAGTACTGACGTTGGGCGAACTGACGGGTGGACGAACTGTCGGATTTTGTAAGTGGGCGAACTGACGGGTGGGGGTAGTGACAGCGACCCGCATGTTCGGAGTCGCTCCTCTCTATCGACCAATCGTAGAAGACTGCATTTTGGGGGATTCCCAAGAAAATGACCTGGAAAATTCGTTTTCTTTTACTCGCTTTCTGGTTGAGGCTCTGAAATATGCGAAACCTAACTATACGAGGCAAAATAGCATCTTGGTTGAAAGTATAGGACGGAAAGTTGAAAAAAAAAGAGTGACAGCTATAAAGAGTGTTCTTGTCAAAAATATCGGACTTTCAAAAAGTTGAACTATCCAATAGTTTCGACGAACGGTTCCCCTCCTTTCCCTCCCCCAGCTCTTTTAAAATTCCCGTTTGTTAGAACTTTGAACCCTTAAAGGACTTATCTTACCTATAATACTAACGCAACCAACTCCCATAATCACTCCATTTATTTGTAAGCCCGGAGACCCTAATTCCACACAGTACATTCTAACCCCTCTAATTGAACCATGCTGATTTTCTCACTTGCCGTCTTTTGCTCCTTCGATCTGTATCACGCTGTCGACGGTCGTCTGCGGGAAGTTTTTCCATCAGAAAAAATGGTTATGTAGATTGAACTCAAAACAGACAAAAGCCAGGATTATTTGTTGAAAGCACAGCTAGTTTTAAAGTATTCAAGTATTTTAAAATACTGCGACTGAATAGTGCGAGGGGTCCTTTAATGTTTCCTACTTCATTCTTGGAAACAAACTCGTGTCAGCAAAATCGTTTCGGCTAAAATAGTGTTCTGACGTCATCTGCCAGACTGCAGAGTTCATACAAAGCGTTTCCGGAGTCCCTTCCCCATATTGACTAATCGTATAAGGCAGCATTTAGGGGGATTTCCAATAAAAAAGCTCAGAAACTCATTGATTTTCACTATCTTTGATCTTTGGACTGTGCGAAATCTAACCATGCGAGGAACAAGGTTAATTCCAAAGATGATTTATTAGCCGAGGAGTGTTTCTCCCTCGTCACCCATTCCCCGGCTCCTGTTGGACATCCTTTACCAGCACCGACCTGAAACCAGCGGTGCTAGCCACAAAGTAGGCGATTCCCACTTCTAAGTATGCTGAGTTGAATGTACTAAGACGTGGCAACCGATGCCGGCTGGTGTCAGCCGGTGCCTCCACCAGCCAGGAACCGCGGCACCGGGCATTTTCAGTACACTAAAATTGAGAGTGGGCAACCCCTCGTATTGGCTTCCCTAGTTCAGCCCTCTTAGCAGATTACCTAGAGTAGTTCGGGTCATTGTATTTGTGTTGCGAGAGCAACACTTCCAGCTTTTGTTTTCTTATTTAGCGCTCTTTTTTTGTCTTTTTGTTATATACTCTGCTTTTTTTTTTTTTTTAGAAGTACCTCTTTTAGTAACTCCAAATTTCGGTTTCATGGTGTGACTAATCACAAATTTTGTTCTTTAACCACGATAGCCGATTTACAAAATAAGCCTTATCTGTAGGCTACAATAGAAACAACTAATAAACCAGACTAACAATAAACGGTACTAAACCTTATCTGCGTAAGCTAATAAAACTAATCTATCAGAAATAAGGAACTTTCGTGTTATTTTCAGCATTTAGATTTCATTCGCTTCCATGCAAAATCGGAGGCTGTCCCACAAAAAAAAATAAAAAATCCTGACGTAAGTCTATGAAGACACGCGTGACGCGTGAATTAGTAGACCAAAAGGTCGACTCTTTCCTGTCCGTCTCAGTTTTTTCGCGATCATAAATCACGACCAAACAGTGGAGGAAAGAGATGTTACCACCCCACGCGCCAAGATCTCGGAAGATATACCGTCGTATTTTTCTGTGTCTTTATGTGTTTTATTTATTTTCTTTCATTTACTCCGCTTTTTTGGATCCCAAAACGTAAGTGGTGGGATGCCTATGACATCGCAAAAGTTGTCCGTCTGTCCGTCTGTGCGCACTATAACTCTCGAAGGGAATGACGTATATTGATGAAACTTGGTGTGAGGATTTTTGGGTCAAGAGTGAGGTCGAGTTTGTAGATAGGCTCGGTAGCCCTACATTTAGGGGTGAGAGAGAGGGTTTAAATTAAGGGGCAAATGAAATATGTTTAAACAGATAATGTGATTATGGAGTAAGAAAACATGCTGAGCACGATGGTGAAAATCCAGGGTTGGTCACCAAGAATCAGGGTGTACGAGTTACTTCAGGATACTTTGGGTTACTTTTGGTTACATAGAGTTACTTTGGGTTACATTGATTGGGTTACATTGGGTTACATTAGGTTACATTGGGTTACTTTTAGATACTTTTGGGTTACTTTCCAGGGTTTACGAAGTTACTTTTGGTGACCAACCCTGGGTGAAAATCATTTTTTCGCCGGACAAGTAGTTAGCCCAGAATCAGGTCAAAACCGGAAAGTCTGTTAAAAGTAAAAGTTTTATTTGAAGTTGATTAGATGTTCGGTTTAGGGGTAAGAAGACATGCTGAACACTCAAGTGAAAAGTATTTTCTACCCGGACAACTTGTTCGCCCAGAATCAGGCCAAAACCCGAAAAATTTGTCAAAAGCAAAAGTTGTATTTAGACGCTGAATCTGTATATGACAATCTTTTTTTTTCCGGGTCATATAGTTCGTTCGGAATTCGGTAGAAACCGGATTTTTTTAGAAGTTAAAGTTTTACTTGGAGTTAATTAGATGTTTTTTATATGGATAAGAAGATACGCTGAATTCGTTTCAGAAGTTTCTTTTTTTTTCTGGACAAGTATGGCAGTTCGTTCGGAATTCAGCTGAAACTAGAAATTTGGCAGAAGTAAATCAGGAAGTTTCGATCAGTATCCTCAAAACAGATTTGGCTTATAGAGGTATATCTGAACTTGATTTTTATACAGAACCGGTCGGCACAAACATCGTAACTGTCTGCATCAAATATTCAACTTTTGGGATCCGATCGGAGCCTTTGGTCTTGTTCAAAATGGCGGGCTACAAATATATTACTTACTTATAAGCGAAAGTCAGCCAAGTCCTATTATAAAACAGTCTGGTGGCTTTTGAGGGCGGTAAATCAATACTTCGTTGATTACTGAAGTTTCTTAAAGTTTAACCGAATAGGGCTGTGATCAGACAGTCTAGCTACCTGTCACTTATTAATTTCGTTTTTGAATGAAGTTTTGTTCGCCATCCACTTAGGCGGTTGCTTAATTTCCGTTTTCGAACGCCGTCGAAGTTCACCGTTTGCTTAATTAGTGTTTTTACGACTCCGGCGATTCTTGCCCGGTCACCGTTTCTTCGACGATTCAAGCAAACTTTGAACTTGCTAGCTCACGAATTTCGACGGTCAGAGTTGAAACTGTGACCGGTGACCAAAAACGGTATTTAAATAGAGACCTTTGAGTTTGAAGATAATGTCAAACTTCGATCAAAAACGCAACTTATTCACTTAAACAGGCTTGCAGATGGTGTACTTTGAATTTGAAAAGTTGCCAAACCCTCAAATAAGACTAAATAGAGGAAGAGAATTATGCTGCGAATTCCGGCGACAGCCTTCCTGGTTTAGGATGCCCTTCCGTGTTTTAGTATGCCCTTCCTGGTTAGTCGCCTACCGTCAGACTAGAAATGAAAAGGTGAATTAGAATTTTGGTAGTTGCCGACCCCTCACTGATCTTAATGCCTACCCCTGTCAGGATACTAAAACCAGGAAGGGATGGTGGACTTTGGGTTTGAAAAGTTGCCAACCCCTCGAAAAATACCAAAACAGAGGAAGGGAACAGTGCGGCGAATTCTGGCGACAGCCTTCCTCGTTTTAGCATGCCCTTCCTCGTTTTAGTACGCCCTTCCTGGTTTTAGCATGCCTTCCTGCTTTTCTCGCGTTCCCTTCCCTTCCTGGTTTTAGTCGATCCCTTGAAAATGCGTTACTTCACTATTCACGAATAATGGATTTGTTCAACCTCTTTCATTTAAATCCATATCAAAACTCCTCAATAAAATCCTTCCAATATCCATCTTGGCGCAATGAGCCTTTTCTCTCTACCATTGATCCAGCCCGGCTGAGATTCGGGAAGCGACTAACCTCGTCCGGGTTCCAGCGCTTCGGGTTCGGAATAATGGATTTTGACATAGTGGACTTCAGCTATCGGATTTTTGGTACCTCTATGCGCTTGTAACTATGTTGTATGTTTGACGAAAACGGTTAACGAAAAATTAAGATAATGGCAAATGAAATCCATGAGGGACAGGCAAAACTGACGATGACGTGCTATGGGTCCTGGCTATCAGTCTTACGAGCAAGCACTGTCTGTAGTGATAATCCCGATACTTCTACAACCGAAAACAGAACTGATATTAAAGGTTAACAGAATAGGGCTAAGATACGACATTCTGATTAACCATCATGTTTTCACTTAATTATGCTAGAAGAACCGACAAAAACGCGTTACTTCCTTACTTTGTTATCCACGATTCTTGAAATTTAGCTGACGCAATTTCTCTTCCGTAACTGCTGTACTTCTGTACGGACGTAGCTCTATGTTTGAAATGTTTAGCCACTACAGCGTCAGCCAATCTCCGTAATAACAAGTCATGGCGGCGGATTTACATTCTTCAAGCCAGGAACATGAAAGTAACATGGGAAGTGAAAGTGACCAGGAGAACTTGGCATTCGCCATGAAGGAAGAACATGACCAGTTGAAAACTCGCACTTGCTAATCAGCTTGGTGGAATGCTGGCCAAATTCTCTGTTGACTGTGTCCTTCCAGAAAGGAAACCTATTCAAGCTAACACGGAACAGAGGGCTATCTTCGGATGTGATTCTGAAATCTGGAATCGAACATTTCAAAATCGTCGCTTTGTTAGCCATTGAAACACATGCTTTCGCAGACATTCAAATTTTCCGCCACTCGCCGTAAACTTATTTGTCGTGCGACCAGCGGAGATTGAAAACGTCACTAGTAGACTACGCGACGTAAAAAACAAAAGTTTTTCCTTATATGAGTCAAAGTAATTCAGTGTATTCAAATCAAACTTATAAAAATAAGTTGGATTTTCAGTTAAACTTTAAACTTTGGTAAAAAACCGTTTGCAAATGAGAAAAAACGATCATTCCCTCCCCCCCCCCCTGATGCTCCGAAAGATAGCAGGACAAGATAGCAAAACAAACTAGTGCCTGTCAGAGGACGATCTTCAAGGTTCCTGAACTCGTTTTTGCCCTATTTGGGATCCCAAAACGTAAGTGGATATGACATCACAAAAGTTGTCCGTCTGTCCGTCCGTCCGTCTGTCCATCTGTAGGCACTATATTTATCGAAGGGAATGAGATATTTTGATGAAACTTGGTTTGAGGATTGTTTGGGTCAAGAGTAAGGTCAAGTTCGTAGATGGGCTCTGTAGCCCTATATTTAGGGGTGGGGGAGGGGGTTTAATTTAAGGGGCAAATGAAATATTTTTAAACATATAATGTGATAGTCGATTATGGGGGTAAAAAGACATGCTGAACACGATGGTGAAAACCAATTTGTAATCGGACAAGTAGTTAGCCCGGAATCCGGCCAAAACCGGAAAATTTGTTAAAAGTAAAAGTTTTATTTGAAGTTGATTAGATGTTCGATTTAGGGATAAGAAGACATGCTGAACATGATGGTGAAACACATTTGTACGCCGGACAAGTAATTAGCCCGGAATCCGGCCGAAACCGGAAAGTCTGTTAAAAGTAAAAGTTTTATTTGAAGTTGATTAGATGTTCGATTTAGGGATAAGAAGACGTGTTGAACACGATAGTGAAAACCATTTTCTCGCCGGGCAAGTAGTTCGCCCGGAATTCGGCCAAAACCGGAAAGTTTGTTCAAAGTAAAAGCTTTGTTTTAAGTTGATTAGATGTTCGATTAAGGGGTAAGAAGACATGCTGAACCCTTATGGGAAAAGTATTTTCTACCAGGACAACTTGTTCGGCCGGAATCAGGCCAAACCGGAAAATTTGTTAAAAGCAAAAGTTGCATTTGAAGTTGATTAGACGACAGATTTAGGGGTAAGAAAACACGCTGAATCTGTATATGACAATCTTTTTTGTGGATCCCAAAACGTAAGTGGAGGGATACCTATCACATCACAAAAGTTGTCCGTCTGTCCGTCCGTCCGTCCGTCTGTAAGCACGATAACTCTCGAAGGGAATGAGATATTTTGATGAAACTTGGTGTGAGGATTCGTTGGGTCGTCGGCACCAGTCAAGTTTGTAGATGGGCTTTGTAGCCCTACATTTAGGGGTGGGGGAGAGGGTTCAAATTAAGGGCAAACAAAATATTTTGAAACAGCTAATTTGATAGTCGATTATGGGGTAAGAAGACATGCTGAACACGATGGTGAAAACCATTTTCTCGACGGACAAGTAGTTCGCCCGGAATCCAGCCCAAACCGGAAAGTTTGTTAAAATTAAAAGTTTTATTTGGAGTCGATTAGATGTTCAATTTAGGGCACGAAGACACGCTGACCACTTATGTGAACAAATTTTCTACCTGGACATGTAGTTTCCCCCTGAATCCGGCCAAAACCGGAAAATTGTTAGAAGCTTAAGTTTTATTTCTAGTCGATTAAATAACCGATTTTAAGGGTAAGAAGAGATGCTGAATCAGGGTTTGACAATCATATTCTAACCGGAAATATAGTTCGACAGGAATCCGGCTGGAGTCGGAAAATTTGTTATAAGTTAAATTTTTATTTGAAGTTGATTAGATGTTCATTATTGGGGAAAGAAGATACCCTGAGTTCGTTTTTGAGGTTTCTTTTTTTGCCGGACAAGTAGTTCTGGAGTTCGGCCGAAACCAGGAAATTGGCAGAAGTGGCAGGAAGTTTTCGTCAAAACAGATATAACTTATAGGGGTAAACACACATGCTGAATCCATATCTGAACTTGGTTTCTGAGATGACTAGCTATTTGGCCTTAATCTGTTTCTGAATTTTAATTGTAAAAATGTTCAAGGAGTCTGGCGATGACTGATTCTGGCTAAGACAAGACTCAGTTGTCTGGATCAGATATTGAATTTTTGGGATCCCATTGAAACCTTTGGTCTTGTTTTACCTGGACATATAGTTCGTTTGAAATCCGGTTGAAAATCGGATTTTTTTTTTATAAGTTGAACTTTTACTTGAAGTTGATTAGATGTTCTTTATACGGGTGATACGCTGAATTCGTTTCTTACCTTTTTTTTTTCTGGACAAGTATGGTAGTTCGTTCGCAATTGTCTGGATCAAATATTAGATTTTTGGGATCCCATCGAAACCTTTGGTCGTGTTTACAGAGACTTCAATCTCAGAAACTTCAATAAGCTGACGGTGCACAAGGAACTTTGCACAAGGAACTTTGTGCCAAATTTCCTCGCGGACTTTGTTTCGGCACGTGTCACAAGTTGCACGTCAGCCACTCAACTAAACGGAGGAAAACGCCTTGCAGTAGCGAAACTGCAAGGCTAAGATCAGATATTAAGAAAAAGACGCACCAAAAAACTTACTGGCGAGGCCACCTGGCAGACAAACAGACAAAGTACCAACACTGGGGGGGGGGGGGGCACAAACCAGTGAGTATGTATGGCTCGAGGCCTGTTTGCCAGCCAAAGAGCATGACAGCCAGAACTCAAGCTCCACCTCTAGTCAAAAACTGCCCAACTTTTTGGCTACCCCCACCCCCGGAAGAACCCTCCAGTTTCTCGACCCGGCTTCCCCCACCACCGTCTCGACTGCATCCCCACGAGCTGACAAGCTACCCTCAAGTAAAAACGTCAAATCGTTTCGATATACTAGCAACACAGTGAAAAAATGTGTTGCTGACAACTACAGATTCCCCAAGCTCCTCTCAAACGTTCGATCACTAGCAAATAAAGTTGAAGAATTTGAACAATGCCTCCTAAATTTTAACATTGATATAGCCTGTCTATGTGAAACTTGGTCAGCTACGGAGGACATGGTAAAACTTGACGGGTATACCAGCTATATCCAACCGCGACTAAACCCAGATGGAATGACTGTTGCCCATGGGGGAGGAGTTGGAATTGTGTGCCGTTCATCTATACCGAGTCGCCTCCTACAGATTAAAGATGTCCCAAATAAACAAAATTTTGAAGTACTGTGGATCTGGGCCCGCCCCAAACTCCTTCCGAAAGAAGTTTCGTCGATGATTTTCGGGGTTGTTTACTACCCGCCCCGTGTAGCCTTTCGAAAAGATCTAGTCCAGTACCTTCAGAAATGTACTGACTCTTTACGCTGCAAGTATCCCTCAGCCTCGATAACAATTAGTGGTGATTTCAACGACATTGACCATAATTGGCTAACAAATACTCTCTCTTTGATCCACATCGCGAAAATTCCAACGAGAGAAAATCGCACGCTGGATATGTTCTCAGAAGCTGTGAAGAATTTTATCGGCATCCCTTCAGTGTTCCAGCTATAGGTTTTAGTGACCATCTCTCGATAGTATGGGAACCGAATGGTTTCCAGCCGCAACGCGAGAAGAGAGAAATTTCCTATAGGCCTTATAGTGATGACGAAGTAAAGGAATATAGAGCACGTCTCCAGTCTCTCAATTGGTTTCATATGCTAAAGCTAGAAAGTGGCGAGTTAATGGTCGAGAAGTCTTGTACTGAGATTTATGATATGTATTTAAAGATTTTCCCGGAAAAGTGCGTCAAGTTAAAGCCAAATTGCAAGCCTTGGATGACCAATGAAATTCGAAGCCTCATTGACAAACGCAACTCCTTATTTAGATCTGTGCTAGCCGAGGGAGCCAAGAAATTACGAAATGGCATTGTGTGCAAAGCCCGAAATGCTCGTCGCGAGTACGGTTCAAAAAGTGTTGTCCATCTCCTCAAAAGTGATCCGAAAAAATTTCATTCCGCTGTCCAAAGGATTATGGGTAAATCTAAGCAATCAAACATGATTAGTGACGAAAACGGCGAACCCATTGCAGCTAGTGTAATTAATCAATATTTTACGGATATCTGACGGATGCACCCTCCACTTAGTGCTCTTCCCGAAAACGCAAATGTTGGGGACATACCTGTAATTCAAGTCCAGGCTGTTCTGGAGAAGTTACAGCGACTTGATACGTCTAAAGCGAATTACCCAAATGAAATACCTATCAAGTTGATTGTTGAATGTTGCGATCTTTTAAGCCTTCCTTTAACCGCAATTTTTAAACAATGTTTTACATAAGGTATCTTTATTTTATTTATTTATTTAACTTCCACTACGGCTTCTAGAGCCATTTCCAAAGTTTTTTAAAAGAGCCTACATTACGCCGATTCCTAAAAGTAAATCTTCTAGCCAAACTAGTGACCTTCGCCCGATTTAAAAAAAAATCTGCGTTTTCTAAAGTGTTCGAAGGTTTTATTTTTTAGTACCTGTACGATGAAATTCGAGATAATATTGACCCCCGTCAATTTGGTTTTAGACCCGGGTGTAGTACAGCGCATTGTTTAGTTCGGATGTTAGATGATGTTTTAAGGCACCTCGAAACGGAACATGCGTTTGTAGACGCTCTTTTCGCTGACATTGTAAAGGCATTTGACAGTTTAGACCACCAGGTGGCTATTCATGAGGCTGGTGATATGGGGGCTAGTAAATTTGTCTTACGCATGTTAGCTAGTTTTTTTTTATCTGATAGAGAACAGTGTGTGCAGCTACCAAACGGTGATGTTTCCGAATTCTTGGACATATACTGTGGATCGCCGCAGGGGACTTTTTGATTGTTTTTAATCGTATTTTAACTTCAATTCGTGACAGTTTTAAATTTGCTGATGACCTATCTGTGCTTTCACTGAGAAACCGGTCAAATCATTTCTGATCATACAACCACGCTCAGTGATATTTATGGAAATCTCCAGCCCAAACTAAGCCGAGTTAAATTAACGGTAAGCAGCGTGAAGAGTGTTGTTATGAGATTTTCGTTCCTCAAGAAAGATGTTCCGGTTATTGAAGATGTTGGTTTGAGTACACAAAACTGTGACAAATTACTTGGTGTGTATATCCAGAGTGACCTCAAATGGAATACTCACATTGACGCTCTTGTTAGAAATTGGTCGCATCTACTGAAATCTTTCTCGGTCCTGATGAGATTTAAGATTCCCGTGAAACAATTACTCCTAATTTATTGCTGTTATGTCAGACCTTGTCTTGAATATTGTTGCCAGGTATGGCATCCCGGTCTGACTAAGGAGCAATCCAGTAGACTGGAGCTAATCCAGAAAAGAGCAATTAAGATTATCCTGGGCCCAGTGTACGTTAGTTATTAAGAGAGCCGTTCAAGTCTCGGTCTCCCTTCCCTTGAGCAACGTAGGCACCATTTAACAATAAGTTTTGGCCACAAATGTCTAAATTCTGAACTTCTCAGATCAATGTTGCCTGGGTATGTTGAACAAAATAAAAACAGGCCCAACACGCATACTCAAACCCACTCAAACAAAGCTAAATTAACAAGTTATCCAGCGGATGCAACTGAAAGATATGTTAACTCGTTTGTGCCCTACTTTGTTCGTTCTTTTAATAGTTCTTAGGCGTGTTTATCTGGTAGTATTTGTCATTTGTCAGTTGAAAGTGCTATGTTAACGTACCTTTGCTAGCTATCTTTGCTATTTTGAGGAATAAATGATATATATATATAAAATCAAGAATTGAAGACCAACAGATTCAGTTGTGGTGGAATAATCTTCACAAGTCATCTAGTCTAAAACTGTATCAGGAAATTAAAGAGTGTTTTGGTATTGAGTTTTATTGAAAGTTGAAAATCCCAGTAAAATTTATTCGTTTGTGGATCCAGGCAAGAGCAAACTGTCTACCAGTACTTGGAAAAAGTTTTTGGAAAAGGAAACGTGGTGGTCCGGAAGCGCAGTATCCTTGTCCTTTTTGTAATTCGAGTGATGAGGGGCTGGGCCATGTTCTCTTGAGGTGTGAGGAGCTTTCTAATATAAGGGGTACTCTTTTTCAGAATGGGGGGGGGGGGGATGAGCTACTTCTAGGTATCCTTAAGTCTACAAATGCTAGGTCTATAGTGTGTTTTGGCAACATGATACAAAAAGTTATTAGTTTAGCAGAAAGTCGGTAGGATATTAAGTTAAGAATGTGAGGTTGTTTGTTAGTTGAGATTGTTGTTTGTTTTGTTATTCTGTATATGGCTTATTCGCTTTCAAATACAGATATATATATATATATGTATATATATATATATCCGTAGCTGACGTATATCCGTTGTAAACATTGTTTGAAAATATGTTTCAAAGTCAGCTTGGGCTCAAAGAATATTTAACACTCGTGGCTCAACTGTGTGGCCCACAATTGTGTCGCGGAAAAAGGCCTTAGTTTATACTCGAGGAAACACCGTTTTGTCTATTTTTTTGCGGTAATTATAAAATTCATGTAAAGTCTCAATAAATAGAACTCCAGGCTTATTTCCATACCATTCTGTGCAAAAAGCATTCTCAGTTTTAAGTCTATGTGCTTTTAAGTCAATATACACTATTTTGCTGTTTAATTTGAACTTCCCGCCAGAATCAGCCACAAAATCGACAATCACCTCGCCAGTTGTTTATCGAATTTTCGAAACAAGCCACAGTCGACCCACAAAC
The DNA here is from genome assembly GCA_023053575.1 of Branchinecta lynchi. Classification (NCBI taxonomy): domain Eukaryota; kingdom Metazoa; phylum Arthropoda; class Branchiopoda; order Anostraca; family Branchinectidae; genus Branchinecta; species Branchinecta lynchi. The sequence goes on from JAKZAP010000015.1 coordinate 10,334,627, forward strand.
TGTTTGTGGGAGCGCGGAAAACGCCTTAGGGCATAAGAATCTTCAAAGTGTTGTTTTTCGTTACCGGGTCTATTCTCTTTTGAACTTCTTTTTCTTTTTTGCCACTTTTTAACCACTGCGCGTTCAGTTTTCGTAGTTTGCATACAGCCGCCGCGTCGTAGAGCTGGAAGGGTGGCTAGAGCTGACAAGCGTTAACAGGAAAATAGCTCATTTCACGTCGAAAGTAATGGTATATAGAAAAAATGACATATCTGAGCCATTTCATCATGAAAAGATCATTTCTAGTAAGAGTTGTTTTTCACCTAAATCTGAAAACCCAAATTGTCGCTCAATAACCTGGGCCACCATGAAAATCTTCACAATCAGCATATCATTGGTAATACTATACAGCAGTCGGAAAAGAATAGTCAGAAAAGGTCGACCAGTGGCAGAAATTGAGCCAATCAGAAAGCCCTTTTTACCATCGCTTGAACAAGCAGAAATCGTAATTTAGTGATAATGACTGACAAAAAACAGATTAGAAACTGAGCCCTGTATTTTTTTGTATTCCTAGGTGTCAGCGTCAACAGTCTTTCTGCTATCAAACTTTAGAAAATACACTGTTTCTACTAATAACCACTTGTACTATCTTTTTCTGATACATGTAAACTTTTCCTATCAGCAAAGTTGCAAAAGTATCACAAACGGTCGCAAATCTGCGCATTCGTTAGCTTCCTTCAGTTAGTAATTACGGAGTCTCCAACCCCTTTGCTCAGTGACAGCCATTCTTTCCTCCCGATTCTGCAAATGCAGAAATCATAATTTCCTTGCATGATTTTGGCGAACCTTCTGCGAAAACACAACATGGCCAATTCCAGAGTTTAAGATGTTAACTTTCTACAAGTAAATGTTTTCGAATATGGTAAACTTTTATTACCTTTTATGGTAAAAACTGAAAAATAGGTCCAGAACAGGAAACTGTATTTGCTTATACAAATCACCCACCCATATCCCAGGCTAACTATGCAGCTTAAAGCGATATTTACAATTGCGAACAATAAAACACACAACACAAAAATAAAGGAAGGCTTACCGATCTGTGCATCTTCAATCCCGTTGTTTACTACTTGATTAACAAAGTAACAAATTTCCTCATGGCTCAATTCCCCCTTATCCCTCTTTTTATGGATAAGATCTGGGATCCGCAACATTTCCGTTCGCTTTCAGAAATGCTAATGCCAGGTGTTCCGTGTTGCAAAGACTCCGAAGTAGAAAATTCGCGAAATAAGACCGCCCTCCAAATCCTAGAGCTTGTTAAAATCTGGGTCTACGAGAGGGATGACCGCTTGACGTTCAAAGACTCAAATGACGACAAATCTTGCTTCATTGAGCAAGAAACGACAAAATTGTGTAGTAGCACGTGCTTCTTTCCTTTATAGCCATACAGTCGTGTGACAACTGACAAGTAGCCGTCTCAATTTCACCAAGATCATACATAACGGCCAAACAGTGGACGAGAAAGATGTTACCACCCACGCGCCTCCCACGAACACCACGTGGAACAACTTTTCAAGTAACTGAAAAAGCGCGCGCAGCTTTATCGTACCACACGGTAGAAGGATTTTTCTGTGGCACAATTGTGGGCCACCGACTTCTGGGTATTTGTCGCCGAAACACGATTTTGTATCACACAGTCGAGCCACAAGCTGAAACTCGTGGAAACGCCGTTTTGTTTTTTTTGCACTGTAAGAAGTTTCATAACAGATAGCGTATAACACTTTCAAGAATAACACCTTTTCACTTAGAAATAAAGTGTTACGACCAATTAAGTTTACACTATTTCGTGCCTAGATCTCCAACAGCACCTTCAATTGGTAAAAAATACTAACGAGAACGAAAGAAACATAACGGATAACATCCCAAAGTGTTGTCTGTTGAAACCGCGCATCCTTCTGTTGTCGTTATGTAACTTCTGACAGTATAATATTTTTACATATTGAAGGTGTTGTTGGAGATCTAGGCACGAAGTAGTATAAACTTAATTGGTCATAATACACTTTATTTCTAAGTGAAAAGGTGTCATTCTTGAAAGTGTTATGCGCAATCTGTTATGAAACTTCTGACAGTGCGGTGGCAATTTATTCAAATGTCTGTAAAGAATAAAAAAAAAATCCAGATAAAATCTCGGTATGTAAAACTTTAGGCTTAGGTCCTTATCATTATGCGAGAAAAGGATCCTGAGTTCTATGTCTACATGCTTGAAGTACTTAATTTTGTTGTTAGACTTTATTTTGCTGCTAAGTTTCAATTTCCCTCCTAATCTGAGCCACACAAATCTTGTTGATCGCGGTAAAAACACACAAACGTTCATGGAAACACTTGTTTCGAGCCCACACTCTTTCTGGGTTATCTGGGATCACCGATTGACGTATTCAGAATCAAAATCATTTTATTTTTCCCAATATTCGTTAAAATAGCCTGGGATGTCAAAACGTTAAATAACAAGACCAAAGGTTTCGATGGGATCCCAAAAGTCAATTTGTCCAGACAATTGGGTCTATTCTTCACCAGACTCCTTGAACACTTTTACTATTAAAATTTAGAAACAGAATAAGGCAAAATAGCTAATCATATGAGAACACCAAGTTCAGATATGGATCCAGCATGTGTGTTTACCCTTGTAAGTCATATATATTTTGACGAAGCAGATCGAAACTTCCTGCCTCATTTCTGAAAATTTTCCGGTTTTGGCGGAATTCCGGAACTAGTTTTCGAAAATAAAAACGAATTCAGCATGTCTCCTTACCCCTACATCCAACCTCTAATCAACTTTAGGTTAAACTTTTACTTTTAACAAATTTTCCGGTTTCAGCCGGATTCTGAGCGATCTATACGTCCGGTGATAAAATGATTGTCATATGCGAATTCAGCTTGTCTACTATCCCGCAAATCGAACATCTTATCAAATGTAAATAAAACTTTTACTTTAAACAAATTCTCCGGTTTTGGCCGGATTCCAGCCGAACTAATTGTCCGGCGAGAAAATAAATTTCATATTCGGACTCAGCACGTTTCCTTGCTCCTAAATCGATTCTCCAATCAATTTCATATTAAACTTTTACTTTTCACAAATTTTCCGGTTTTCACCGGATTCCGGATGAGCTATTTGTCCGGCGAGAAAATACATTTCATATTCGGATTCAGCATGTTCCCTTACCCCTAATTTGACTATTTCATTACCTTTAAAAAAATATTTTGTGTTCCCATTAATTTAAACCCCTAAGTATAAAGCTACATAGCCCATCTTCAAACTTGACCTGTATTTTGACCTAAAAGAGTCCTCATGCCAAGTTTGATCAAAATATCTCAACCCCTTCGAGAGTTATCGTGCTAACAGACGGACGGACGGACAACTTTTGCGATGTCATAGGTAATCCCTCCACTTACGTTTTGGGATCCCAAAAACACGAAATAAAAAATTTTTCAGCACTATTGGTTTCTTTCCACTGTTGTGTCATGACCTTGTTTGATTTCTGCTTCCAGGTTGTGGTGCTTAACGAAGTATGGTACAGATGATCTGCTATACCGCTGGCTGTGCTTGATCGGTGGTTTCTGGAGAAGTGGGTCGCAGCGTTTTAATTTCTCGGCCCGAGTGTGTGGCCGCTAGGATTTGAAGCGGAGGCCGGTAGGATGTCCCGATGTATTGGACAATACATGTATCCGATGTATTGGCAGGCTCTAAAAAAAACTAGCGATTCGGTAGAAAGCCTACATGTAATCCCTGCATCAGAAAATTAAGGACAACATATCTTGCATCCAGGGGCGTCTCGAGGGGGAGGGGCGCAGCGCCCCCCCCCCTACTTTTTGGGCATCCGCTAAATGTCGAAGGCGAAAAATTCGGTCAAAACGGGTATCGAGGCGAAGCCGTGAAGCCCTTTTCATAAAAATCGTTTGTCCCCGCATTTGCAAATGGGGTGACTTAACGTGTTTAGTGGTTCCCCTTTCTTTATCGAATTTGTTAATTCGTCCAACTTTTGTTCACTCCGCATCGATTTCACCGCATTCGGTCCGTCCCTTCGTAAATTCGGTGATTTAACCTGTTTATTTGGTCTCATTCGGAGCCAATTCTGTAATTCACCGGACTTTTCTCAAGTCCTTATCTGCTATATCGGATTCAGTCAGACCATTTCATAATTCGGTCATGAATCAGATTCATTTGGTTCTCATTCGTGACGGAATTCGATAATTCATCCAACTTCTGTTCAGTCCGCATCGATTGCGGAAATTGGGTGGTTAACCTATTTACTGGTCTCATTGTTTACCGAATTCGGTAATCCGGTCGCATTCGGTCAGTCCATTTCATAATTAAATTCGGCGAAATTCATTTGGTTCTGATTCGTTACCGAATACGGTAATTTATCGGATTTTTCTTAGTCCGTTTCTATCACTAGACTTGCCGAATTCGGTTGTTTTAGGTTTTCTAACAAAAGTTTTATTCCATTACGATATTCGGCTGTTATACAGCTCTCGATCTGTTCCTTATTTGTTTAGTTAGTTTTTCGGTACAGTTCGAATTCACTATTTACTTCAACCCAGTTACTTGAGTTTCGGTAATTTAAGTGGCATTTATTGTTGTTAAAGTTGCTCTTAATTTGTTTGCTCTTAGGATTGCAGTACTTCAATACTTCCTACTTTGCACGTCTCTTGACGTAAATTCCGAACAAATGTACTGTGTATCTACCGAGGGGCTGCTCATTGAAAGTTTTGACACACACCAAGAGACAGTGAGGCAGAGAGGCCCGGAGGCAGATTCGGAGGCCCCGAATGAAAAATTTGTAGCCTGCGTAGTAGTATGGTAGAAGTACGAAAAAGTTGCATGTAATACTATGTAATAGCAAAGAATACTGTCATTTAATGTGCGTCAGACTGGTCCAATCTTATGTAGTAGTATACAGTAGCATCCTGTCTTGCCACAGGAGCACCCAGTCTTGCTAATAGTAGCATATAGTAGTATCAAGAACAAATAAGAGCAAGAACTGCTGTCTCCCTATCTCTGTCACATAACCAAGCTGAGTCGAGTCGACTCCCGACGCAAACGAGCGGAGGTGGATCTTACCCGGGACATCAAAAGTCGTTACCTCTACAGAGAAGGTGTAACCAAGAACAAATAAGAGCAAGAACTGCTGTCTCCCTATATCTGTCACACAACCAAGCTGAGACGAGTCGACTCCCGACGCAAACGAGCGGAGGTGGATCTTACCCGGGACATCAAAAGTCGTTACCTCTACAGAGAAGGTGTAACGCAGTAAACCACTGAGGAAGAAAAATCGAATGGAGGCAGCAGTGATAAGCCTGTTCACACTGGGCTGGGCGGGCACTGAAACAGCGGTTGCCGGCTCATTGATTAAGACAAGCTTTCGGGGGTTGACAAGAAAATTCCGAAGCAATTAAGAATATCAAAATATACAGAAACTGCCATTTGATGCAAAGCAGATTTTACAAATGCGTCAAATTTAGTTAAAAGTACGACAAACTGTATATATATCTTATTGAAGGCCGTATACAGGTAACGTAAGATATATGGTAACGTAAATTGTATCTTTTCGGGGTCATTTCAATTAAGTGGTGTCAATATCCAGAACAAGAAGAGATAAATTTCATTACAGGTATTTGCTCTCATCTGAGAATATCAGATGAAAACAGGCAGATTCTTTAAAAAAAAGGCCGTGTTTCAGGTTTAATAGGCTCAGTGGAAATGAACAACGCAAATGGAATAGGCTTCTACTCTGACAAACTAACCAAAAAGAATTTTGAATTGAATTTAAAAAAAAAATATGACTTCTATGTGGGTCCTAGACAAACTAGAACCCATGTGGCAAGGCCTCAGTACGAAAACCAAAGACTTTTTTTGATGGGAAAATACACCGTTGACATCGAATTATTTGTAAGTAGTGAACTAAAAGACAAACGAGATAGACCAGGTTTCGTCTTTCGATTAACTACTGAATCGAAATATAACTCACTAAATCGAAATGTATACAATTATACATTTCGGAAAAAAAGAAGAAAAACACAAAATATACACTCACCTGCTGGTATTATTTTGACTATTCCATGCTTTTCTACCATTCCTGTAATTTCAGTAAACCTCGAAAGCCTTTATTACGTTACTCTTAGTTCACACTCGTCTGACAAAGTTAATACTACAGATGTTGAATCTCAATGGGTCATGACTTCAGTGACTGTGCTTCAGATCCCGGTTTGCATTGCATGGTTCTCCCCAGAGACATAAAAAGGAATGTCACAAGGGATCTCAATCTTCATGTTGATGTTCATGGTATAACAAAAGCGATTATGAATGACCATCGTGAAGTTCGCTTTTATTTTTCGCATCACTAATATTCACTAATCAGACGCCAGCGTCTACTCAAACAAAACCAACGCTGTTTCCTTCCCGTGTGAACAGGCCAGAACATCCGCATCGCTAGTGGCTACGTTGTTTTCTTCGTAAATTGACTCAAGTGTTTAACGGCGGAGAGTCGGAGACCAACGAGTATACACGGGCGACCAAGAAATGGCTCCACCTCCGCTCATTCTTGTTGGAACATTTTTAGTCGGTGGATGAACGAGAGACCTTTGTTCTTACTCGTTATTTGTTCTTGGTGTAACGCAGTAAACCACTGAGGAAGAACAATCGAATGGAGGCAGCAGTGATAAGCCTGTTCACACTGGGCTGGGCGGGCGCTGAAACAGCAGTTGCCGGCTCATTGATTCAGACAAGCTTTCGGGGGTTGACAAGACAATTCCGAAGCAATTAAGAATAGATCAAAATGTACAGAAACTGCCATTTGATGCAAAGCAGATTTTACAAATGCGTGAAATTTAGTTAAAAGTACGACAAACTGTATATATATCTGTATTGAAAAACCCAAAGGCCGTATACAGGTAACGTAAATTGTGGGTCCTAGACAAACTAGAACCCCTGTGGCAAGGCCTAAGTACGAAAACCAAAGACTTTATTTGATGGGGAAATACACCGTTGACATCGAATTACTTGTACGTAGTGAACTAAAAGACAAGCGAGACAGACCAGGTTGAGGTGAACTTTCGTATTTCGATTAACTACTGAATCGAAATCTAACTCACTAAATCGAAACGTGTACGATAATACATTTCGGAAAAAAAAACACAAAATATACACTCACCTACTGGTATTATTTTGACTATTCCATGCTATTCTACCATTTCGGTAATTTCAGTAATCCTCGAAAGCCTTAATTACGTTACTCTTAGTTTACACTCGCCTGACAAAGTTAATACTACAGATGTTGAAACTCAATGGGTCATGACTTCAGTGAGTGTGCTTCAAATCCCGGATTGCATTGTATAGAGACATACAAAGGAATGTCACAAGGGATTTCAATCTTCATATTGATGGTCATGGTATAACAAAGGCGATTCTGAATGACCATTGTCAAGTTCGCTTTTATTTTTCGCATCACTAATATTCACTAATCAGACGAATGCGGCTACTCAAACAAAATCAACGCTGTATCCTTCCCCTGTGAACAGGCCAGACATCCGCCTCGCTAGTGGCTACGTTGTTTTCTTCGTAAATGACTCAAGTGTGTAACGGCGGAGACCAACGAGTATACACGGGCGACGAAGAAATGGCTCCACCTCCGCTCATTTTTGTCGGAACATTTTTAGTCGGTGGATGGACGAGAGACCATTGTTCTTACTCGTTATTTGTTCTTGTATGAATAAATAAGGGAAAAATTGAGAAGACTTGAATCATCCTACGTGTCTCTCCGCCCGATTCTCAAGTATCGCGGGTGGAGCCTACTCGGCGCCTGTCCCGACCACAGAGTAATTATTGGCGCTGGTTCTTCTGATCGCCGTTCTCCGTGTCAAGAAAGTGCGCCAAATTCAAATTATACAGAAAAAGGACGACATTTTGCCGTTTGCTCTACAATTAAATCGCAGCTACCACTAGTTTAAAAGACGAGATAAGGGGCTAAAGTACAGTGAGATGATAGAAGTGATGTTCAATCAGGCAGAAAAGGACCAATTTGGACTGAATACTACAAGTTTAAAGAAGGCAGGGACATGCTTCCAAATGTTTTTACTCTAGGCTTAGAAAGTCAGGTAGAATATCCGTCTCTGGAGAAGTTGGAAGTAAGATTTACTTCTTCTGTTTTTTCACACAAAAATATTCATGTAATCCCCATGGCTGGCAGGTTCATGGTGATGAAAGAAAAGAGTTTTAATAGGAAAGATAATACAACATTTAGCCAACTACCCGAGATAATGATATACATTTGGACCAACAATAATACGTTGTATCTCAAATGTTGACGTTTTGAATGATATCGTATAGTTGTCAATTTCCATAATCAGTCATTTATTTAAAATTAGGAAATACTTCAACCTAACTGTTTTACCAACTGTTTAACTATCCGAAAAATGCTATGAACTAAATTTTGTGTACAGTGTACAACTTAAAACAAAACATAACAACTTTTTGGGTATAGTTAGTCAGCTATGCTCAAAACTCGATTTTGAATGATGTAAAAACATGATGATGTAAAAAAACGATGATGAAAAGCGGTCTGTTATTAGCATAGACAACGACAAATTTAGCCACATGTAAAGTGCAACTATCCGAGATAATGATACACATTTTTGACCAAGAATAATAAGTCTTTTCCGCAAATTGAGACGTCTTAAAAGATATCTTACAATCAGCAATCGTTAATTTAAAATTAGGAAATAGTTTACAGCCTACTGTGTTTCGCAACTACACGAGAAAGTGATATGAACTAAATTTTGTGCAGACAGTACAACTTAAAAACAAAACATAATAACTCATTGAGTACATTTCGACAACTAAATACCTTCAGTTTTCCAAGTTTAATACCTGTTCTAGATGCGATTCTTTACAGTCCTGAGAAGACCAAAATAAAATTACAATGATCACACCGATCCTATTGAATCTGAACTAAATGCATGCCTGTTAAGTCTATGCTTTAGCGTTCAAGTTGCTTAATTGCTCCCCTGAGTCATCAAAGGCCGTATGCCCTTGGGCTTCACCGTCTTTGTGAAGGGTCGTGATAACATATTTAAGCTTCATATTGCAAATTGGACCCGAGATTGAAAAGTCGTTTCCATTTGTATTATCCTCAGAATTCAGGATCAGCACTGTTTGAATTTCCCGCCTTTTCCGACTGCTTCATCACTTTTCCTTGGAGGTAACAGTTAATACTGCAAGAGGCAACACGCGAAGCTCCACCCAGGCTCCACCCCCGGTAAATAATATTGGACCAGAATATATTCAGGATGCTGCCATCAAGGTTATGTGAGTTCTCAATTCTTCCCTTATTTATTCTTGGTAGCAAGTTTATCAGTAGAAGTATACCATCTTACGCCCCATGTTACCAGAATTGTTTAGAAATAGTTGTTTATGTGGTTTTGCCGTACTGAAGAACCAAGCCCATTAAGTCTAAATGTTGAATTCTCAAAACTTGCGGTGGAGTTATCATTTGCGTTCTTTTAATGATGTACGAGAAGTCGAAAGAATTTTAAACTGCCACGTAATTTGCGGTATTGGCATTTGATATATTTTAAATATCAAAGACGTGGTGTTTTAAATAATACCGAGACACGTGAACAAGTAAAACGTGAAGAAATGAAAAACAAAATTGAAAGAAATATGGAATGTCAAACTATCACAAAGAGAAGCCATGAGAATATCGCGAAGTAAGCGGTTACATAACTGTTCTAGATATAATGCGTTTACTATTTTACAGATTTTAATTTAAAGTAGAAGTGAATCCAAGGATTATCAGTGTGTTGCCGTTGTAAGGCGTGGAGGAGGAAAGACACCGTCCACGTACACTACGGAGAAAGACGGACAAGCTGAACCACCACCCCTCATTGGATTGGGAGTCAACCTGTATGTGGACGAGGAGTGGTCTACATCACCAGAGGTTCTTAATGAAGAACCCAGGAGAAACGTAGCTATAAATCAATTTTATTACTATTTCGTGTCAAAATGCGTCTTTATGGCGTCCTTGGGTCGATTACGTCATCGCAGAACAGACGTCTATCAATCTACAAGTACAGGTATCCGTTGACCTACTAATGACATTTTGTCGCACACTCCCGGTAGACTACGAACCGTACCAAGGAGACTGCAATCGAGCAGTTAATTGAAGTTCTGTCACTACCCGAGAACAGTCAAGTTAAAAAAGGGATATTATAGTGCGACTGTACCATTTTGAACTTTCCGGCTTTGGCCAGATTCCGGGCTAACTACTTGTCCGGCGAGAAAATGGTTATCACTTTCGTGTTCAGCATGTCTTCTTACCCCTTAAATCGAACATCTGATCAACTTCAAATAAACTTTTACTTCTGACAACCTTTCCGGTTTTCTCCTGATTCCGGGGGAACCAATGATAGGTCTTTAGCCCCGGAGTTGTTATTATTATTTTGTTACCATTTTTTAGACTGTACCAAATAATGGAAATCAAGAGTAAGTTTAAGCAGTAGAAAGCAGAATAGGCGATATCAAGATTTTGGCGTGGTTCTGTTTTGTCGGAGACAAAACTTTTCAGGGAAGGAAGGAGTGTGAAAATGGGTTGGTCATTAATAATTAATTAGCAGAAGAGATTGTGTTCTTAGTTCAGAAAATATAACAGACGTAAAAGAATATCCATTTTCCCTTGGAAACGTAGAATGTCCGGGAAGCTGAGGTTTTGGAGATCCAGCTAAAACACATAGATTCTGATGGAATATCCTGGAAGCTGAGGTTTTCGATATCCTGCTAAACAAGACCAAAGGTGTCGATGGATCCCACAAATCTAAGATTTGATCCAGACAATTGGATCTTGTCTTCGCCAGGCTAACCATCAGAGAAAACCGAGTTCAGATGTTTCATCTACCTATCTATCTACACCTCTATAAGCCATATCTATTTTGACGATACTGACCGAAACTTCCTGCTTTATACTACTGCCAAATTTGCGGTTTCGCCCGAATTCCAAGCGAACTACTCGTCCAGCAAAAAAAGAAAATTCAAAAATGAAACCGGCGTATCTCCTTATCCCTATAAAGAACATCTAATCAACTTTAAATAAAATTTTGACTTAAAAAAAAATGCGGGTACAACCGGATTCCTGACTAATTATATGTCCGGGTAAAAAATGATCATCATATACAGACTCAGCGTCTCTTCTTACCCCTAAATCTATCATCTAATCAACTTCAGATAAAGCTTTTGATTTTAACATATTTTCCGGTTTTGGCTGGATTACAGGTGAACTAGTTGTCCGGCGAGAAAATGAGCTTCACCGTCGGGTTCGGCATGTCTTCTTACCCCTAAATCAAACATTTAATCAACTTCAAATGAAACTGTTACTTCGAACCAACTTTCCGGTTTTGGCCGGATTCCGGACAAACTGCTTGTCCGGCGACAAAATGATTTTCACCATCATGCTCAGCATGTCTTCTTACCTCTAAATCAAACATTTAATCAACATCAAATCAAACTTTTACTTTAAACCAACTTTCCGATTTTTGCCGGATTCGCACGAACTACTCGTCCAGCGAGAAAATGGTTTTCACCATCTTGCTCAGCATGCCTTCTTACACCTAAATCAAACATTTAATCAACTTCAAATAAAACTTTTACTTTTAACAAACTTTCCGGTTTTTGCCGGATTCCGGACGAACTACTTGTGCGGCGAGAAAATGGTTTTCACCATCGTGCTCAGCATGTCTTTTTACCTCATAATCGACTATCACATTAGCTGTTTAAAAATATTTTGTTTGTCCCTTAATTTCAACCCCCTGCCCCACCCCCAAATATAGGGCTACAGAGCTCATCTATGAACTCGACCTTACCCTTAACCCAAACAATCCTCATACCAAGTTTCATCAAAATATCTCATTCTCTTCGAGAGTTATCGTGCTTACAGACGGACGGACGGACAGACGGACGGACATAGGTATCCCTCCACTTACGTTTTGGGATCCCAAAAAAACGTAGCATCCTGGGTACTGAGGTTTAAGGCATATCTTATGTGGTGCAGGAACAGAAACGGTGGTAACGGAGAGCAGGAACAGAAGAGCGGTTTTTGAGGCAGATGCGATTGAGAATTGATTGAGAACAGATAGAGAATTTATTGAGATGAGAATGAGAAATAAGCCAAGCAAAAGTTGTTGTGAAGAATCAGGAATTTTGTGATACCGATCTATCAATACATTAAGTCAGGTCGAACTACCAAACGAAAGACTACGACCCCGAATACGCCTTCGAAGGTTGAATATTGCCGCCGCTCGAACGCTACCCTCTAATGTTCTCAAGTCGGTCCTAAACCGCCGGCCAGAGTATAAAGAGTAATAATAACAACTTCGGGGCTAAAGACCTATCATTGGTTCACCCGGAATCAGGAGAAAACCGGAAAGTTTGTCAGAAGTAAAAGTTTTATTTGAAGTTGATTAGATGTTCGATTTAAGGGTAAGAAGACATGCTGAACACGAAAGTGATAACCATTTTCTCGCCGGACAAGTAGTTAAACCGGAAAGTTTGTTAAAAGTAAAAGTTTTATTTGGAGTTGATTAGCGAGGAAAGAAGATACGCTGAGTTCGTTTTTGAGCTTTCTTTTTTCGCCGGACAAGTAGTTCCGGAATTCGGCTGAAATCGGGAAATTGGCAGAAGTGGCAGGAAGTTTTCGTCAAAAAAGATATGACTTATATACACACATTCTGAATCCATATCTGAACTTGGTTTTCTCAGATGATTAACTATTTGGCCTTAATCTGTTTGTGAACTTTAATAGTAAAAATATTCAAGGAGTCTGGCGAAGACACGACCCAATTGTCTGGATCAGATATTGAATTTTCGGGATCCCATCGAACCTTTGGTCTTATTATTTCAGTTCGGTTAGTGAGAAAAGACAACGTATTAAGCCTGGTATTCACTGAACGCGACGCAAATCAAATTTGACTCTTGGGTTGAAATGCGCTGAAACGCGATTTCCGCTGTAATAGCTTGTTCACACGTGACCGAAATAAGAGCGTAAACAGCAGCTTATCTGAGGCTAGTACCAATGATCGAGAGTCGGCCGCTGTTTCATCCCTGTGTGAACAAGCTATTATTTCAGGCGGTCAATCAGTCAAATACATCGTAAGTATCCCGCCACTTACGTTTTGGGATCCCAAAAAGCAGAAAAGAGTGAAAACGTGCCAGTTTTTCTCTTTAGACTTGTTTAGACTTGTTTCTGTATATGGCTTAATCGCTTTCAAATACAGATATATATATATATATATATATACTCTGCAACTTTTTACATTGTAGCTTCGTGAAGGCAACTCGCTGTGTTTTTAGATCTTTTTAAAAAATTCAGTAAAAATCAGGTACCGACTCGGTCAAGTTTACCAGGTTTGCCCCCCCCCCCCATGAAAAAAATGCTCGGGACGTCCCTGCTTGCATCATCAACAAGAATCAATAAGATTACATTAGAGAACGTATGTCTTTCCTATGTAGCCATGTATTCCTCGAGGCTTCTTAAATCACGGACCCCAAAAACGGCAGACCAGGGTGCATGATTTCAGTATCGTCCAAGATTCATCCAAGCCTCTTGCGACCCAACCAGTACACGGAAAATCACAACTCCAATTAGAAAATGATCTTTTAACCAGCTTTCACTCCAGCTTCACTCTATCCAGCTTCACTCTGTTCGACGCGGCGGCGGCGACGCGACACAAACCATTTCGCAAAAAGCAACAAGACCAAAGGTTTCGATGGGCTTCCAAAAATTCAATATCTGATCCAGACAACTGGGTCTTGTCTTAGCCAGACCCAGTCTTCGCCAGACTCCTTGAACATTTTTACAATTAAAATTCAGAAACAGATTAAGGCCAAATAGCTAATCACCTGAGAAAACCAAGTTCAGATTTGGATTCAGCATGTGTGTTTACCCCTATTAGTCATATCTGTTTTGACGAAAACTTCCTGCCACTTCTGCCAATTTCCCGGTTCCTGCCGAACTCCAGAACTACTTGTCCGGCGAAAAAAGAAAGCTCAAACACGAAATCAGGGTATCTTCTTTCCCCAGTAATGAACATCTAATCAACTTCAGATAGAAATTTAGCTTATAACAAATTTTCCGATTCCAGCCGGATTCCGGTCGAACTATATGTCCGGGTAAAATATGATTGTCATACAGGGGCTCAGCATCTCTTCTTACCCCTAAATCGCTTAACTAATCAACTAGAAATAAAACTTTGACTTCCAACAGTTTTCCGGTTTTGGCCGGATTCCGGACGAACTACACGTCCGGGTAGGAAACTTGTTTTCATATAAGTGTTCATCATGTCTTCTTGCCCTAAATCGAACATCTAATCAACTCCAAATAAAACTTTTAATTTTGACAAACTTTCCGGTTTGGGCCGGATTCCGGTCGAAATACTTGTCCGTCGAGAAAATAGTTTTCACCATCGTCTCCAGCATGTCTTCCTACCTCTAAATCGAACATTTAATCAACTTCAAATAAAACTTTTACTTTCAACAAACTTTTCGGTTTGGGCCGGATTCCGGGCGAAATACTTGTCCGTCGAGAAAATAGTTTTCACCATCGTCTTCAGCATGTCTTCCTACCCCTAAATCGAACATCTAATCAATTTCAAATAAAACTTTTACTTTCAACAAACTTTCCGGTTTGGGCCGGATTCCGGGCGAAATCTTGTCCGTCGAGAAAATAATTTTCACCACCGTCTTCAGCATGTCTTCCTACCCCTAAATCGAACATCTAATCAATTTAAAATAAAACTTTTACTTTCAACAAACTTTCCGGTTTGGGCCAGATTCCGGGCGAACTACTTGTCCGATGACAAAATGGTTTTCACCATCGTGTCCAGCATTCTTACCCCATAATCGACTATCACATTAGCTGTTTCAAAACATTTTGTTTGTCCCTTAATTTGAATCCCCTCCCCCACCCCTAAATGTAGAGCTACAAAGCCCATCTACGAACTTGACTGGTCCGACGACCCAACGAACCCTCACACCAAGTTTCATCAAAATATCTCATTCCCTTCGAGAGTTATCGTGCTTACAGACGGACGGACAGACGGACGGACGGAAGGACGGACAGACGGACAACTTCTGTGATGTCATAGGTATCCCTCCACTTACGTTTTGGGATCCCAAAAAGTGGGAAGACCAAGCAAAACAAAAGAAGTCCAAAACAGAAGGTAGACCTGGTGTGAAAGACTTGTTGACGGACATTCAATCTTTCACTGAAGTTCCTGCAGCGTGACTTGCAAAACTCGGCTAGACCCAAAATGCGTTAAAAAGTAGTAGGTACAAAACGAAACAATGGCGAAGGGTAGGGATTTCAGAAGCTTAAAATTTCTGTAAGGGACATAGGGATAATAAAAGAGGCACAATAAACAAGAGAGGTCCTTTGAGGTGGCCTATATAAACGAATTTTGCAGGTATGATCCCGCAGCACCCTCTCCCTGTTCCTGAGCAACTGCGCTCTGATTGACCAGTGGCTTGAGGTCGTAACGTGACGACGGTTAAAGTAACGTGACTTTAAGTGATTATATAGTCTTAAAGTTCAATGGGCACATCAAACTACCCCAATCCCACTCTGTAACAACCCAGGAACAATGCTTACCCCCTAGATCAGCAGCTTTTTCAACAGTTTCCTCTCTGTGATATTTCAAAGCGTATATTTTTGGGCCAGTACATGCTCAATTTACTAGCTTGGACAAAGATAAAAGTGATGTTTCTTGAAATACCTCGTAGATCTTTATTTTATGCATAAATCAGCTTGTATAATTCAGATTTGAATAAGTTATTTGTTTTTGAACGATTTTTGTAGCTATGTTTTTTTTATAAGCTTATTGCATATTCTGATACATTTTTTAAAGCAAGGTAATCAAACTTCACAACCCTATTCCAAAAGAAAAACTTTTAAGAGGCACTTTAAGCCATGGAACTTCTGATGAAACACTGGAACAATCACTTAAACTGCATCTGCGGCTTGACTTTGGTGACATCTCAAATACATCCTTTTCTATCAAGCATTGCTGGGAGTTTTCGAATTTCATGCCACGATATTCCAGCTCCTAAGATTTGGATCGTCGAAATGCCAGAGAGGTAAAGACAAGGGATAACAAGAAAACGGCCGATTTTCATAGCGCCTTCTAAGGGAAGTCGGAAATGTTTATTTGTGAAGCATTTAATACAAAGTCAAGCATTAGAAGTGTCCATTGTGCTTTAAGAAAACTTTTGAAGCTATATCGCCCCCACCATCAAATTGTTCAGTGACCTAAGTTCGGAGCAATGAGCTAATCAGCTAAACGTAGGAAATTATATGTCATGATTTAGAGATCCTAACTGACTGCCCAGAGTGGGTCAAGATTTCATAACTTTAGTCGAGTAGAGGGTTAGATCCTGTGCAGGTCAAAATATTTTGCTTAAACACAAAATGGCTGGATGATTACAATTTCGGGTAGAAACTAAATTCTACGAAAATGAGATTTGTCCAAAGACGCATGTCAATCATGCAGTTGTTCAAGACGCATGTCTTCAGTTGTTCAAGGCGCATGTCAATCTATCCGTACTGCTTATGGGAGCATCGTTCCTAACCGAGGGCGCTACAGTCGGAAAGCCTTAGGAAAAGTATACAGCACTTTCTGCGCACCTTCAGTTTCATTTCGTTTTGGTGAATGTTCTGCGAAAGAATGAACTAAAAAGATAAGATCGTGCTACTTTAAATACGCGAAGCACCTACTCCACCTTTCAAAATTACGCCACAGCCACATACAAGTCGATAAGTTTTAAATTTAGGATGCAAGTATGACGCTTTCCAAAGTCTCCTCGTCTCAATCGAAAATCATCGAGAACTGGACTGAGCCATCGTATGACCTTTTATCCTCTCTCCTGGCCGAAGATTAAATTAGTGTTCTCTTGTGTGCTTCGAATTTGTTTTTATTTCCTTTTTCTTTTATTTATACTCCGCTTTCGGAAATGGCAGATGAAAAATAAATTACTTACATACTTACTTAGAGGCTACCGACATGAGTTACGCAACGACGCTGAAAAAACAATGACTGACCATCGTTACTAGCAAGGATTATTTACAAACCGCTCCTGCAAGGCAAATATCGATATTTTTTAGAAAAAAAAAAATAAGCGATAGTGTATGCACCTCACGTAGACCAGCAGCGGGTATAATACGGAGTTGGAATAAACATACGAGTTTTACATCATTTTGCTTTTGAAAGTACCCGCTCTGTATGCCACTCAGGTGCCAACATTTTCCCTAGTAGACTGAAGTACATAGCTTATGCAGACGACATTTGACTAGTAAGTAGAAATACAGCCGGATCGAACTCTAACATTAAAATTCAGTGTCAATGCCTATCCCAGATCGGTTATTCTGTTAAATTTCGGAATACCAGTATCTCAAATCCACTGTCCGAAAATTCTTTTAGAGTGAGTAACCCCCCCTCCCACAAAATGGCTTGACATGAATATTACCAGGACTCTAAAAATATCCACGAAAGCACCGTTTCGGTGTTGTGATAAATAATTCCGAACAGAGGAAGAAAAACAGAAACGCCCCCGAGCTATTGGATGTCATGAAGACAACAAAAAAAGTCAGCAGATATTTTTTCCGGCGCTGTTCGGCTCTTCTTGTATGCACAACGTTTTAATGCGTAACGTTTGAAGATCATAACAGCTAATATCTTAAGTGTTATATGTTGAAACTGCGCTTCCTTGTAAGTAATTTATTTCTGACCCACCATTTGAAAAGAGGAGTATGTAAACTAAAATAAAAGAATTAAATATAACACAACAAAAGAGAATATAAAATTTTTCAATCATCGGCCAGAAAAGAATATAGAGTGTCGTGCGCTGGGTGGGCCCAGTCGTCCATGATTTTTGGCAGAGCCGACAAAATTTCTAAAAGTGTGACGCTTGCATCTTTAACTTCGAAACGCTCCGTTAGCATGTTTAACCTTGTGTTATCTGCTATGAAATCTCTGACAGTGACCTGACTTTTGTTTCATTTGCGGCTGATCTTAGCGCGAAGTTACCATGTCCTAACCAGGAGCTTCACATCTCTGCTCCTGACCTCTTGTATCCACTACCCATCTGCACCTGACCTCATACCTTAGATCCTACCACCACTGATGACCAGGGCGTCTAGGAAAGGTCATGAGTCGTCTCTGAAGCTTGTGTGAGCGACGATGTCTTATAATGTCAATCTTCTATTCTTCTTTGACAGTACAAAACTAATGCGTCAGCTGAATTTTATTAGAGTAATGACGAGTGTTGTGTCTAGCACAACTTTTGTCTGTCTTGCTATTTGCAGAAGGCACTAACTCCTCGCGCTCGCCTTTGTGACTCATTATTGTCGACTGACTAGTCAGTGTAATTCATTCCGGTTTATTTCAGTCGCGGATCGGCAAGCGATCTGGCCACATGCCGATCGCTGTCCCCGGGGTCGATTGTAAATATGTTGTACTCCCGACTCAATATTTTGTGTTCATGGTCTTCTTAAGAAATTGGAATGATTTTGCAACCACTCTTGGCAAACTAAGTGACACAAATCTAACAATTGGTACTCAGCTCTGGGATGAAAACCCAAATTCTCCGAGGATAGCCTAAGTGCAAAATGTGAAGTGGATTGATGTTGGCGTTGCGCAATTTGCGTGAGTCGAAGATCGCTTATTGCCGGAAGTGAAGTCCCTGGAGGAATTGTGTACGGGACGTATGCGTAAGGTGGGGACTTTGTAGACGTTCGAGTGGCGGCGAGGAGTTAGTCACTCCCGCTAAGCCTCTGAGGTTCCGTTGTTTTGCTGCCGACACGGAACACATGCTGTGCTGTGGCTATACTTGTTTCGCCTCGACGTCATGGAGTCGACTAATGTAAGACCTGAATTTAGGCTGTGGTGCTACCTATGATCGTAAGGAGCTGGAACCGTCACAGTGACCAAACGTCTTTGCCGATGGAATAAGGTCATCGACCGTTTGCTGAATTACCTGAAAACAGCAAAGTAATCCCTTCCGCACACTTAAGACTTTTGTGAATTAGCCTGCTGTCAAGTTGACGACGACAGTGAATTCACTAAATGTAGTATCTGCTGAGCCGGGAAAAGGAAGGAGTGATGTTTTTGTGGACGTTCGAGAGGTGGTGAGAGGAGTTTCTCATCTTTGGTGACACTTGTCAGTGTCCGGAGTGTCACTTACAGTCTCTGAGGCTCCGACGTGCTGCTGGGGACGCGGAGCACATGCTGGCCTTTGCGGATTCACGCCTCGACGTCGCAGATCAGCTGCTCAAGCTTTGAGGGGCGCTAACTCAGAACGAGAGCGCATCACCAGTTTTGTCTGCGCCATGCATGCGCAGAATTTTCAGTCGGCCCACAGTGCTACAGATGCAGTATGCAGCGTGAAATTTCATGATGGACAGAAGATCAGTTTTGAAATTTTCCCTTTCCGGGATGATGGCAGTATACCTTTATGTCAATGGACATTTTTGAAACTTTTCGGCCCGTACCATGTTAGATTTATTGTGACCCGAAAGTGGTTCTGGCTTTCGACTTTTTTAGTGTAGCCACTCTCTTAAGCGTGGGGGAGTGTTGTGCCTAGCACAACTTTTGTCTGTCTTGTGATTTGCAGAAGGCACTAACCCCTCGCGCTCGCCGTCGTGACTCATTATTGTCGACTAACTAGTCAGTAATTCATTCCGGTTTGTTTCAGTCGTGGATCCGCAAGCGATCTGGCCACATGCAGATCGCTGGCCCCGGGGTCGATTG
Source organism: Branchinecta lynchi (assembly GCA_023053575.1). Taxonomy (NCBI): domain Eukaryota; kingdom Metazoa; phylum Arthropoda; class Branchiopoda; order Anostraca; family Branchinectidae; genus Branchinecta; species Branchinecta lynchi. The sequence goes on from JAKZAP010000015.1 coordinate 10,354,445, forward strand.
TAAATATGTTGTATTCTCAATATTTTGTGTTCATCGTCCTGTTTATAAACTGGAATGATTTTGCAAGCAGTCTTGGCAAACTAAGGGACACAAACCAAACAATGAGGATGATAATACTAATAATAATAATGCAAACCAAGAGAAAAGGCTTTTGCCTCTAAATAACTCTAAGAAATTTTGAGTAGTCGAACTGATCAGAGTTAAAAATCCCATCAACAATGCACTTAAAGCTATTGATAGAATCAGCATTAACCGCATCTTCGGTAAGGCTGTTCCAAGGATCAACAATTCTGTTACCAAAAGCTCACTTAAAATGATGATGAGGATTTTTATCTATGACCCGTCAAAATAAACACAAGGCACGAAAACAGAGTAAATAATAAGGAAAAACAAGAAAAGAAAAGGAGAACACGAAAGAGAATTAACTTACAAAATATACAATATAACTCTTACCGGACAACTTAACCAAGAGGGTTTTCCAGTCGTGATCAATATTTTGGTTATAAGTTTATATTTCTTTCTTCACTGCCGTTAATGGATCACTAATTTTATAACGACTGGAAATTTTCGAAGTTTCTCGTCCCAGGGCGGAGGCGTAACAAATATTTAGCAAAACTAGAGAACATTGACCAGATTTTTTTTTTTGTCTGATTTGGTGAGAAGTCTCCTAAAAGGTGCAGTATGTAGGAGGTGAGGTAGGGCGATTGAATTGTAGATAGGCGCGAGGACGAGACGTTGAAAACGTAGCTTATTAGATATATTTCGGCCCTTCTTGGCAAGGGTCCTCTTGAGGCTCAAAACCGCTCAAGTTGGAAAAGCGAACTTGTGGAAAACCCAGAGTGGATGTTTTGGGTCTAGGGACAGGTCGAGTTCGTAAATAGGCTCTGTAGCCCTACATTTAGGGTTGGGGAGGGAGGGGGTTCAAATTAAGGGGGGGGGACAAAATATTTTTCAACGGCTAATGAGATGATCGATCTGGGGGCAAGAAGACATGCTGAACACGTATATGCAAATCATTTTCTCGCCGGAAAAGTAGTTCGCGCGGAATCAGGTCGAAACCGGAAAATTTGTTAAAAGTAAAAGTTTTATTCCATGTTGATTAACTGTTCAATCCAGAGCTAAGAAGACATGCTGAATCCGTATACTAATTTTCTACTATTCTCAGACATATAGTTCACCAGAAATCCAGCTGAAAACCAATTGGACGACCCACTTTAAATCTGGACCGGTACAAAAAAGACATAGATTAGAGGGAAAAAGCCTATAAAAATGATGATTTTTGCATGTTTCGGGGGGGGGGGGGGAAGGGGGGGTCAACCCTAACCCCCCCCCCCCTGGATACGGCCTTGGGTGTAAGGCATATTTCGTAGAGTAATTTAAAAGGCAGAATGTTTGAACAAGCAGAAATGTCCCTCAAACGTTTATTTCCAGGCATGTAAAAATATAAAAATAAATACTGTCCTCACTTATAAAACATGTATCGGCCGTGATGATGATGATCAAATCTTCCGTGACCGTAATCCTTAAAACCGAGAAGATCGTGTCTTTTGTCATCGTGTCTATAGCCTTCGTAGTTCTTCCATTTTTTCCATTTCGAGGATTCAACGTCTAGATCATCATCGGGTAGCGGTTCCGCTAGAGCGAATTCTTCAAAGTTAACAGGGTAAACGACTTCGAGACCAGGCTGAGGAAAAGCAGCGCCGAAGCCAAGAATGAAGAAGAAAGTGTTAAGTGGATGTGAGATCGAATCCCACTGTTGAGACCATTGTTAAGAATGTTATCCCACTTCTGGACCCCATTGTTAAGATGTTGAACGTGGAGGAAGTTTCCAACCCCTGTTCTTACACCTTGTTGAGAGGATGGACGAGTGGAGGCGGGGTTTAATGAAGATAAGGCTCCTGGGGTGTGGGCTGAAGACATTCTGACACCGTAGGTGCCCACTAGCCCCAGGACCAGTCAGGAAACCGGACAAAAGAGACAAGGGAAAGTCTCAGGGAATTCTATAGCTCAGCCGCAGTCAATCCAGAAATCCCTAATCAAGCTGGTTCACACATCCTAGCGAAGCTGGAATTCACATATCCAGTCAAGCCCGAGGCCTACTAGCCGAGATGGACCATAACGTCTATAGTTAATTTATCTCATGTAAATCGTGTACAAGAGTGTGACACATATAATATAGCACTAATGGGTCCCTAACTAAATATATAAACTGGTCCTTACCATAAATTATAATATAGCGTAACGGAGGTCTTGCTCCGACCAAGGATGAAAGAGAACTCTCTTGGCTGCGGATTCATTCCGTAGCCAAAATACTTAGAATGAAATGGATCAAAGCCTGACCTCGGATTAGCGAGCAGCTAACTGAAGCTAGGATAAAGACCGAGTGACCTATTGTCACGATGCCGGGAAATTAATGATGGTGATGGAAACCGAAGAGATATATAGAAAAGTAGGCGATAGATGGAGGGAATAACTAGGAGGACTATTGCAGAGCAAAGTGCTATGGGATGTCTCCATAACACACCTCCCCCCCTTGGGCAGAGTGGTGTACGGGCAACAAAAGATTCTACAATGTTTCCATTCCAGCCCCACCTGCTAACATACCATCGATAGCTAAGCCATCGCGGCAACCCAGGTTTCTGACAGAGGGGGCAATCAAATAAGTGTGAAAAATCAAAGCCCACTCTCTGTTCAGTTAGTTCAGGGTCCTTTATTGAGCTTCAGTCCTACTGACCTTACCCTGACCACACGAACCAAACCAAAACAAATATAAAATGCGAAATAAAGGCAGAATTAATATTTGAAGCGTCGATGCCTTTAAGTTCTAAAATAAATTGGGGCTGGAAGAAACTTTAAAAAGGGATTATCAGGGAAATATTGGGGAAATGTTGCCAGTACCACAACTCGTCCCAAAAGAGAAGTCTCTGAGATTTGTTAAAAATAGAAAATGGAAAAGGGAAAACTAGGAGGAATTTGGGAGGAAAGGGAAAAAGAAAGGCCGCAATTTTAAAAATTACTCCAGTTAGCTGTCGCAACGACCTAAGGTAAGACCTTGATGCAAAAAAAACTTGAAGTAGAAATGGGGGAGGTCCTACGCACTCTAAGCCGCAAAATAAAGCACTAAAGGTAAGGGCACGCAAGTAATGAAAGCGCAAAAGACAGGCGCAAAGCATTTTTAAGAATGATGGCCGAACACACGGCGTCAATATGATTTTTGATAATATATACATTATGTGCATAAACCTAAGGCAATAAAGCGCCGAAAACAAAAGCTAGCGGTGGCCGACAAACGGCTTCAGTCAGATCGACCGAAAAGTTGAAGGAACTGCATGAAAAGCGCGGAAGCAGAAAAAGCAATGCTTAAAGGAACAGTGCAGTTATCGCAAGGGCTAGCGAAGCGAAACCGAAATCAACATGTGTACAAAAGCGACTTTAAAGAGGGCCTACACAATTAAACTAAGAAGGGGGGGGGGACGAACATATATATACCTAACCGGAAATATTTATAGCCGCACTTGCGAGCGGGAAAACGCGGACCTAACACTCCTACCTAAATATTTACATTTCCACTTGGCTGTCGTGGTGTCCAGTCCAGGTGATACGGATTGATGGAGGTGGATTTGGAGGATTTGACTAGTGATGGGGGTTGAGTTGATGGTGGAATAGTTGTTGGTTGTTCGTGTAGATGGCGCTGCTGCTGGTGATGAGATTTGCGTCGATGATGTTAGAGTGATTGTTGGTTTAAAGCTGGATTGAGGGTCAGGGTGGAGAGGCCGGAATTGTAAGTGGACGAGGCCGTGACGCAGGACGGAGATCGGCTGTCAGAGTAGGCTCGGCTTGGCTCGACCCATGGTGGGGAGATAGGAGGATGCTGAGTGCTGAGGTGGGGTCCGGAGCGACGGAAAAGGGGGGGGGCTGGCACGGATTGTGCGGCGTGCCCGTTATCACTGTTGGCGCGATTTCCAATGTCGGTGGCGTGCTTTCGAAAGATTGGCGGCGTCGGTGGCGCGATTCAAAAGATTGGCGGCGTCGGTGGCGTGACGTGCAAGGTTGGCGGCGTGATAATGACTCTCGGGGGCGTCGGCGGCGTTACAGGCTCCGTTGGTGGCGTTGGCGGTGTAAGTTGTCCCATAGGAGGCGCCTTGACGCTCGAAGACGCTGGGACCTCAGCGCCACTGCCTCTTCTGTCGCAACCTGCGTGCCATACAAAAAGTCCGTCCGAAAATGTAAATATAAACAAACATTTGCAAAAAAAAAATCGATTGGGAGTCAGACCACTCTGATTTAAAGATTAATTGCTAACGTTTGAAAATTTTGAATCAGATAGAAATTTTCAACAAACTGGAAAATTTACATTAGAATTGGACACCAACTGGAAAATGGAAATTTTTCAAACAATCTGGAATATTTTTCATTAGATTTGTTTTATTTAAGGTGTATTGTGGTAGAATTAAAGAAATGGCGTCAAACCAAGACCGAAAGTCGGTCCGGTTGCTTGCGCGTGTGAACCATTACATACTAAACATCATCAGTACCAATTCAGACGGTACCGCACGGGGCGGCGACTGGCGCGGGTCCACCAGCTGCAATGACACCTGGAAGAGAAAAGTGATTGCTCGGAGGGACACTCCGGCGTTACTGGCCGGGGCCAATCGCTTCTCATAGTATTTATTTGCCCTGTATATCCTATTTCGTGAGGGGACAGAGAGAAAAGCGTACCACTATGGGGAGGGAGAATATGATGACTGGTAGGCCTTGACACTGGCTCTACCGAAGGCTGAATCAGTCGTGGCCTTGCCACTGTCCGTTCCAGTTTTGGGAATGGAGGAGACGGGTAATATTCCCTAGGTGATGCACACGGCGGTGAAAACGGCTGTTTCCAAACAAGAACAGTTGGTGAGCTAGCTACACCGACTCTTGGCTCTACGAATGTTAATCTTGGACCAGATTTTTCCAAGCGGTCATAGTGGACGACTTGTTTTTGTGATCCGAGTTTCTGAATTTCGTAGCTTCTGCCTTTGTTTAGAACGCGAACAACATGATAGGGTCCATCCTGGCGCATTTCGGAAATTTTTGACCCTATACCAGAAGCGGGGGGGAATTTGAGAAAAACCATGTTACCAGTATCATGCGGGGTAAATTTGTTGCAATTTCTATCAATGGAAAGGAGGGAGAGGTCACCTTTTCGTACTCGGATTTTTGAAGTAGAACGATTCTCTGCTATGAAGACGACATTACCATCGGGGAGAATTTTGACGAACTGGGGGTTCACTGTAATCTTTCGGGCCTGTAGGGCGGCATTGCCCTTAATCAGAACCGTTGTTGTATAAGGGGGTAAACCGACAATTTTGCAGCTAATTTGTCTGGAATAATTCGGTCTGATGCGATGAACACTCTTTAATGGGAGCACCTTTTCTCCGTCTGGTAAAATTGTGCAGGTTTTGAGTTTACTGGGCACAACTTCATACAAAGGTTCTACACCTTGGCATGATGGGAACTGTGGTTGGTCCTCAGTATGCGAGTCTGGTAGCGGTTTACATTCTCGCAAATACTGAGACCAACCAAACCAAGGATCTGGAAGGGGAAAACATTGGGGATCTCGTGAACATTCATTTTTGATGTTATTTTTAGGGAGAAGTAGCGATGTGCGTGGTCGAGGGACAGGGGGGGCAAACGGGGTAATTGTCCATTTCGAAAATCCGTCATGAGTGTAGGTGACCTCAATTGTGGAACGACAAATCAAAATATTCGCCAAGACCACCGAAAATCTTCACTAAAAAATTCACTTGATATGTAATATGTAAGAAAACCGAAAAATAACACTTATTACAAAAATATTAAAGTTTACAAGGAAATGGGAGGGGAACAAGCTCAACTGGACGTGTAAACTCAGACTAAACTAAGACGCGGAACCAACTTGATATCTAACCAATGTTTTTACTTCATGAGGGAAAAAAAAATATGTGGCATGAATAAATGGCATTAACCTTCAATTTATTATTAAAAGAAAATAGGCCAGAGGCTTCATGCGAAATCGCCGCATCCGGATGGCGTATAAACACACATACGCTAGATAGCGATCGAAACGCAAGAAAACCTGAAAAAAAAAATATGGTGGGGGGGGGGGGGGTGACAGAGGGAACGACTGGCGAAACGCACACAACGTCTATGTGGCAAATTACTACACACATTTAGACCGAAACCAGTCGAAATTCCACGAAAATGTCACGAATGAAGCGCGATGTACATTCTTGAGAGAGTATCTATCTCCGCAAGAAAAATATACAAACAGATCACCACCAAACAAAAAAATAAACTAGCCGATAGGGGAATTGAAAATTAAGGATAAGCCGAAAAAATGCCACAAAAAGAAATACGACGTCCCTGCATCACTCCATAGGGCTAGTAAATCGTGCCATAAAGACAACGTCGAAAAAAAGGCGAGAGAGGTTGATTTTATTCCGAATAACCATGGCTTTCATGAAAAAAAAAAATATTATGTCGGGGAACTAAACAAAATAATCCTCATGGAATTGGGAATAATCGCAGGCAAAATTACGTTTCCGGGTATGTGAAAAATGAAATCATACGCAAGTGCTAGTTTATCAATGGTACCGCAAGCACGCATTGTCAGTGTTGAGAGCACTGATCTAAAATAGACACGGCGAAATGACGCAATGATGTACCCCGGTGAATAAATTATTTTGCCGATGCGATGACGATTTGCAGTCTGTGGCGCGAAAAACACTCACTTGATGACAAGTAGACAATAACAAATACTGTAGGGATGGACAAATCGCGATCTGTAGTGCGGCGATACACATACAACGACGACCGGAAAAATCCTGGAAGGCAAAGGGGCAAGGAAAAGAAAATCTGCAATCAGTGGCGCGACACACACACACATGAAGACTGCAAAATTCCTGGAAAGGCGAAGAGGGCAGGAGAAAAGAAAATTCGCGGTCAGTGGCGCGAAATACACTCACATGGCGACCGGAAAAATCCTTAAAAGGGAAGGGGGAGGGACAAGAAATTTCTCAATCAGTGGCGCGAAACACACTCACATGTAGATCGGAAAATTCTTAAAACAAAAAAAAAGTAGGAGGAGAGGGGGAACGAAAATTCACAGTCAGTGGCGCGACACACACTCACAAGTAGACCGGAAAATTCTTTAAAAAAAAAGTGGGAGGAAAGAAGGAAGGAAAATTCACAGTCAGTGGCGCGACACACACTCACATGGCGACCGGAAAAATCCAAAAAACTATACAAGGGAAAACCAAAACAAAAAGATAAACCCGACATAAAATAATTTTCATATGTGAAGAAAGCCGACGGAAATATCAAAGAGCAAAAATGGAAAAATCTAAACCTACATTTTTGTTCTGGTGTAATCTTTTTCCTCATTATTCAAACAGGATGTTTCCTCATCATTCAAACAGGATGTTCAGTTGTATTTTGGCAAACTTTGGTTACCAGGTTATCGTGCCCTTGTTCTGTACGACTACGTGTTCTCAACGTATGCGGGTTCATTGTTTTACTGGGCGAACTAAGGAACAAACGGGTATTTTCCCAGTGAAAGTTAACCAATAGAATTGAACTCGGAAAACCCCCTTTTCGCCCGGAGTTATTACGGACAAAGTTTGAAAAGGGAGAGTTTCGGGGTTTGTTCCTCAGATTCGATCCGGCATTTACTCTGTGCATTTATACTCTTGTGTATTCCTTCAGTGAGTGATTTCTTTTTCTTTTTAACAAAGTAGATTGCGGCTAAATTCTTGCTAAGTACTTTCTTTCTTTGGTAGAATAAATCTAAAAATCTCACCCACATCTTGAGTAAACTTAAACTCTGTAAACTCATAAAATACAGCTATAATACAGTTTGCTTTACTTGCTCGGTTAAATACCCTAGAAACCGGGAACCTGGAGTTCAAGGGGGGACTCATTGGTTCTAGCTCCTCGGCAGACAAAGATCCATACGGGACCTCAGTCTGTGTGGAGTAGGGGGTGGCCTTAGGGGTAGTAACCGGGGACCTGGAGTTCAAGGGGGACTCATTGGTCCTAGCTCCTCGGCAGACAAAGATCCAATGCTGTATGGGACCTCAGTCTGTGTGGAGTAGGGAGTGTTTTACGTAGGAATCAATCTAGTGGTCATTGTGTCTGTTTCGGGACACTGGGTCACTAGGGTCTAGCAGTCTATTGTTCATTGCCGGGACCACGGGCTGTTAGTACCAGGGCTAAAACTAAAATTAATAAAACGATAGGGTTGTGAAGTGTTTTTGACGGAAAGTAATAATCAATTTTAGTTCCACTCTCTGTGTATTTTAACCGTTCGGAAAACGTATAATTTGTCCGTCAGTAATGTAAAATAAACGTTGTCCTGAATTCGAAATTCTGTTTGATGCTAAAATGGAAGCATCTTAGTTTGGTCCTATAATGTGTATTGGTGGAATCACGCTACCACTTTCATTCATATTCCTTTGATTTAAAGTGGCTTTTATCCGCTTGACTTAATCTCTTTCATTACTTCAACGGATATCATATTTTGCAGCGGCGAATATATTATATTATTATTTTATTTCCACCACACACATTATAATTGGTGGCAGTCTATCTAACTTACCTTCTCCTCCAACTTGTAACTTACCTTTTACCCTGTTTCCGTCAAAAATTACGCTTCGCTTAATGAAACAAGGGTGAGATTTGTGTGTTGTGATTAAGCCAAGTTTGTTGCACGGCAAGAAGCCAGGTTAAGCTGCTAAGGTAAGCAATGTCTGGTGTTGATGAAACCAGCCAAGATCCTCTTAACCCGAGTAACGCAGATTCCGGCAACCAGAATAATGACTTTGAGCAAGTTCCCAGTAACGTAAATATTGGGAATACCCCTGTTTCCACCAGTCAAGTCCCTTTGAATGGCGGAAATCAAGTTGTTGGAAGCAGTGTGCCTGTGATTCCGGTCGTCACTTATCCAGTAGGTTCGCCAGGTTATTTTGTGAACAATCAAAGTACGGGATTACCTATTATTCAAGGTCAGGCTTCTACTCAAAGTTATAATGTCCCTGACGTTTATCCTAGTGCTGCAACAGCACAGTACCCGGGATTTGTTCCCCAGCAGTTGGGATACCCCCAGCTTCAGACCATTAGTACTATTGACCCGTTTTCGGTTGTTCACAAACTAAACAAGGCTCAAAACGTTGGAACATGGATGAAGCAGTGCCGAAGGGCGCAGCGTTCACTTCATCGCACGGAGGCACAGTTTATTCTCGAGTATGCCCCTCTATTGGCTGAAGAACCTTTTGCTAGTTTGATTGAGAATTCTCCGGGGGTAACTAGTTTTGTAGAATTGAGCAGGTTATTGGAAAGTAGTTTTGGAGAATCAAGAACCCCTGCTGAAAAGCTAAAGCAACTGATGAATATGCGACAGGGTATTTCTGAACCCGTTACTCAGTATTACATGCGTCTTAACACGGTCGGAGAAAGTTATTCGGCTGCTACTAACCGGTCGTTCGCGGGTGACAATTTAGATGCATTGAAGTTGCAAGCTTTTGAGCAAGGATTGCTGGATGGCTTTCGTACTTTTTGCTTGGAACGTTCGCACATGTACACGAATGTCCACGGTGCTTTGGAGGTAGCCAAAACGTACGAAAAAATTCACGGCATAGGTGGCCTAAAAACACCGAATAACGGAAGTAATGAATTTTTGTCAGCAGGAGTTATGCCGGATCGCATCTCAAGTATACCCCAGCGTAGTTTTGGCCAAAGATTTAATCGCGGTCGCGGAAATTTTGTACAAAACCAAGAGTATAGCGGAAGCTATCGCGGAGAAAATAATCGGAGAGGTAGCTATCGTGGTCGCGGAGGTAGATCACACAGAGGTCGCGGTAGAGGCGGTTGGCAACAACCTAGCCAAGAGCGGAATGATTTTGGAGCGGCTGCCGCGGTTACTGACCCCCAACCAGAACACGAAAAACGCTCAGTTTATTGCATTTTGTGCAAAACCCGTGACCATCATACCTTCAACTGCGAAATCGTTAAAAAGGGTCGCGCTGCAGTTGAATCTGAGGCCAACACTACTACTTCGGGAAACTGATTGAGCCAGCTTGTGAAGGGGTCAAGTTGGTTCACGTTGAAAAGGAGAAAAACCCCAAAGAGCAGAAGTTGTGTTGCTTGAGTATATCTGATGATAAGGATGTATTGAAAGAAACCCAGAATTTGTTTCCTCTCTTTAATGACGTGAAAGTGGCCGGTTGTCTTACTTCAGGTTTCATTGATTGCGGCTCAGAGCGTACTTTGATTTCTCGAAGGTTTTTTGAAAGTTTACCGGAAGAAAACAAAAAGAGACTGAAACCGTCAAATATTCGTGTTCGGACACTTTCAGGCCATTATTTAGGAGTTTTAGGCGTAGTTCGATTACCTTTAGAAATGCCAGATTCTTCGAAGACTGTTCGTGTGTGTTGGGACTTCATTGTTATAGAGGACTTACCTTTTCCTATAGTCATAGGTTATTATCTGTTAGATTACTTGGACTCCACTTTGCATTTTCGTCAGCGGAAGATTGAGTTCGGTGAGGAGATTTCGGATTCGCGGATATTTGATGATGATTCGTTGGCTTACGGTAGTTTGGTGATACGGGGCGATGTTTCCGTAGATCCACATAGTATGAAGATAGTCGAGTGTAGGTTAGACCCGACAAGCGTATCCGAATTTCCTGACGGTGGCACAGCGTTGTTTGTACCTAGAAAGGAATTTGAAAATCAGTTGCATGAGTATTTAAATGTTGTGGAAGATGGAAAGACAACAGTGGTGATTTTCAATGATACAGATGAAATTATTGAGTATAAGCATTCCACTGTTGTTGGTAGTTACGAGGAGATTCCGGAAGAATCCCTTGCGGCTATGACTAGTATTGACCCTGACGGTAACCCTATGGACGGTAATTTGCCCGAGTTCGCCACTGAGGTTCCTGAAGAAAATGATATACCAGATGAAGAGTTTTTGAAAAAGTTTGATCTGTCCGAAGTACCTGAAATAGTTAAAGACGGGATGATACAGTTGTTATTGGATAACAAAGATCGTTTTGCAACGCATGTGTACGACGTAGAAAGTAATGATTTGTTAGAATTCCAACCGGACATACCCTTAGATACAGAATTACCGACCACAAAACAGTTCAGAATTCCCCACGAGATGGCAGTCGTGCTTGAATCGCACATCCAGAGCATGCTAGAGAATAAAATAATTGTGGAAGGCAATTCACGTTTCACTTGCCCAATATTTTGCATAAGAAAAGCGGGAAATGAAACCGAACCGGTTTCTTTAGCTAATACGCGATTTATTGCTGATTTGAGAGTTCCAAATAAATTCGTTAAGGATGCTTCATTTGGCTTACCCAGAATTACGGATATTTTGCAAAAATTGAGTCGCGGATATTGGTATTCGGTTTTCGATCTGAAATCATCATTTTTCCAGATAAAAATCAAGGGCGAATATCGGAAATTTTTCGCATTTTTATCACCATTGACGGGAAAATGTTATTTGTTTAATCGTATACCCATGGGCGTAGTATTTGGAAGTAAAGCCTTTTCATATTGGATGTCGAAGTTATTCGTCGTCGACTTATTTCCGTTCGTTATTAATTTTGTTGATGATTGCTACGTTAAGGGCGAACAGCCGGATCCCCGCGATCATTTGGAACAATTACGTCAGGTGTTTGCGCGTCTCAAGGAACACAAGGTTAAATTGGGTAGTTCGAAGTCCGTTTTCTTCCGAAGGTCCATTGAGGTATTGGGTTATGTAGTTTCTGGGGATAAGATAGAGCCGCAGCAGAAGAAATTGAAGGCAATTGAATGTTTGGAGAGGCCTGAGAACGTGAAGGAGTTGCGTTCGCAGCTTGGATTGTTCAACTATTATAAATGCTTCTACTTTTCGTTTGGTGATCTGATTGCTCCGTTGACAAAGTTGTTGAAGAAGAACGAGGTTTGGAATTGGGGAAAAGAGCAGGAAGAAAGTTGGCTGAGATTGAAAACAGAGCTTACGCGAAAAGATAGTCCAGTTTGCATTTATATGTATGATCCCAGCAAAACTTGCTATATTTTTGTTGATGTGAGTGAACTAAGCATCGGTGCAGCTGTTATGCAAGAATTACCAAATGGAAAATTGGGAATAATTTGCACCTATAGTAAAGTTTTAAGCCAACCTTTTTCCAAGCAGAGTTCCGTTTTGCGAGAATTATATGGATTGTATGATGTGTTGCAGAGTCCCGCTATTTCGTACTACACTTGGGGTCAGAAAGTCGTTATTTTTAGCGATTGTAAGAATTTGATTTACTTAAGGAAAAATCGGAATCTCAGCTCGAAGTTGTATCGAATTGGTTTGTTGATTGATAATCCCCAGTATGAGTGGCGACATATTAGCGGGTCTATAAACTATCTGCCAGATATCTTATCAAGGCCTAAGGCAGAAGTGATTGCAAGGACTAGGCCAATGGAATTGACAGAAGAAGAAGCCGAATTTTTAGCTGCAGGTGTGGTTCCAGGAGATGGTGACCTATCTAGTCAGAACGAGTTTAATCTGATGGTTGCAAAGGCGGCACATTCTGCAGATGGCGCTGCGCGTTTGATTCAAGGATCTAGCGACTTTTTAGGTCTCGAACGTAATGATTTGTTGAAGGCTCAGGCGGCAGATTCGGTTATAGCAGCTACTGCGGCACTTTTGCGTTTGCATGGGTCGCATTGTGAAGCTGCAGAATTTTGGAGAGATTATTACAGGGGTGATTATTTTGTCCACGCGTCGGAAGATTTTGTCCGTACGTCGGAGGTGCATGGAAGTGGCCGTCGTAATGTTGACGTCACAAATAGTAGTTTAGATGAAAATGGTTCGATTTCACAAAGTGGTTGTCGTAATGTTGGCACCACGAACTGTCGTAATGTTGGCAGTCAAAAACCGATCGGTAAAAATAGTTTGGGGACGCCTGAACTGGACGTCCAGCGGTTACCTGGAGTCCCGAATTTCCAGCGGTTACCTGGAATTCATGATAGTGAATCGACCAATAATTTACCATGCAAAACCCCTACTGATTTTGAAGTTTTTATGTTCCGGGATATTTTGCCCGATGTTGAACGCATACTTAAGCAGAAAATGGCACCATGGTTGAATGAAATTCGATCAGAATTGATTTTGTATGATGGCGTTTTGTATAGGCTAAGGTATAATCCAGAAGTATCGAAAAGGGAAAACAAAAATATGCGCGCACACTTAACATCTCAAGTTATTTTACCCTCTTCGATGGTTCCGGGAATACTGAAGTTATTTCATGAGCATTTGATCTTATCAGCCCATGCTGCTTCAGAGAGAACTTTATGGCGTTTGCGGAATTTTTGCATTTTTGAGAATACGAGTACAAAGGTTCTCGAGTTGGTACAGAATTGTGACCTTTGTGGCCGAGCAAATCCTCAGATTCCAGCATCAAAGCCATTTTTGAGGCCCAATATTTTCCCTCACCAACCTTTTCTCGTTTGGTCAACAGATGCATGTGGGTATTTTAGAATTACTAGCGCTGGAAATCGGTACGTTTTGCTAGCGGTCGAAGTTTTTAGTTCGCATTGCGTCCTAAAAGCTGTCCCAAGTTTAGATGCTGAGACGACGTGCAAGTTCTTTTGGGAGAATGTGTTTAGTTATTATAACTTGCCAGAAGCTATTCTCAGTGATCATGGTTCAAATTATGACAGTACCCTATTCAAAGATTTCTGTGAACAACTGGGCATTCGGAAGATCTTTTCTAGTCCCTACAGTCCCCAGACAAATTCTGCTTCAGAGGGGAAAGTCCGTGTTTTAAAGAAAATCTTAAAGCAAATGTGTTCGGAAATCACAGATTCAGATTGGGATCAGTATTTGCCACAGATTCAAATGACCCTGAATAATTCGTTGAGCACTGCCAGGAATTATTCAAGTTTCATGCTTTTGCATGGAACTACCGGACGTACTTTGTTTGATGTTGGGATTAAGAAACCAGTTTTTACTTACGCGGAAAGTTATGAAACGTATGTAACCCAGTTGGTGCAGAGAATTTTTGAAACTAATCAGCTTTGCCTTCAGACCCTGATGAAAGAGAGAGAGAACCAGGCATTTCAGTACAACAAGAATGCCAAGGAGGTAAGCATTGTTGTTGGAGACATCGTTTATTGCTTGGACAAGACACCGCACGGGCAGAAATCATCTTCATTCCCATATATTGGTCCATATTTAGTGTTGACTGAAGTTCACAAAAATGTTTTCATTTTGGGTTCTTTAACTGACACTAAGTATAAACGCAGGACAGTTAATGCTAGACTGTTGAAAAAGGTGGGAAATAACGAGTTGTTTTTGTCCCAAAATCCGAGATTCGCAAGTACTCATGACGACTTGAGTAATGAGATTTTGGAGAGAACCGAAAATGATGCACAAAAGGGTGTAATTGGGGAGACAGTAGTTGAAACTGAAAATCCGCGTTATGACTTGCGACCTCGATTAAAACAACAGTTAGTGTTGGGACCCGTTGGAGTGACACTAGTTTCAGTTTCTAGTGCGCCCATTCCTAACATGATTTTGCCTACAAGTTCAACAATTGCTCGAGAAGTTGCGGAAAATAGTAATGAAAATTTGCCACTCACCGGATGTGATGTGATGAGCGAGGCGGAATCCGGTCCATCCGGGGTTGGAGTCCAAACTTCGGAAACTTTTCCGGATTCGGGAGATAGTGCCTTGCTGAGTAGATTTGGCGTTCCACGGCAGGCTGGCAGTGATGATGTTGTTGCTTCTGCTGAGCTGCCGTTGGACGGAGAAACTTCGACCTTTGACTACCCTCAAGCTGAGGTTACTCAAAGAGGAAATATTGCCAAATCCCCGTTGATTGTTAGAGCAGAAAGAGAAGACGTAGGCCCCAGTAGGAGTCCTAGTACACAGGTCATACCAGCTACTTATAGGAATAGCACTAGTGATCACCGATACAGTTTGCGACGGTTGCCCCGAAAGGATTATCGTGTCTGAGTTTATTCACTACTTTGCGGGTGGTGATGCTTTTTATTTGTGCTGTAGGTTAGTTTGTGAAGTCGTGCTTAAACCTTCTGTGCCACGATTAACGAGTTTTCCTAATAGTGTTCTCTCTGATCAATAACGACTATGTCATATGTGTAAATATTCAAAATTAAGAAAACAACAAATGAAAAAAAAAAATGTACATGTTCCGATCCAATTCCTGATCTTTGTGCCGATCCAGTATTCCTGTTGTCCTCCTAGATGCATGCTAGAAAATAATGGTACCTTTAAGTTTTCTTCCTTCTTTCTAACTTTCCTACACCTTCTTACCTTTCTTGTCCTGTACGAAGAAATTAAAGCAGTCTGGCTAAGTGAAAGTGTGAAATGAGACACTCAGTGATGGAACATCAACGGAACTTTAAAGGAGGCAAGCAATTCATGTGATGCTCATTGAACGTACGACACAAATTCTCGAAAAGCATTATATACCTTTATTTGTGACGCTTTCTCGGTCTATTGGAGGACGATGATGATGAGCTTGACGTGGACGTGGAACTGTCGGAACTTTCTGACGTTGTTGGCTTCCGATTTCGCTTTTTCTTCTCGGCTGCAGCAGTCACTACCGGTGTGATAGAAGCACTGGACTTTTCTGCTTCAGCGGAACCAACCACGGGTTCTACTTTCTCTATCCTCGCCCGCTTCAGATCAGCTTTTAGCTTGTTTCCACTATATCCCGCCGGGGCAATGACCTCGAAGGAGAGCCTCTCCCCTTTCCCTTGAGCAGGAATGGAAACGGTGTATTTCGCCAATGATTCCTTGCGGGGAGTAACTGTGATTTTACGGCTCATGGTTCCGCAGTAATGTTATAACTTAAACTAACATTGAACTAACGTTGGAACAAAGAATATATGTAGAGGGTTTCACTAATTCTTGATCTCGTGAGCATTGGAAGAACCCGATCCGTAATCTAGACTTTCAGTATGGTTCCCCAAGGAGAACAGTTTTGACCATGATTGACTTGAATCGTGCAGATTAAGGCCCAGGTATTCGGAGGGCAGTTCCTCAGGGAAAACTTTACCTGTGATGTACGTGACCAGAATAGTGCGGGACATTGACTGCTAGTGGGTGAACTTCAAACAGGACAAATTCGCTTTCCTTTTACTTTCACTTTCCTATCTTACCTTTATTTCTTGACCATTGTTGCATCTTTTTGATCGGAATCTCGAACTGGATCTCATAGCTCAGTATATTTACTATTCAGACTTACCTTGTTTATCTTCAAGATCGATAGAATTTTTGGTATCGTTTAGATTTATTTGCGTTTGATTTCTTTTGATGTATTAACGTAGCTTACCGTAGGACGATATTCAGGATATCAGTATTTCCGTGCTGAGGTTAGTACGTAGTACCAGTCTGAAACAATTTTGCAAACTTTACTGTAGTTGTACTTAAAGGACAAGTGATATGTTTTACGCTACGCTTATATTTAAGGAGGGCGGCCTTGTAATCTTTTTCCTCATTATTCAAACAGGATGTTTCCTCATCATTCAAACAGGATGTTCAGTTGTATTTTGGCAAACTTTGGTTACCAGGTTATCGTGCCCTTGTTCTGTACGACTACGTGTTCTCAACGTATGCGGGTTCATTGTTTTACTGGGCGAACTAAGGAACAAACGGGTATTTTCCCAGTGAAAGTTAACCAATAGAATTGAACTCGGAAAACCCCCTTTTCGCCCGGAGTTATTACGGACAAAGTTTGAAAAGGGAGAGTTTCGGGGTTTGTTCCTCAGATTCGATCCGGCATTTACTCTGTGCATTTATACTCTTGTGTATTCCTTCAGTGAGTGATTTCTTTTTCTTTTTAACAAAGTAGATTGCGGCTAAATTCTTGCTAAGTACTTTCTTTCTTTGGTAGAATAAATCTAAAAATCTCACCCACATCTTGAGTAAACTTAAACTCTGTAAACTCATAAAATACAGCTATAATACAGTTTGCTTTACTTGCTCGGTTAAATACCCTAGAAACCGGGAACCTGGAGTTCAAGGGGGGACTCATTGGTTCTAGCTCCTCGGCAGACAAAGATCCATACGGGACCTCAGTCTGTGTGGAGTAGGGGGTGGCCTTAGGGGTAGTAACCGGGGACCTGGAGTTCAAGGGGGACTCATTGGTCCTAGCTCCTCGGCAGACAAAGATCCAATGCTGTATGGGACCTCAGTCTGTGTGGAGTAGGGAGTGTTTTACGTAGGAATCAATCTAGTGGTCATTGTGTCTGTTTCGGGACACTGGGTCACTAGGGTCTAGCAGTCTATTGTTCATTGCCGGGACCACGGGCTGTTAGTACCAGGGCTAAAACTAAAATTAATAAAACGATAGGGTTGTGAAGTGTTTTTGACGGAAAGTAATAATCAATTTTAGTTCCACTCTCTGTGTATTTTAACCGTTCGGAAAACGTATAATTTGTCCGTCAGTAATGTAAAATAAACGTTGTCCTGAATTCGAAATTCTGTTTGATGCTAAAATGGAAGCATCTTAGTTTGGTCCTATAATGTGTATTGGTGGAATCACGCTACCACTTTCATTCATATTCCTTTGATTTAAAGTGGCTTTTATCCGCTTGACTTAATCTCTTTCATTACTTCAACGGATATCATATTTTGCAGCGGCGAATATATTATATTATTATTTTATTTCCACCACACACATTATACTGGACTGACCGAGCTGAACCATACAAAAAATGAAATAAAATAAATAAGGGAGTTATTTTTATTTTGCTAAATTAAAGGGTAGGGCGGGTGGGTGGAAAAAAATTTATTTGTCGTGACTACGAACAAAAAATTTGGACGTGGGTCCTCCTTATTATGAGAAAATAAGGGCTTACAAAAATAAACTTCCCACTTCTGATACCGTTGTTAAGTGGATGTGAGATCGAATCCCACTGTTGAGACCATTGTTAAGAATGTTATCCCACTTCTGGACCCCATTGTTAAGATGTTGAACGTGGAGGAAGTTTCCAACCCCTGTTCTTACACCTTGTTGAGAGGATGGACGAGTGGAGGCGGGGTTTAATGAAGATAAGGCTCCTGAGGTGTGGGCTGAAGACATTCTGACACCGTAGGTGCCCACTAGCCCCAGGACCAGTCAGGAAACCGGACAAAAGAGACAAGGGAAAGTCTCAGGGAATTCCATAGCTCAGCCGCAGTCAATCCAGAAATCCCTAATCAAGCTGGTTCACACATCCTAGCGAAGCTGGAATTCACATATCCAGTCAAGCCCGAGGCCTACTAGCCGAGATGGACCATAACGTCTATAGTTAATTTATCTCATGTAAATCGTGTACAAGAGTGTGACACATATAATATAGCACTAATGGGTCCCTAACTAAATATATAAACTGGTCCTTACCATAAATTATAATATAGCGTAACGGAGGTCTTGCTCCGACCAAGGATGAAAGAGAACTCTCTTGGCTGCGGATTCATTCCGTAGCCAAAATACTTAGAATGAAATGGATCAAAGCCTGACCTCGGATTAGCGAGCAGCTAACTGAAGCTAGGATAAAGACCGAGTGACCTATTGTCACGATGCCGGGAAATTAATGATGGTGATGGAAACCGAAGAGATATATAGAAAAGTAGGCGATAGATGGAGGGAATAACTAGGAGGACTATTGCAGAGCAAAGTGCTATGGGATGTCTCCATAACAAAAGCAGCACAGACCTGAAAAATTGAAAACCTATAAACTTATTGCTTCCACCGAGACACACGCTTCCCTCGTTGGGTTTTGACAGTGATCTGGGTTGTAGCAAGAACATTTACACCGATAGAACCTCCACCTCCGTCTTTGTGTCTCACGCGCCGATACCCCCACAAAACTGTGCAGAGCTAGAATTACTTGTTGAGCTTTGAATTAACGCTCGTCAACTTCCTTCTTAGCCGTTGCGTATTGAGAGGAAAAGACCGTTACACACTGACGTCACAATGTTAAACAATAAATAGTCCCTTACTCTCAACTTTTCTTCTCCGGGGCTCTGCTGCGATGAACTTGTTGTAGAGTTAACTGAATTGAGATGTTCCGCGAAGCTCCTAACCTCAGCTCGTTTGCATCGGACAGGGCTTCATGAACCGTTTGATTCGAGGACGCCTTCATACCGTCATCCCGCAGATCCCAACTTACTCAGCCTACCAGCTTACTCAGAAACGAACCGGGCTCCGACCCCGACCCTGGACATGGTAAAAATTTCAGTCAATGAACCCGGCTCCGACCCAGACCCCTTCTCGTATTCTGGTCCTTTCTGAGCTTTCAACGGTCTGTTGTTTTATCAAACAAATTCAAGGCAAAATTTGATCAAATTTTGCCCTCCGTTTAAGGAGGATTTAAAGTCGTGACAGTCTCAGATCCCTAGCCTATATATGGCTTTTTCGCCATCCTTCCGAGTCCTTTTCCCTTCACACATCAATTCGTAACTTTTGACAGTCAAGCTAACAACTTCAAAAATTTTAATTTTTCCTTATAGGAACAGTAAATACACTTAAAGTTGAAGACCCAATGGCAAAACTTAAAAAAATAACGGTCCGTTTTGCATAAGAATCTGCCGTAATTTCCGAAAGCCGGAGTTTCTTCCCCATTATCAAACAACAATATCCAACGTGTTTTTTCTTTCATCTTTTAATTGTTCGATTTAGTTATCATTAGGTTCTCAAGTAGATTGTCGGTAATGTAGTTTCTCCCCTTTTTTATTTATTTTGGCCCTCTAATATATTCCTAGAGATAATCAACAATAGTAAGATGTCTGTATTTATAACAAGACCGCAGGTTTCGATGGGATCCCAAAAACCTAATATTTGACCCGCCAGATCCAGTCTTCGCCAGGCTAATCATTAGAGAAAACCAAGTTCAGATATACCTACATAAGCCATATCTATTTTAAAGATACTGACCAAAATTTCCTGCTTTACTTCTGCCTAATTTCCGGTTTAGGCCGAATTCCGAGTGAAGTACTTGTCCAGCAAAGAAAGAACATTCAGAATCAAATTCGGCGTATGGTATCTCCTTATCCCTATAAAGAACAATCAGTTTCAAATAAAACTTTAACTTCTAAAAAAAGGGGTTACAAATGTTTTGCATATTCGTGTTCACCGTGTCTTTTTACCCCATAATCGACTATCACATTAGCTGTTTAAAAATATTTTGTTTGCCCCTTAATCTGAACCCCCTCACCCACCCCTAAATGTAAGGCTACAGAGCCCATCTACGAACTTGACCCTACCTTAACTTTTACGATGTCATAGGTATCCCTCCACTGACGTTTTGGGATCCCAAAAAGGAAACACCTACATTTTTGCACGTTATCTACCTGTCACATTTCAAGAACAAATGATGTGACTACTCAACTCGGTGGTTATTGTTAAATGTCGTTCTAGTACCCTACGCGACAATTCGTGTCTGATCCAGGAAGTGGGTCATTTGAAGGGACTTGGGGATTTAAGTCCATTAATCCTTTTTCTTGTTTGTCTATTCCCAAAGATTCATCTCTAGCTGGAGATTTTCGAGCCGGCGAGGGGGTTGTCCCCAATTCTTACTACAAACTCTTTCTAGAAATGATCTTTTCCCTATAAAATGGATCAGAAAAAACTTTTCGAAAATACCATTACTTTCCACCCGACACTAAGCGATTCTCATGTTAGTGCTTGTCGATGTATATCAGGCCTTCCTGCTCTCCGACACGGCGGCTGGGCGCAAAAGATTTGAAAACTGAACGTGCCTTGGCTAAAAAGTGGGAAAACCAAGCAAATAAAAGAAGTAATAAACAGAAGATTATCACATCCTATTTGTGAAAGAGCTGGCAGCGGACAATGAAGATTCCGGCAAACTTTTCGTTGGGTGACGGGAAAGCTCGGCAAGGCTGAAAAAGCGCAAGAAATTTGTAGTTACGAAACGAAACAATGGAGAAAGCTGGGAATTTTAGAAGCTTAGAATTCTATATGGGAGCTAAGTATACTATAAAAGGCAGAATAAGCAAGAGGTGTCTTTAGAAAATGTAAAAATCTAGTAGGCCTTCTTATCCCTTGAAATTAACGATTTTCTTGTTGGCGCTCTTCGACTCCATCTATACTTGCCGGTCTCCGAAGCAGAGATTCTGGGAAAGTTACTTGAGCACTGTACGCACCACGGTTAAAGAACGGAAGAACTCAATAAAAACAAGACCAAAGGTTTCGATGGGATCCCAAAAATTCAATATCTGAGCCAGACAACTGGGTCTTGTCTTAGCCAAATCCAGTCACCGCCAGACTCCTTGAACATTTTTACAATTAAAATTCAGAAACAGATTAAGGCCAAATAGCTAATCATCTGAGAAAAACTTCCTGCCACTACCACCAATTCCCGATTTCGGCCAAACTCCAGAACTAGTTGTCCGGCGAAAAAAAGAAAGCTCAAAATGAACTCAGGGTATCTTCTTTCCCCACTAACGAACATCTAATCAACTTCAAAGAAAAATTTAACTTATAACGAATTTTCCGACTCCAGCCGGATTCCGGTCGAACTATAAGTCTGGGTAAAATATGATTGTCACACACGGATTCAGCATCTCTTCTTACCCCTAAATCGGTTGTCTAATCAACTAGAAATAAAACCTTAACTTCTACCAATTTTCCGGTTTTGGCCGGATTCCGGGCGAACTACATGTCCGGATAGAAAATTGTTTTCACATAAGTGTTCACCATGTCTTCTTGCCCGAAATCGAACATCTAATCAACTTCAACTTCAACTTTTAATTTTAACAAACTTTCCGGTTTGGGCCGGATTCCGGGCGAACTAGTTGTCCGTCGAGAAAATGGTTTTCACCACCGTGTTCAGCATGTCTTCCTACCCCTAAATCGAACATCTAATCAACTTAAAATAACACTTTTACTTTTAACAAACTTTCCGGTTTTGGCTGGATTCCGGGCGAACTACATGTTCGATGACAAAATGGTTTTCACCATCGTGTTCAGCATGTCTTCTTACCCCGTAATCGACTATCACATTAGCTGTTTTAAAATATTTTGTTCGCCCATTAATTTGAAACCCCTCCCCCACCCCTAAATGTAGGGCTGCAAAGCCCATCTACGAACTTCACTGGTCCGACGACCCAACGAATCCTCACACCAAGTTTCATCAAAATATCTCATTCCCTTCGAGAGTTATCGTGCTTACAGACGGATGGACAGACGACGGACGGACAGACGGACAACTTTTCGATGTCATAGGTATCCCTCCACTTACGTTTTGGGATCCCAAAACGGAGTCCGAAACCTACAAGACAGACTTGTTAGCCTACCCAAGCCTTACAAAATAAGAACAAAATTTTGAGGCTTTTCAGGCCCTTATTTTTAGTAGAATTGTAGGCAAGCGTACGCAGACTTTGAAGCTTTCGGCCTAGTTGGCGCAACTTGTAACGGCTCTATTCGTATCGGCCGTAAAGCTCTCAATAAAATGTCGAAGTGGAAAACGAAACAATGGCGAGTGACAGGGATTCCTTAAGCTTATAATTCCATAAGGGAAGGATAATATGAGGGTAGAACACGTTGCCTACTAAAGAAAATGCAAACATAAAAAGTGTAAAATATGACTTACCAACTGGATGTTCATATTGTTACAGTCAAAGAAATAATGGTCTGTTTCATAAACGGCTTTTTGCACTTCTGCTCCTTTAACTGAAAAGGCTGAGTACATATAGGTTGAAAAAAGTCACCACCTTTTCCACAGAGTAAAAAAAAACCGGTTTTCTGCAGAACCTGTGTGAAGAAAATGTCGCAATCCCGTCTTGGCTCACCGTTCTGGTTTTAGAGAAAAGTAGAATTGCGAACACATGATAAGGATATCTCCGCCGGATTTTCTTCATTTTCCTCATAAAGTTGAAAAAATCTAATTTTTTAAAGTGCGAACACACGATCAGGATTTCCCAGCCGGATTTCCTGCATTTTCATCATCAAGTTGAAATTTTTTTAACTTTTCTATTTGGAAGTGATGATGGTGTCGAAAATCCGGGCAGGAATTCCGGCCTGGAAGCACCAGACCCTGATTGTTTGTCCAAGGCAAGATCGAGGAAGAGCGCAATACGCCCTTCCTAAAATCATATGACGAATTGCCACCAGATGCGCTAGAGACACAATAATAACCACAGATCAGA
Organism: Branchinecta lynchi; assembly: GCA_023053575.1. Classification (NCBI taxonomy): domain Eukaryota; kingdom Metazoa; phylum Arthropoda; class Branchiopoda; order Anostraca; family Branchinectidae; genus Branchinecta; species Branchinecta lynchi. Next base: position 10,377,626 of record JAKZAP010000015.1, read on the forward strand.
TCTTGGCATAGGGAATAAGAGATTCGGCTTTCGGTTCACACTGGTTCATTAGCCCCGTTTAAAATTCAGTCAGCACTGAAGTCGGAAGCCAGAAATGACAAAATTCATGAAGTTTGACATATCCGAGTTCGGTAGAGCACAAATAGCGGCAGAAGCATTTAAACAGTTTTAAACATGGCCAGGCCTAGGTGGCAAACATAAATGAACTGAAAACAGCCAAAGAAACTTTGTCAACAGGGACGTCGCTAGCCAAAACTCGAGGGGGGGGGGGGGCGCGCCCTGCCAACCATTTTAGCTTTTCGTCGCACATGTAGTAATAAAATATGCGATACCTTGCAACCGTAGAAGTCTGAAGAAGCCTAGTTGAATCTACGAGCTAAGGGGCGGTTTGAAGGGTTTGGGCATGGGAGGTTGCTCCCTCAAAATATACGACAGATTTCCAGCAAGGCTCAAGAGTCATACCAGTTGGAGATAGCCAAGAAATGTATCATCGCATGCTAGAAACTGTGCGAAATTACACAAACTTAAGGTGAACGTCACTAGTAATAGTAACAGGAATTCGCTACCGCAATATCCCGCCCCACAGTGGTTCGTGATGTTTTTCAAGTAGGCTATGACTTTTTTCGGGCAAAACATGACAATAAAATCTAGATTTTAACGTAACCCAGGCCCCGAAATTCCAAGCCTAAAACACGAATGAAATGACGCGAGCTTCCAGTAAATAGCCTACTACAAAAGGCGCCGCCGGCAAAATTATTTTGTGAAATCCTGTCTGGTCAGAATACGTCTTTTCGGATCCAAAATGAAATTAAGAGCCATTTAGCACGGACCTGCCCGTCTGTTCATGACGAATCCAGAAAATGTGAGACTTTAAGCTGGAAGTTGGTAATGTGCTTCAGTTTGACCGTTGCCGAAAAAGAAGTACTGATCATCCAGAAAAGAAAAACGTGAAACAGAGCAGTCTCTCTGAGTCTCAAGTTAAAAAATAAATAAAAATCAAATGACCTGTTGCATCAATCAGGCCCGTCATTACACCGTCGCTCATTGCTCACGAAGCCGATTTCTTTTTAAACGTCGCACTATATAAACTAGAACCTAACTAATTCTTAAAATTGTACGCCACAAGCAAAATAAGCCTGTTTTTTACATGAATTAAAAGATATTGGTACATAACAGATCGTGATAAAATTGTCAATCTGGCAAGCTGAAACACGTGGCTGAGAATTCAGAGGCTAAGAGTCTCAAACGCTCGAGAACCCAGAACGGCCTAGGTCCGAGGTGGATGTCAACTCGGTTCCTTGGTAACCCTGAACTAGCCTTACTGACTTTTTTGGGCGCACTGCCAGTCCTCCCCTGAGCTTTCCTGGGTGAGCGCCCATTTATCTGAACTTTTGTGTTCGGGTGCTCTACGAGCGTACAGTTTAGCTATTTCTTTTTGGTCGTATAGCGCCCAGATTAGCTTAACTTATATGGTTCAGATTAGCTTTTTTCTTCCCCCCTCCCCCCATAGCAACGTCCCTGCTTGTCAAACGTACACCGCGAAGTAACGAGTCGTTGTTTACTTTACTCTAGCGCACAATCTCTAAACTCTGGCTATGAGAGCGGCTTTAGCCTGAAGAGGACCCTTCCCAAGAAGGGCCGAAATATAGCGCTAATAAAAATGTAGCTAACGTATCTGGTTTGCAGTGTATACTTATTAATATTTATTTGGGTCTAGGCGAGACCCCACCTCCGAACACAAGGCAAGACCCTCCCTCCGGACACCCCCCCCCCCTGGTGCAAACAAAGAATCGACCCCCCCCCCCCCCCCCCTATCCTTTACATTCAATATGAATCCAAAACATTTAACTTGACTTCCCGTGATCTTAAGTCAAGTGGGTTACTGGTACAACAATAAAAACTAACGGCACCTAACTGCAGCTTCCTCGCTAAGAAGGTGAAGGAATTGGGAAAGGATTTGTTCGGGGAGGGGGGGGGGGGGGAGGGTCGTTACACTGACTGGCACGGGATTTGATTAAATATTTCACTTTAATACCTCTCTGACAACAGCTTAACGTGAATGCGTGTGTTCGTTCACTTCAGCAATTATTATGTCACCATCAACGCTCAACTTCGCTTTACACTCCCCTCCCTTGTTTATCTTTGTTCTGCCTGTGCTTAACGCATTCAAAACTAAGAACACATCCAGCCACCACTTTTTGCTTCACACAAACATACCCTTTCTGCACGCACAGCTTATTCTTACATTTGTTACCGGATACCGCGTCCAGTTATCCTTATCCTACTCTTATTTATCCGTCAGTAGGTACACAAGCTAATCTGGGTACCCAGCTAATCCCTTGTACTATCCGTGGCGTAGGGATTATTGGGACTAGGAGGTTCTTTTGGGACTGTCTTTTTTATTTATGCGGGGGGGTCGCCAAGTTTTTTTTTGGTACCGGGGGTTTTGGAGGGGTGGGGGGGGGTCTTCGGGTGGAGGGAGTACAGGAGGGGGGGGGAGTGTCCAGGAGGGTTTTAGCCGGAATCCGGTTCGTCATATCAAGAACAAAGAATCCAATACAACCTCCGTCTTTGGTCTCATGCAGCGACTTTGGATACCCCGATCAAACTGAACGGAACTAGAGGTACTTGCTATGAGGTTTGAGTTGATACCCGTCTAATTCCCTCTTCAACGGTGCGCATAGCAGATAAAAACAATGGTAGACAACCAATTAGCTGTAAAGGACGACTCAGACGGCGTTCGTATTCTTCTGCAGGGTTGTACTGCGATATAGCTGGTTGTAGAGGTAACAAATTACGGTGCTCTGCATAGCTCCTCCGCTCATTTGTATCGACTAGGGTATCAGAATATATTCGACTCAGCATGGTCGTATTACAGAGATAGGGAGACGGAGGTTCTTGTGATTATTTGTTCTTGCCCATATGGAAGGCAACCCTAGAGGACAGAGATAGCGTCATTTTATATTGTCATGCATTCCTAAAACTAAATTACCTTCGTGGTGCTAAATGGATCAGTCAACTGACATTCTAAGAAAATAAACAAGAATAAACTATAACATTTTAATTCATCTCGCTACAACAGGGAAAAATAAGTGAACAAGAAACCCAATACCAAAAAAGCATGAGCAGTTTATCGCAAAATTAATAAAGTTAGTAATTATAACAATAACATATATGATTGCGCCAAGAGAACAAGTCAGCTAGGATTTTCTCCAACGATATTATTAATCAAAACCACTGAAAAGAAATTCAAACCCCATGCCCTTTTCAAGACCAAAGTTAACCAAATCGGCCATATTCCTGTTCAGCGCTTCCAAGCGGACTAGTTTCTGTTAATCCCCCCATGCCTCACCATCATTATTTGTATCAGACATGGTAAAATAGATCCACAGGTTAGTAAGTGGAAAACCTGTCATCTGTGTCCTAGGTATTCGAGGTTTTGCATATGTTTCAGCAGCAGAAAGTGAAACTGACCCACTACCCTATGGATTCGACTTTTTACTATGTCTTAACCAACACTTGTGTAGACATAGTAAAAAGTCGAATCCATAGGGTAGTGGGTCGCTTTCCCTTTCTGCTGCTAAAACAGATGTAAAACCTCCATTACCTGGTACACAGATGACAGATTTTCCACTCACTAACCTGTGGATCTATTTTGCCATGTCTGATCCAAGTAATGACGGTGAGGCATGGGGGGATTAATAGAAACTAGTCCGCTTGGAAACGCTGAACAGGAATATGGCCAATTCATAAAAAGTCCTCTCATGTCAAACGACACAATCGAGCAGGTAGAACAGCAGTTGTGTCCAAAATGAAATCTCAGCACTAGGTGTCTCCTGCAGCAATCTTCACAAGTTACTCCCCAAAATACGATACATAAGGTAAGCTGCTAGAAACAATTATTTTATTGCAGGTTCATTTCTTCTGGGTCTAGGCAACCCCCCTACTATCCCCATCTGGCAAATCTCCCCTCCCCAGTAATAAAGCCCACTGCGCCCCCTCCTCCCCCCCCCAAATGCAAATACATGGGAAATTTGAAAATCTTCTTAAAACTACATTTTTGACTGAAAGTTCTTAAGGATTTTCTCTAGACACGCGATTTAAATGTAAACGCGTGACGGCGTCTCGCTGTCCACTCGCCTCTATATACACTTTTCAAAAAAATATATTTTTTTATTACTTGACTATGTATGTGGGGGGAGGTGGCACCAGGGGGGTCGCCATTTTATTTTGCGGGGGTTAAGTCCGGGGGAGGGGTCACCGGGAGGGGGTAGTAGGGTCCGATATTCCTTCAGCCCAAGCTGACTGCCAATCATATTTGACGATGCAAAAGGGATAAGTCAGCTACATTTTATTAGAGCTATCTCGAGGCAATCTTGGCAAGGGTCCTCCAGGCTCAGGCCACTTAAGCTGGAAAATGAACTTGATAAGGACTTCGTCCGTAAAAATTGGATGGAGCTGGTGCTGTGATTTCATTCTGGACACGGCGCCGTTTATGCTGTTCTGTTGGGTCGTCTAAAGGGTAGGGATTCTTCTGTATTTTGGTTTTGGAGTCACCTGTCTCTTCTTCTTTTTTTCCAGCCAAGATGGATACTTGTCGGCGGCATGCATAGGCGATTTGAAGTTCCGTACTCTTTTTTCATGGCTCTAATGAAATTTAGCTCACTTATCCATTTTGCACCGTCAAATATAGTAAGTAAGTAAGTAAGTAAGTAATTTATTTATAACCCGCCGTTTTGAGAAAGCGGAGTAAATGAAGAAAATAAATAAAACACATAGCAGGATCCCATTTGTTGTAGCTTCAGCCTAACGATGACCCATGCCAAGAAGGACCGTTATAATTACTGGAAGAATATCTCAGCTGACTTGTCCGTTTTAGCATCATTTTCTTTATAGAAAATTTGCAGCCACCTTGAGCTATAGGAGTATTTATACTAATAATAATAACACAGTGCACATGAGTGCGTGCATCTCTACAAAATATTCGCGTTACTTCAGTCGATTATATTTCATCATTGGCAGATCCGTTTAGGACTAGAAAAACTTCCTCATCTTTCCTCCCCCAACAAAAAAAAACACACAATTCAACCCTGGTCTCAGTTGGTTAGCAGTTAGCACACCGGCTAACCGGCTTGGTTAGCACACCGGCAATTGAAGCCTAAGGTCGTGGGTTCCCATCCATCCCGCGGAATACTACACTGTAAAAAGTTTCTCCGAATAAGGATGCAGTATTTACTACTGGGATTAATCTTATCTCTATTGGGATAAAATTAATCCGAATTAGGGATAATCTTATCTCAATAAAGACAAGATTAATCCCAGTACTAAATACTGCAAGATTTTTTTTTACAGTGTACTCTCTTTCAGTATAACTCACATGACATAGAAGGAGGGCAGTTTACTTGGCCGTTAATTCCATTTCTTCACGAATCAGCTCTGCAAGTTTGGAAAAGCCCTGTAAAAAAAAAAACATAATTATTTTCGGTTAATGGCCCTTGCGATGAAGGGACGAAAAATCACTAGTATAAAGTTACTTTGACAAGGTATGATGCCCTTTTCACACGAATATCGAATGACTCACTACCCTGTCAAAAAAAAACTCCGCTTTCAGATACCTTAATGTTAAATTAATTTCAGAAAACTTAATAACTTCATCTGAAGTATTTGAATTCTACTCCATGGGATTTTAACTATCCGGATTCGGAACAAAACTCTCCGAATTCGCTGATGCGCAAATACTAAAGGCCGATGTGGGAGAGACTTTTTACAGTGTAGACTTGCGTCTTTGATCCGAATTCTCCGTTCAGAATTCTCGCTTCTCGTACAAATTACCGTTTTTGCTCCTCTGAGCTCCTCTTGCTCCTTGCTCCTCCATTCTCGATTTTGAAAAAACAACGATTTTGCAGCTCATCCGCAACCCGGTATACATGTAAAACGCAAGAAAATAGGAGAATTCGGAGGAGAATCGCGAGGAGAATTCGGATCAAAAACGCAACTAACAGTCTTTTAGCGATGATTATGACGATGAAATAACCATAAATCAGCTACTGTAGATGTATGCTGTCCACCCTTCTAAATAATAGTAACCATTATTTACTATTTTCATTCCAACCACATGAAAAGTTACTACGCTGACCGTTTCAGTCTTCTCGAAATAATAACTAGCAATAAGTATTTGCTTACCACGCTTAATTGGGAGCGTGGTTAGCTGGGTAAGTATGATCTCTGTGACGTGACTGACCCGATCAGCCCACGGCACGGTATTTTGCCGAAATAGGAAAATTCGTTCCAGCCTTGAAGCCAAGATCAGTGACGGCATGAGTAGTTACTATGGTAATTAGGATGGTAAGTAAGTAGGGGGGATTTTGTCACAGCAAGTGAACGAAATGGCACTGTCGAAAGACTGTTCACAAAAGCATACCTCTGGCATAGTTCTGCTGTTTCCCAATGATACAGGAGTCCGAAGTTATGTTAGTGATGCATCGTATAAGCAGATTGTCTACTCAAATCAAATCAATTCGTACGTCACTATATAAGTACACATCAATATATATGAACAAAAAAAAAAGAGCGTAACTGCCGAGTCAACTGCTACTTCGGTTTGCATCGAAACAACAGAAAAAAATAAAACAAAATAATTACACTATACTAAACGGTCAAACATATGTGCTAAAAAAACAACATAAAATCGTGTGTGGGTAGATGAATGGTAGATGAAGCGCTAAACAGTTTAACAAATGCCGGAACAAAGCTGTCTACCGAAATCCAGGTACCAAGTCTGGATGAAAATGATGAAATAATCTGGATCATGGTTAGACCGAAGCGGCTCCCGAAAAATTTTGCTAATATCGCAGTTGGGACTTTTTATTATTCTCCCGGACAGTCGGTGGCAGAAAAAAGCAAATTCACCGAAAAGCTCCAGCTGAGGCTTGACTACATTACGACGAAATACCCCCAAATCGGAATCTGTTTACTGGGCGATAAAAACGAACTGAATATTAAACATCTTTTAAGCCATCATGGTCTGAAACAAATTGTCAATCAACCAACGACAAAAGGCAATTCTAATTTAGATGTAATTTGTACTAATATGTCAGATTTCTACAATACCCCAGTTGTGTTGCCTCCGTTGGGAGGTAGCTACCATTATATGTTGAGCTTCAACCCCCTAAATTCACACAAAATAATGTACACAGTCCAAGAGATACAATACCGCCCCATCACGGATAATGACCTCGTATCGTTCGGCTCTTGGATAACCGAAGAAAAGTGGGAAGATTTGTATGCAGCTCCAACTTCAGATGAAAAAGCAAAAATTCTCCAGAACAAGAGCTACGAGCTCATATGGCACTTGTTACGAGTAGGCACGGCTCGGTTATGTCAATGACATATCTAGTGTTTGCTAGGTGTCTTCCCACCAAGTTTCATCTCGATCCCTCCACTCAAAGCGTTTCCCAAGATTTCCGGTTGCCCCCTCCAGCTCCCCCCAAAAGTCACCGGATCCGGTCCGGATTTTAAGTGGGTCGTCTGAGGCATGAGGTCGTTCCAAATATCAAGTTTCATCGAGATCCGGTCACCCGTTCAAAAGTTAAAAATACCTCAAGATTCCGGATTCCACCTCCCTCCACTCCCCCGACAGTGCCCGAATCGGCTCGGTCATGTCAATTATGTATCTAGTGTTTGCTAGGTGTCTTCCCACCAAGTTTCATCTCGACGCCTCCACTCATAGCGTTTCCCAAGATTTCCGGTTGCCTCCTCCAGCTCCCCCCAAAAAGTCACCGGATCCGGTCCGGATTTTAAGTGGGTCGTCTGAGGCATGAGGTCTTTCCAAATATCAAGTTCCATCGAGATCCGATCACCCGTTCAAAAGTTATAAATACCTCAAGATTCCGGATTCCCCCTCCCTCCACTCCCCCCACAGTACCCGAATCGGCTCGGTTATGTCAATGATGTATCTAGTGTTTGCTAGGTCTCTTCCCACCAAGTTTCATCTCGATCCCTCCACTCATAGCGGTTCCCAAGATTTCCGGTGCCCCCCCCCTCCAGCTCCCCCCAAAAGTCACCGGATCCGGTCCGGATTTTAAGTGGGTCGTCTTAACAAATATCAAGTTCCATCGAAATCCGATCACCCGTTCAAAAGTTATAAATACCTCAAGATTCCGGATTCCCCCTCCCTCCACTCCCCCCACAGTGCCCGAATCGGCTCGGTTATGTCAATGATGTATCTAGTGTTTGCTAGGTGTCTTCCCACCAAGTTTCATCTCGATCCCTCCACTCATAGCGTTTCCCAAGATTTCCGGTTGCCCCCTCCAGCTCCCCCCGAAAGTCACCGGATCCGGTCCGGATTTTAAGCGGGTCGTCTGAGGCATGAGGTCGTTCCAAATATCAAGTTTCATCGAGATCCTTTCACCCGTTCAAAAGTTAAAAATACCTCAAGATTCCGGATTCCCCCTCCCTCCACTCCCCCCACGGTTCTCGGATCGGGGAAGTGACTATTTCCAACTTAATCATTTGGGGTCCCTGATACGCCTGCCAAGTTTTATCGTCCTAGCTTATGTGGAAGTGCCCGAAGTAGCAAAACCCGGACAGACCGACGGACGGACAGAAATTGCGATCGCTATATGGCACTTGGCCGAAGGGCAAGTGCCATAAAAAACTGATAGACGAATATGAAAAATGTTTTCCAATTAAAAAATGAAGCGTTGTTACACTGACAGACCATATATAACGCAAGAAATAACAAGAGCTACGAGCTCATATGGCACTTGTTACGAGTAGGCACGGCTCGGTTATGTCAATGACATATCTAGTGTTTGCTAGGTGTCTTCCCACCAAGTTTCATCTCGATCCTTCCACTCACAGCGTTTTCAAATATTTCCGGTTCTCCCCTCCAGCTCCCCCAAAAGTCACCGGATCCGGTCCGGATTTTAAGTGGGTCGTCTGAGGCATGCTTTCCAAATATCAAGTTTCATCGAGATCCGGTCACCCGTTCAAAAGTTATAAATACCTCAAGATTCCGGATTCCCCCTCCCTCCACTCCCCCGACAGTGCCCGAATCGGCTCGGTCATGTCAATGATGTATCTAGTGTTTGCTAGGTATCTTCCCACCAAGTTTCATCTCGATCCCTCCACTCATAGCGTTTCCCAAGATTTCCGGTTGCCCCATCCAGCTCCCCCAAAAGTCACCAGATCCGGTCCGGATTTTAAATGGGTCGTCTGAGGCATGAGGCCTTTCCAAATATCAAGTTCCATCGAGATCCGATAACCCGTTCAAAAGTTATAAATACCTCAAGATTCCGGATTCCCCCTCCCTCCACTCCCCCCACAGTGCCCGAATTGGCTCGGTTATGTCAATGATGTAACTAGTGTTTGCTAGGTGTCTTCCCACCAAGTTTCATCTCGACCCCTCCACTCATAGCGTTTCCCAAGATTTCCGGTTGCCTTCTCTAGCTCCCCCCAAAAGTCACCGGATCCGGTCCGGATTTTAAGTGGGTCGTCTGAGGCATGAGGTCTTTCCAAATATCAAGTTCCATCGAGATCCGATCACCCGTTCAAAAGTTATAAATACCTCAAGATTCCGGATTCCCCCTCCCTCCACTCCCCCCACAGTGCCCGAATCGGCTCGGTCATGTCAATGATGTATCTAGTGTTTGCTAGGTGTCTTCCCACCAAGTTTCATCTCGACCCCTCCACTCATAGCGTTTCCCAAGATTTCCGGTTGCCTTCTCTAGTTCCCCCAAAAGTCACCGGATCCGGTCCGGATTTTAAGTGGGTCGTCTGAGGCATGAGGTCTTTCCAAAGATCAAGTTCCATCGAGATCCGATCACCCGTTCAAAAGTTATAAATACCTCAAGATTCCGGATTCCCCCTCCCTCCACTCCCCCCACAGTGCCCGAATCGGCTCGGTTATGTCAATGATGTATCTAGTGTTTGCTAGTTGTCTTCCCACCAAGTTTCATCTCGATCCCTCCACTCATAGCGTTTCCCAAGATTTCAGGTTGCCCCCTGCAGCTCCCCCCAAAAGTCACCGGATCGGGTCCAGATTTTAAGTGGGTCGTCTGAGGTATGAGGTCTTTCCAAATATCAAGTTCCATCGAGATCCGATCACCCGTTCAAAACTTATAAATACCTCAAGATTCCGGATTCCCCCTCCCTCCACTCCCCCCACAGTACCCGAATCGGCTCGGTTATGTCAATGATGTATCTAGTGTTTGCTAGGTGTCTTCCCACCAAGTTTCATCTCGATCCCTCCACTCATAGACAAGATTTCCGGTTGCCCCCTCCAGCTCCCCCCAAAAGTCACCGGATTCGGTCCGGATTTTAAGTAGGTCGTCTGAGGCATGAGGTCTTTCCAAATATCAAGTTCCATCGAGATCCGATCGCCCGTTCAAAAGTTATAAATACCTCAAGATTTCGGATTCCCCCTCCCCTCCTCTCCCCCCCACAGTGCCCGAATCGGCTCGGTTATGTCAATGACGTATCTAGTGTTTGCTAGGTGTCTTCCCACCAAGTTTCATCTCGATCCCTCCACTCATAGCGTTTCCCAAGATTTCCGGTTGACCCCTCCAGCTCCCCCCAAAAGTCACCGGATCCGGTCCGGATTTTAAGTGGGTCGTCTGAGGCATGAGGTCGTTCCAAATATCAAGTTTCATCGAGATCCGATCACTCGTTCAAAAGTTAAAAATACCTCAAGATTCCGGATTCCCCCTCCCTCCACTCCCCCCCACGGTGCTCGGATCGGGGAAGTGACTATTTCCAACTTAATCATTTGGGGTCCCTGATACGCCTGCCAAGTTTTATCGTCCTAGCTTATGTGGAAGTGCCCGAACTAGCAAAACCTGGACAGACCGACGGACCGACAGACCGACGGACGGACAGAAATTGCGATCGCTATATGGCACTTGGCCGAAGGGCAAGTGCCATAAAAACGATGATCCGTCTTAAACTCAAACTTTTCAAACAAGGGGAAAGAGAAGAGCTTCGAAGTTAAAAAGCAAAATCCGAAAAATGACAAGAAAAGCTGCTTCAAATGTTATTCCGAAAAGGTGACAGAGTTATTCGTAACTAAGCCCAAACAGTGGTTTAACAGTATTAAGAAAATCTGTGGGAAAAAAATGCGCGACAGTGGATTTTGGGCTGGATGAAAACGAGTCAGTAACAGCGAATGAATTAAATAACCATTTTGCAAAAATAACTCAGTCCTTCCCCCCCCCCCCCTAAAAAAAAGAGAATTTAGTGGTCACTGAAACCCCTGAAAACCAAATTCCTTTCATCTCAGAGAGGGGTGTACTTCTTAAACTTAAACACTTGAAAAATACTAGTATAACCCCAATAGACATTCCAATCGGTTTGAGAAGAGCTTTTCCTGATAAACTCACCGCGCCGCTAACGGAGGTTCTCAACCTTATTACTAAATCTGGTTCGTATCCAAAAGTTTGGAAAGTTGGATATATTACGCCAATCCCTAAAAAAGATTGCAAAATCGATTTCAATGGGGTCTTATCAAAAATAGATCCACGGCAATTCGTTAACATACCTAAATCCTCTACTACCCATTACCTAATACAATTAATTGACTTTATTCTGAAAAATCTTGAAGAACCAGGAAAATGGATAAATTTTATTGCAATTGATTTTCGTAAAGGTTTCGATCTCATTAACCATAAGATTTTAACTGTTAAACTTTCTGGTCAATTCAACGTAAGCCCTCATATAATTAGAATAATTGCTAGTTTCCTATACGAAAGACAACAAATGACTAAATATAAAAGTGTTTTTTCTGATCCGGTTCCCATTTTTTGTTGTGTAC